>JAJHSJ010000006.1:71749625-71808492 GCA_021015155.1 Magnolia officinalis | reverse complement strand
TCAATGATGGGACATTCCCTACGTTTCTAGAGGGATCGGACTACGGAGTTACTGAAATATAAATTGCGAAATATTCGCGGCTTGACCCAATTCTCAATCCTGGGCGACTACCAACGGACTCACTGTTGACGAGCAGAAGACCAGGATCCACCAGGATTCGGAAGGGATACGATGAGCTTTCTACCCTAGCTCGGTAGATGATCGATGTATCGGGATCAAGCCCACTATAACCGTCTCTCCGTATTGGTCAAACATTGAAAACAGCTATCTTACTCTAAATTGTTGGGTATTGTCATCAATACTCCAAATAGGAAAGAAATAAATTGTAGCAAACCATCTGGGTATGAGAGATGGATAAAGAAATAAGTTTTTAAGGGGGGTAGACTAAATGAACCAGGCTTTTAAATACCCTACCACACGTAGAAACTCGAAATCAATAAAACTTAGGCAAAAGAAATAATTAAATCTTTCTTTATTACCCTTAGCCAATTTTGGGGACGAAATTTTGTTTTAAGGGGGGTAGATTGTAACAGCCCGGATTTTTCCCAACCTGAAGTTAGACGTCCTTAGGCGATGGGTCAATCCTAACACAGGTTTAACTTCTCAAACACTCAATTAAAGCCTCAAATCCCTTTTTCAAACCATTTCTTCGCAAATCCCACCCTTCACCACTTGATCTTTCAATTTTCTAAGTACTTTCACCCTAGACACTATCTTAAACTAGCTAAGTAGTAAACTTGGATCACTTTATATACAAACTACAAAGGACTAAGTACCACCTCAGACAGAAATCTTATAGGACTAAATCCTTTAGAAATGAGACAAAGTAACTAAGTGCAAAACTAGATTAGCTACAAAATCTGCTAGAATCGCTTTAAATATGATCTGCAAGACCCAAAACTTGTAGAATCATTGACGCTAGGTTACCCTAAAATCTCGGATCAAACTCATTACCCGACTGCTCTCGGGAGCATCTCGAAACTCCGTATCAGCTCTGGACCGCACATCGGAAGTCTGATTAACACGAAAGTTAAGGATTAGGACCGCCTTGCTGGGCTTGACAACCATCTCGGAAATCAAACCCAGACAATGTCCCACGGCTGCTCGCTTGAGTCCGGAGCGAAAGAGTGTGAAAACACTTGTTTTCTTTACAAAATAAATATCACGAATAGTAATCCGGCACGTGTTGCTTGCGGATTAGTTTTAAGCAACCAGACCGTCAGAATCAGACCAAATTACACCCTCGGATCAGGAGAAATTTCATACACATTTACATGTACTCGGAATCTCCGATCGAGATCCTCTTACCGTTGAACTGAAACTGGTCCGCCACGCGTGATCTGAGAACCCTACTGGAACAAAAACTTAATAGAACCTAGATCCATAGTTTGTGATCTTAAGTTCGACCTTTGGCTCAAGGAGGCCCGCCAGAAGTCCTCCGTTGAGCTGAAACTGACCCGCTTTGGCTATAACCTAAGTATACTTTGACCTGGAGTCTATTTCGGTGAGTTTTTAGGCTATATAAGGACCTTAAACCCCCTCTCATTGCAGCCATACGAATTCAAGAGAAACCCTAGAGAGAGAAGAGAGAAAAGAGAGAGAAAGTGTGGGAGCAGTGGGAGAATCTCCCTGCCACTCTTCCCTGCCGCTATACGAGCTTCACCACTCCATTCTCATCGCTTTCCCGGCGATTCCGACGTCGTTTCTAGGTAAGAAACCCTAACCCTAACCTGTTTTAGAGTTTTGATAGTTGTAGGTTATGAAATAGCTAACCTATTTCGTTCTATAAGTTGTCAAACTGCCGTAGATGAAAGCTTAGCAAACCTATCGACTTCGTTACGATTCTACGTCAAAAGGTGCGGACTTTAGGTATATAGGTTATGGTTTTCAACACTTTTAATGTCAGATAATGATAGATTCATGATCTGCATGCAATTGCACATGTACAAAGTGCTGTTTGATTTCCGTTTTGATTAAAGATGAAAAATATGGAATTCTACATACTCTAGGTATTTGTAGAAAGTACGGTATACGTATAAATTTTGGAAATGTGTTTGACTTGATTATTTGTTGTATGAATATATTATATAGGGATAAATTACTTTTTTGGCGAAAGGACTCGCCCTAATACATGTTTTGCTTATATACACTATGTATGTTGAAATTGTGTATTCTAGAAAGTACAGTATACGTATAAATTTTGGAGATGTGTTTGCCATGATTATTTGCTATATGAATATACTATATATGGATAAAATACTTGCTTGGCGAAAGTTTAGCCCTAATACATGTTTTGCTAACATACATCATGTATGTTGAAATAGTGTATGCTAAGTGTTTATGAAAATGACTGAATGAGTATAGAATTCTCATTCGTGCTCGCCATGACTAATTGTCATGGATACATGATTGTTGTATTGGCAATACCCTTTGACGAAAGGATTTGTCCTAAATCACGCCACGGCCAATATACACTATATATGCTAAAATGTGTGGCCCAAGTGTTTGTGGAAATGACTGAATGAATATGGAACTTGGATTCCTACTTGCCATGACTATCCGTCGTGGGTGTATGCGTGTTATGATTGGGGTAACTCCCTAGTGAAAGGATTTGGCCTTATACCTATGTGATCAACATATGTCAGGTATGTTGGTGTATGTAGTCTAAGTGTTTGTTAAAAAGTTTGAATGAGTAGTAATTAGTAAATTGTAATGCATAAGGGTGTTGAGATATGATTCTCAACTCTTTTAACTATGTGTATGATTTCCTTGGATAGTTGTGTGATTAGGAATTGAATATGTACAAACTCATGCTTGTGTTGTGCTTCATAACATGATTAACTGCTTTTATGATTTTATTTATGTAATGCATATGTTTAAATTCATATTTACGTTGTATGATCCGTCATGGGTGATGGGGGAGTGGAGCAACGAATGCGTGCAACAGCCCTGGCAGCCCTAAACGGATAATACCATACCTTGATTGTATGATTTGAATCTTGATCCATTACTGCTTTACCTATCTGCAATTGAATGTGATTGGGGCTATGATTATAGTCCAGACAATCGGTACCAGAATTAAATTCGTGGCTATGATTCATTTGTCACATGAGATGTGTTCGACGAACTCGAGTCGTACTTCGGTTGGCGATAGTGGTTGGCCACGCAAAGTGCCTATGCACTTCATGTCGTTCAACTTGTTGTGCGCTCGAGCTAGCCGAGCTCATCAAGTAACCCGATCTGTCTAATGTATGTTCACCATGTTTGGACGCTACTGCTTGAACCTAGGGTACCAAACTTACCAGTGAAATCCCTTTTAACCATGGTACCTCGATCCGCTAAGACTCATGAGCCGGGCATGGTGGTATGGGACACCGTGGTCGAGCTGTCGGCCTACGCTGGGGCCACGTGCCTCCCCGTAGTGACCAGTGAGCAACTAGACTCGTGACCCGATTATGGTGGTATGGGACACTATATTCGTGCTGTCGGCCTACATTGATAAGGTGATGGGGGAGTGGTGCAACGAATGCGAGCAACAGCCCTGACAGCCCTTTATATGTGACCTCGAGCTTATTCTGAATTGCGGTGAGGCGACGAGTTTTGCCGCGGTAGTGTATAGAGTATGAAACTAGGCCTGTTTCTGTATAGTGATGAATCGTTAAAGAGGTGATAGGGGAGTGGTGTAACATTTGTGCGTAACAGCCCTGGCAGCCTTTGCAGTGCAGTGACCTAGAAAACACACCATCGTCTGAGATTAACTAGGACTGACGACCCTAGAATGGATCATGTTTGGGAATGATACAAGGGAGGTACCTTAGTTTCTCAATCCTGCTGTTTGAAATGGACTAATAAATACTCGGTAGTCATGTTCATCATGCATTGCATGTGATAAAAGCATGCCGCGAACGTGAGATGATGTCACACGAGAAAGGGTGTGGTGAGGGCATACATCATGACTGCATTCATACTTGCATTAATAAGAGTAGTTAGGAGTGTTTGATTTTACTGCTTGACTGAATTGATAAACATGTTAACTTATGCTTTATTGTTCCACTGAGTTGATCACTCACTCCCACGTTACGGGACGGTGTTGTACACTCCAACCAGATTTGTTGAGTTTCAGGTGATGGCGATGCTTATGAAGTAGAGCCGGACTATTGTGATGTGGAGGAGGAGTTTTCCTACATGTAGTTCTCTGTCAGGTTTATGAAGACCTGGTATTGTATTGACGGGGCTATGGTACTTGGGATAGAAGCCATTACACTTACACATTTGGTATATTTCGGAACTATACTTGTAATTATTTAACCTGGTAATGTTATTACACTCTGGAGACTCACCACAGTTTTTATATATTTTATATATCTATCACAGTCTTCCGCTTGCAATTTAACTGTCTCTGGAGTATGATATGTTGTTTTGGCTTAATCTCACTCATGTTCACTACATTAATGCAGACAACATTTAATCATCATTATCTATGTTGCATAAGTGATGTTCTGGAACTCGAGAGTTGAGTTACTACTCGACCCCCCGATTTTCAGGGTGTTACAGCTTATTTGGGATATCATACACATTCATGTGAATATATTGAAAAATTCTAATGCATTCAAATTCCTCCCATTTACTCTCATCCAAACAAAATATTTAAATTTTAAATACATTTCATTTACTCTCATCCAAACACAAGTCAGTAAGCTATTTACTCCTAATTCATTTACCTCTCATTCCATTTCCGATTTACCTTCATTTACAAGCTCCCAACCTAGAGCTTTATGGTATAAAAGAGGTTTGGATCCCACCAAATAAGTTACATTTTAACTTATTTTAAGTCATTAAGTTACTTCTTACACTTAAGTTAGTTTGGCAAGCATCATCATAAAAGTACCTTAATGCTAAAAGCTACTTATTTCAATAAGTTTTTTTAAGCTTTTCGACTTATCACTCTTTTACTTTTCTGTCTCAGTCACGGTCGATATCAAAGGAGCATCTGTCTCATAGTCCATAGTCCTATCAAAGGAGGCCCTATGTTATGGAAGTTCACGACCCCAAGTGCAGGGCTACGCTGTTGCAATAATCTCGGTGAAACTAAGGTCGAATCCACAAGGACTTGCTATATGTGTGCTTTCTAAAATAAACTAGAACTAGAATTTGAACTAAACTGGAATCTAGAATAAAAGAGATCAATCGTGAATAGGTTATCAGCGATAATGAGGAACTAGAGTGCCAATGATCCACTTGTAGCCATCTTAATACTACCTTACTTGATTCAATAATAATGAAACAGGAAGGAATCAAAATCATATCCTATCCTATCCAGTCAAATGATGGAGCAGTTAAAATATTATAAAATTTAGCAAAACAAAATCTGAACATTCATCAAATTAGTTCTCTCATATAGCATCAATGTAATGATCGCAGAGAATTCAAAGCATCTACCATGCCCGAAGACAATAGTAGATCACAAAATTTTATAGATAACTCAATTCCAAAATAGATAAGAACATATCAAAAAATTTCAAGCATTTATTGTGACTGGAGTCAACAATAGATCACAGTAAATTGAAAATATTTCTCATTCAAACCAAAAACCATGAATTGTTCAATATGTAAACCAATAAACTTGAATCAAAGTAAGATAAATATAAATATTAAATAAACTACAAGCTTCACCTCTTAGCTCTAGCTAAGAGATTAGCTAACCATCGACATGATTAGACTAAAACTCTTAAGGAAAAATATAAAAACTAACTAGAAAAGAAAGAAAGAACTCCTTGAGGCAGTAGTAACAATCCTTGCTATACTCTTCTTACCATAATTCATGCTTAGAAGAACTTAAAAAACTCCTTTATATAGGATTTGCTTGGACTGAATTTAATTTACGCAGTTTACGTAGCTTCGATGGGAATTTCGATGGGACTTCGATGGCATTCAAGATCCATTTCCAAGTTTAATTCGAATTCGGAAACTGTCACAACTGTCTGCGAAAGTCCATCGATGAGATTGCCCGACCATCGATGGCATTGAACCGGGTTCAATGTCATTGAACATGTGCTCGTTGGGATCGAGAAACATTCAAAATTGGCGAGTTCACCCCCAAAATTCATGATAATTTCGATGTCATCAAACTGGCTTCAATGGGATCGAAGGGGTCTTCGATGGGATCGAGAATTGCACCCATATGTCCAATAACCAAACTTGATTTTTTTATTTATTTATTTTCTTGATGTGATCGAGCCTCCTTCGATGGCATCGAACACTTCGATGGCATCGAAGCTGTGTTCAATGCCATCGAACTATCAAGTTCAGAAGTTCTAGTTTTCTGCACTTTACAATCTCGATTTTCTTCCTTCTTCACTTGGTTTCCTTGGATCTTGGACTCTTGAAATCTTTAATATTGACCTCCAAATATCCAATCCTCACTTTGGTAATTCTTAAGAATCAAATTCATGCTTTTAGCATCCTTTCACCTTAACCTCTCAAAATCACATTGTAAGACAAAACATATAGAAATAAATTGATTAAGCACTATCATGTTCATAAAACCAAGGAATAAATATGGGAAAATATGCAATATTCCAACATTTTGCTAGTCCCAAGCAAAACATGCGTGAGTAATCTTTTAAACTTATAAAATTCAAACCTCTTTCAGAAAACAAAATTCCTCACAATCATGTATGAGTGAATAAATTTAAAGATGGAAGAATGAAACATTGACAATCCAAAGCCTAATTCTTGAGTAAACAGATGAACTAAGTCCTTTTTCATCAGCTAACCAACAGAATGGATTCAAACACCAAGTTCTTAGTGTGCTTAGTGAATCCCAACTCACGTTTCCGTATAAGTCAACTTTCCTTTCATAATGGCAGCCATGTTCATTACTTCAAAGTGGACAGATCAACACAAGTGACTAATTCCGAACCTATCTCATTTTCACTTATTTTCCATCTTTTCAATTTTATATCGATGGCTTTCACACTATTTTCAGTCTTTTCTTATTTTCCACAAATTTTTCATTGAAATATACATAATAGGTAGCCCTTTTTTATCTCACTGTTTTCTAGCTGGTTCTTTTCTTCTTTTTCATTGTTTTTAAGGTAGAAAAAGATCTTCATACTTGGTTCCTAGTACTTTTAGTGGTGAACGCGCTCAATTTAGAAATTCAAGTATTCTTCACAGAAAATGAGTTAAGTGTGAATCATGAGCTTGACTCAATTGATGTTCAAACTTTTTATCAATTAATTTATTAAAAGAACTTATTAAATGGTTTCCTCAACTAATCAAGTTCTAAATTTTCAAAATTTCCATTTTCTATCTTATCGTAATACTCAAGACATACTCAACTACACATATTTTCACTTTCAAAGAGAGTTTTTAAATGAAAATTTGAAAATTTTCAAAGATTTTTGCTTAACGAACAGAAACATACTGATTAGTTTATATAATCTCACCCCAACCTAAAATCTACATTGTCTTCAATTTAAAAGATATAAGCAATAAAATTAACATGAGATAATGAAAATAAAAGAGGAGTGATAAGAAAGATAGTACCTGAAGAAGGTAATTTGAAACAACTTGAAGTCTTCATCATTCTAAAGAGTTAGCACAAAAATAAAACAAAACAAACTATCCTAATCTTAAATCCTAAGGAAGCAATAAATCTAACTATACCTCCATCAGACTAGGAGACCAATCTTGATACACAATATCAATAAGAGGTATGGACATATCCTATGAATCAAATTTCTCAATGAATGGTTTGAGGCAATGACCGTTCACTTTAAAATATTACCATTCATCAGATTCTCAATCTCGACAACCCCATGAGGATAAACAATTTAACTATGAAAGGGCTGGTCCAACGAGATCTTAATTTTCCCAGAAAAATGTGAAGTCAAGAATTATACAAGCGAACCTTTTGATTTTGTGTGAATGATTTGCGAAGAATGTTCCGGTAATGGAATACTTTCATCCCGTCCTTGTAAAGTCTTGAATTCTCGTATGAATTGCTCTGAATTTCTTTGAGTTCATTTAATTGAAGTTCGCGCAGTGAGCTAGCGTTGTCCAAATTGAAGTTCAGATTTTTAATTCCTCAGTAGGCCCTATGTTCCAATTCCACAGGCAAGTGGTAAGGCTTCCCATAGATGAGTCTAAAGGGAGACATTCCAATAGGGGTCTTATAAGCTGTACGGTAAGCCCGTAATGCATCGGTCAATCGAATTGAGCAATCTTTACGATCGGGGTTAACCATTTTCTCCAAGATTCATTTAATTTCCCTGTTGGAAATTTTTGCTTGACTGCTTGTCTGAGGGTGATAGGGGGTACTCACTTTATGTGAAATGTCGTATTTTTTTTATTAAGACTTCGAATGGCCTATTATAAAAGTGTGACGGTCCATCATTAATAATGACTCGAGGCATTTCGAACTAAGAAATGGTGTTTTCTTTTAAGAATTTTATAAGTGTTTATACTTAAAGCACATATTAGTTTTATCAAATTTCGTAGTCTGGTTACGATCGCAAGCTCGACTGAAGATAAGCTATCAACTCAATCACGTACTTAGAAAGAAGATTTAACATCTCAATGCAAGATCATTCATGGTTCGAAGTTCAGCACACTTTGTATAAGTCAACCTACAGGTGGTATAAATCTAATTGGACCATAAGTTAGGTGTATTTTACTCATGTATATTTTGAATCACATTTTATGTAAATACACAATAGTTAGGCCAGCCCGACGTCCGGTTTGGCCAGCCTAACTACTTAGACCAACCATACAAAATTCAAACAAAATTTAGATCACATAAGATCTTCTTTTGTGGTAGGTTCGGCCAGCCCAAGGTAATTTGGTCAAGTTTCCAGCAAGGGAACGATTTCAGAATCTAGGCCAGTTAGGCCAGCCGAACTTGAGCTAAGGCCAGCCGAACCTGGGCTTAGGCTAGCTGAAATTTTGAAAGATTTTATCCCGCGATTTCCAAATTCTGATTGGAACGTAATCTTTAGATTTCGGCCAGCCGAACTGAATCTTGGGCCAGCCGAACTACACAGATCCTTGACTATAAATAGAGGTTTTCTCTTACATTCTAAATCACGAAAATTCATATTCTTTTATTGTATTGTAGAGAAGATCCTTCAAGCCTCCTTAAGTTATTTGTGTTATAATTCAAATTTTATTATTAGCTTATTCTATTCTCATTTTTGAAGTTAGATTAAATTGTTTTGATAAGAGTAATCCATACTCTACTTTGAGAAGAAGGAGAATCGAATCTGCAACAATAGGGTTTCATTCATTTCATTGAAAATCTATTAGATCCCTTTACATCTTTTGGGTTGAACTCATACATCGACTTCATCAATATCCCAAGAAGAAGATCATTGCACTTAAGCTACAGCTACGACTTTGACTCGCCAAATAGAAGATAAGTAATATTTGTTTTAAATTACTTCAGTTTGGGTTTTTCTGAAATAGCCCGAAAATCTCAGCGGGTTTGTTTGTGGTGACCCGGTAAAATCACAAAGTGGGTTTGATTGTGATAGCCCGTGAAAATCGCAATAACTGTATAAGGTTGTTAAGGTGACCTTGGAAAACCTTGAATAGTGAAAGCCAAAATGCAAGGGTAATAATTTTGGGAGTGGAGTGGGTTGCATTAAGGGACCGAACTACTATAACTCTTTTGTGCATTGTGGTGATTGGATATTATTATCCGTGCTATTGTGCTTTTCTTATTCTTTGCACTACTTTGAGCTTTTGATTTCAAAGATGTCGTGACATAAAGTTGTCCTACCTAAATCTTTTAGGTGAAAGGTTGTCCTACGAACTATTTGGTATAAAGGATTCGATACTTTGCATTATTGTATTTAATTGATTCATTATTTCGCATTGTATTGAATTATTTGGCATTGTCCTCTTCACCCCCCCTCTAAGCCATCTATAGCACATCCTTTTAAGTGGTATCAGAGCGAGGTTGCTCTTTTTGAGATTAACTTTCTAAAACTATATCCAGAGCTATTGGAATGTCAAATTTCAATAGTCTATCCATTTTCAGGCCACTTCCCTTTGATGGCTCGAACTATTCCTATTGGAAAGCTAGAATGATGATCTTCCTCAAATCTATTGATGAAAGTGTGTAGCGAGCTACCATGACCCAATGGATCCCTCCAATATTAGAAGTAGTGGGTGAAGATGGAACCAAGTCCATAAAAGTACAAGTTTATAATCTATGGACTCCAGGTCAGAAAAGTGAAAGTAGTACTAATGCAAAAGCACTTAATGTTATCACTTGTGCTCTATCACCAGATGAGTTCAAAAGAATCGTCTCGTGTGATATAGCAAAACAAGCTTGGGGTATACTTGACATGACATACGAAGGAACTAACATTGTCAAAAAAATGTAAGATTCAAATCCTTACAACAAGGTTTGAAGAAATCTATATGGAAAAAAACGAATCATTCATGGATTGCTTCACTAAACTAAATGGCATTGTTAATTCCATGTGAGGTCTTGAAGAAAAAGTCCCTGAAAGCAAAGTGTATGCAAAAATCCTACGATCACTTCTTGACAGGTTTAATTCTAAAGTCATTGATATACAAGAATTAAGGGACAGTGATACAATGAAGGTAGAGGAATTAGTGTGATCTCTACAAACCTTGAGTTGAATTTCCTAAAAGTAAATCCATAGCTCTAAATCCTCAAAATCCAAATCAAAAGATTCAGATAATGAAGATAATGAGGGTGACATGGCTACGCTTGCTAAAAAGTTTTATAAGATTTTTAAAAATAAAAATAAATCTGATTTTCAAAGACCGATTGACAAAAGAAAAGGAAATTGGAAATCTAAATCTAAAGACTCTCAATGTTTCAATTGTTCTAAATATGGGCATCTAGCTGCAAAATGTCCTAAGAAGGATAAACCTAAAAGAAGAGGCATGATCGCCACATGGGATGAATCGTCTGAATCTGAATCTGATTCAGAAACTGACGAATCAGATCATGAAACTGAAAATGATCAAAAGGCATTTATGACCCTAGCTAGACTTACTTCCTCAAATGAAGATGAAACATCTAACTATGAAATGCCAGGAAGTGATGTTAAAACTGAAGATGATCTTCAAGTAGCTTATGATGCTTTATATAAAAGAAAGTTGTACGATTGCAACAAAATTAAAAATTAAAAAGGATAAATTTGTAGATTTAAAATTAGAACTGGAAAATTCTGTTTTAGAGAAATCACATTTTTCTGATTGTTTTAAGAAAACCAAACTCGAACTTAATCTAAAAAATTCTGAAATTGAAGATCTCAAAACTGAAAATAAGAATTTACTATTAGAAGTTAATACTCTAAAAAATTCTAAAGAGACTTGGATATAGACCCATGGTGACCCTAGACTTGAAAAGCTATTATCTGTGTCTCGTCGAAGTAACAACAAATCCATCTTGGGTTATATCAAGAGTCATTAAGAAAAATCTAAAAATACTGCTCCTATATTTGTTAAAGGTGAATCTTCAAAATCTAAAGAAGAAACCACTAAGAAGATTAAAGAACCTTATAAAAAAATTATCCAAAAACTAAGCCCAATTATCAAAGAAAAAATTATAATTCATCTCTAGCAAACAAATCAGTGGACTTACTTAAGGAACTTCTGAAATCCAACTCTAGAACTAACAGAGTAAATAAGAACAAAGATAAATTTTACTCTCAAACAAATCATATGATCAAAGATCCTCCGAAACCCAAAACCATATTAAAATGGGTTCCAAAAATTAAGTATCTTGTCATCCACACAGCTTTCAAAGCTAGTAGTCATTCAAGATGGTACTTGGACAGTGAATGCTCTAGACATATGACAGGTGATAAGGCGATACTTTCAGACATCAATTACATTGATGGAGGCTCAATAACATTTGGAGATGGCAGTAATTGCAAAATTAGCGAAAGAGGTAATGTAAGACTTCTCAATCTTCCTATTTTTAAAGATGTTTTATATGTTGAAGGTTTGAAACACAATTTGTTAAGTATATCTCAAATCTGTGATAATAATCATAGTATTAAATTTTCTGATCACGGATGTGAAATACTTAATAATCAAGGTCATATAATATTAAATGGTCAAAAACCTCTGAAAATTGCTAGATCATTGATGAATCATGTTCTATAAGTCACTCTTGCTATATGGTCCAAATAGACGAAATTGAATTGTGGCATCAACGTCTTAGACATGTGAACTTTAGAGATCTATACAAACTTAGCAAGAGAGATCATCTTCGAAGCTTACCCAAGTTGAAAAAGTTGGAAAGGAAAGTATGTGGTGCCTGTCAAATAGGCAAACAAATCAGGAGTAGTCATAAAAAGGTAAACTCCTTAAACACATTTAGACCCCTCGAATTACTCCATATGGACCTTGTTGAACCAACCCAAACAGAAAGTAGAGTAGGTAAAAAATACTTTCTAGTTGTAGTTGATGACTACACTAGATATTCATGGGTAGCCTTCTTAAGAGAAGAGTCGGATGCTTTTGACAAAGTCTAAAAGTTATTTAAACGATCCCGACAGAAAAAGAACTGCCTGTGAAAAAGATAAGAAGTGATCATAGAACAGAATTTCAAAATAGCAATTTTGAGAAATTTTGTGATGACCATGGAATATTACATGAATTTTCTGCTCCTAAAATTCCTCAACAAAATGGTATAGCTGAAAGGAAAAATAGAGTTCTATAAGAAATGGGAACTGTTATGCTAAATAGTAAAAAAAAAAAATTACAAAAAAATTTGGGCTGAAGCTGTCAACACTGCTTGTTATATTATTAATCGAGTATATGTAAGAGCAGGATTAAATAAAACGGCTTATAAACTCTGGTCCAATAAAAAATAAAAAAATCATCAGTAAAATATTTCCTTACTTTTTGGAAGCAAATGTTTCATTTCACGAGATAGGGAACATTTGGGAAAATTTGAAGCAAAAAGTGATAAAGGTATTTTTCTAGGGTATGCTCTGAATAGTAGAGCATATCGTGTCATCGTGTCCTAAATAAAAGGACCGGAGTGATATAAGAATCCATAAATGTTGTGACTGATGATCAAACAATCACTCCAGCTGATAAACACGATGATGAGGTTATTATATATAATCAATCAGAACCTTCATCAAAATCAGATACAACTGAGAATAAACTAGTCAAAGACCATCCGACTAATCAAATTCTTGGTAATCCTCACACTGGTGTTCAAACTAGAAGACAAGTTGAAAACAATTGTAATCATGTATGCTTCACTTCCCAAATAGAACCGTCAAATGTAAATGAAGCCTTAGCTGATGAAAATTGGATTTTAGCTATGCAAGATGAATTAAATCAATTTGTCAGGAATGATGTTTGGTATCTAGTGCCTAGACCATCTGCAAACATGTGACTGGAACTAAATGGATATTTAAAAATAAATCTGATAAATTTGAGAATATCTTAAGAAACAAAGCAAGATTAGTTGTACAAGGGTACACCCAAATTGAAGGAGTCGACTATGATGAAACTGTTGCTCCAGTGCTCGTCTCGAATCCATCAGACTATTTATCTCCATTGCATGTCATAAAAACTTTAAAATTCATCAAATGAATGTTAAAAGTGTTTTCTCAAACGGTGATCTAAATGAAGAAGTTTATGTAGAACAACCTAAAGGTTTCGAAGATCCTAAACTTCTTAACAATGTATACTGTCATTAAAAGGCTCTATATGGATTAAAACAAGCTCCTAAAGCCTGGTATGAAAAATTAACAAAATTTCTTCTCAGTCAAAATTTTAAAATGGGTAGTGTTGATAAAACTCTATTCATCAAAAGAATTAATGAAGAGTTGTTGATTGTTTAAATATATGTAGATGATATTATTTATGGATCAACGAATGCTGACCTTTCTTCTAAGTTTGCAGAATCTATGAAATCAGAATTTGAGATGAGCATGGTGGGAGAGCTGAACTATTTTCTTGGACTTCAAGTGAAACAACTTGAAGATGAAATTTTCATATATCAAACAAAGTATGCGATAAACTTAGTTAAGAAATTTGGGTTTAAGAATGACAAAAACTTTGCTACTCCCATGGTTACAACACTAAAATTATCTAAAGATGACACAGGTAAAAGCATTGATCCTCATCTTTACTGTAATATGATTTGTAGTCTCTTATATTTAACAGCTAGTAGGCCTGATATCTCTTTTAGTGTAGGCGTATGTGTCAGATATCAATCTAACCCTAAAGAATCTCATCTGGCTGTAGTAAAATTAATAATTAGATATGTTGTCAGTACTGTTAATTTGGGTTTATGGTATCCTCATGATACATCTTTATAAATTACTGGTTATACTAATGCTGATTGGGCAGGTAATGTGGATAATAGAAAATCCACAAGTGGTGGATGTTTTTACATCGAAAACTGTCTTGTCTCTTGGACGAGCAAGAAGAAAAACTCAGTATCATTATCCAATACTGAAGCTGAATATATTGTGGCAAGAAATGCATGCACGCAATTAATGTGGATGAAAAGGATGTTAGTAGGCTATGGTATTGATCAAGAAACAATGCATTTATACTGTGATAATACCAGTGCGATAAATATATCCAAAAATCCTATTCAACATTCTTACACTAAGCACATTGATATTTGATATCACTATATCAGAGAATTAGTTGAAAGTAAGTTTGTTAATCTTGAATATATTAATACTGAAAAATAACTTGCAGATATTCTGACAAAACCTCTTGATAGTGTCAGATTTTTGAATTTGAAAAATGATATTGGTTTATGTGGTATTTCTTAATTATTCTATATTGCAATATGTTGTTTTACATTTTTACTTTAATAAAATAATGCTTATTCATGTTATTTTTTAATAAAAAAATTTATATTCGGCCAACCCTGATCTGACCGCCTAGTTCGACCAGCCGAGGACGAGGTTGGGCTAGCCGAACCATGCACAAATGGGTTATATTGGGTAATTTTTTCAAAACCCTCATTCCATTCTCATCTTCTACAATCAGCCCATGGATTCCTTTGGCCAACCCATCACTCTAGTGTACTTGTAAGTGAATGTTTTTTACTTTCATTCTAGATTTAAGTTCCTAGTTGTGCATTATTGTAGATTTCATCATTTTTCTTAAATCTAGAACTCTATTTTGTTGGATTTTTTATAGAAATCTAATCTTGATCTTTTCATTCCATTTGTTGATATTTCTTTTACAAATCTAGTCATTTTCTATCATGGCATCTCGTTTTAAGCATATTGTGCGAAGCTCTCAAACTGGTTCTTTCTCTTGATCCGCTAATCGGGTTGTGCGCTCTATCCGTTTACCAAAAATGATCCAAAAAATGTGCGGGATTTTCGTACCCGTAACATTGTCATTGAGCGCACCATTAATACAAATCATATTGCCCGATTTGGTCTTATAGAAATTCTATCCACGGTAGGATGGGATAAGATTTTTGCGTGGAGTGGTGCGACCTATCGGTCTATCGCAAGAGGGTTTGTATGTGTAAGTGTTATGATGTATAAAGCACCCTTTATTGTCAAATTTTGATGAGACAAAATAATTTAGAGTGTGACTTATTCATATGATGGAAAGTTCACCTTCAAGTGAAGCAAGATGGAAACTTCACCTTCAAGATCATCATCATATGAAAGTGCAAGACATGAAGATAGTTCTACAAGGTTGAGATCTACTTCAAGTTCAAGATCAAGCTACTAATGCAAGTCTACTTCAAGTAGAAGATTTACTGAAGCTACTGAAGATTTGAGTTCAATATCCACTGTTTCAGGTAAAAGTGACCCTAGAAAGACCTTAGGCTTAAGTCCTTTCTTATGCATATTATTCACAGGTGTTTATACTTTGGATAGGCTTAAATTCAATTAGTCCTATCCTAAGTTTGACTAGTCCAGGCTCTGGTTCGACCAGTCCAAGAATTGCTTCGACCAGTCTAAAATTCAAATTCAAATTCGGAGTTTTTCTGGTAGAACCTCGATAGTCGAGCACCGCTCGACCAGTCGTGGAGATCAGCTCAACCAGTCGTGGGGAGCTCGACTCAAACCCCAGCAACATTTTTCAGGCTCCCTCGACTAGTCAAGGGCTATGCTCGACCAGTCGAGTAGGCCACTCGACCAGTCAAAGGTCGGTTTTATCCGATCGCGCCAGAAAATTTGAAATTTGGTTGATTCTTAGACTATTTGAAGGAGACCTTAGACCAGTCAAAGGAACCATTTTTCAACCTATAAATAGAGGTCTTTTCTCATTCCAAATCATTCATGAAAGCCACAGAAAGCCTCCACTTTAAGAGAAAAATCCCTGTCATTATCAAACTATAGTCCGGTAATTTTAGATCCTTTAATAGCTTATTTGTTTTTGTAATTCCTTGATCTCTATATTTTGAATCTAATATTTTTTTTAAGGGAGTTTTTACTCTACCCTTTGAGATCTAAGGAATTCAAACAACTAGCCCAAGGTTTGAGATAATTTAAAATCCGTTTAGAACCTAAAACCCTTAATTATGTTTATTAGACATTGAAAATCTACACATCAAGCGAAGCAGTTCTACGGGCTACATCAAACAGTGCCTTCAAGAAGAAGATAAGTACTCTTTATTTATTTACTTTTTGGTTTTTGAGATTAGCCAGAAAAATCTCTATATTGGTTTTGACTTAGATCAGCCAGAAAATCTTAGCGTTGGGTTTTGATTGTCATAGCCCATTTGAAAACACAACTGTATAGGTTTTAAGGTGAACCTGAGAAAACCTTTTTTTATAGTGAACGCCAATATCACGTGGGTTGTGATTATTGGGAGTAGAGTAGGTGTGGCTATTTGAGAATAGTTGGTGTGCACACCGAACCATTATAACTCCTGGTGTTTGGTGGATGATGTATGTGATGGATGTGTGTTGAATGTTTGTAATCTTTTCATGTACATGTGGTGAATGCTTGTAATAGATAGCTTCCTTTCTTTGCCTCTTCTTTTAGTTTGCAATCTTGATCTTTACTGTGTTCAAGAAATCAGGTTGTCCTACCATAAACATTTATTTTTCGTGTAAGGTTATCTTTTGAACAAGGTTTGAATCAATTTCTCAATACTATTATAATTGAGATCTCTGATTGATTCAGTTATATTTATTATTTTCGTTCAACATTTTTTTAATTTGGCATAGTCCTATTCACCCCCCCCCCCCCCCCCCCCCCCCCAAAGACTGAGAGCTCACCCTTTTCAAGTGGTATCAGAGCTAAGTTGCTCATTTACTTCGATTAATTTCCTTGAGTTTATCGATCTAGAGCTTTCATTATGTCAAATTTCGATAGCTTGTCTATTACTAGGCCACCACCCTTTGATGGCTCAAATTATGCTTATTGGAAAGCCAAAATGAGGATTTTCTTGAAATCCATTGATAAAAGCGTGTGGCAAGCTATGGTAACCAAATGGAAACCACCAGTGTCTGAGGTTCTAGGCAATGATGGAACTAAGTCCATTAAAGAAACTCCTTTTTATTTATGGACTATACCTCAGAAAAGTGAAAGCAGTGCTAATGCTAAGGCTTTAAATGCAATTACATGTGCTCTATCACCTGATGAATTCAAAAGAATCATTTCATGTGATATAGCTAAACAAGCCTGGGACATTCTTGAAATGACACACGAAGGAACGACTATTGTCAAGAAGTCTAAAGTTCAGATCCTTACTACTAGGTTTGAGGAAATTCGTATGGAAGAAAATGGTCTTTCATGGACTTCTATATGAAACTAAATGACATAGTCAATTCTATGTGGGGTTTAGGAGATGGTATCCCAGAAAGCAAAGTCTGTGCTAAAATACTGCGATCTCTTCCTGAGAGGTTTAATTCCAAAGTTACTGTCATTCAGGAACTGAGAGACATAGATCAAATGAAGGTTGAGGAGTTAGTTGGTTTACTTCAAACCTATGAGTTAGATTTTAAAGCTCCCAAAGGTAAGTCCATAGCTCTTAAATCATCCAAATCCATTTCAAAAGATAGCGATGTTAATTCTGATTTTGAAAACTCAGAGGATGATATGGCTTTACTTGCTAAAAACTTTTACAGGATTTTCAAAAGTAAGAAAAGAGTAGATTTTCAAAAACCCTCTAAGAAGAGAAAGGGAAAATCTATAAATTGGAAATCTCTAAAAGACAATCAGTGTTACAACTCCCATGAATATGGGCATTTGGCAAATAAGTGTCCAAAAAGGGACAAGCCAAAAAGAAAAGGCATGTTAGCCACTTGGGATGAATCATCCAGCTCTGAAGTTTCTTCTGAGTCGAATGAATTAGAACAAAAAACTTCGAATGACGTAAAGGCTCTAATGACTATAGCCAGAGTCACCTCCTTAGATAGTTTCAATTCATCTGATTATGAGAATCTCAGGAGTGACCCTGAAAATGAAAATGAAGATGATCTTCAGGATGCCTATAATGCCCTATACAGGGAAAGTTGTAAAATTGCTGTCAAATTAAAGCTTCAAAAAGAAAATTTTCTTAAATTAAAAGAAGAACTTGAAAATTATGTTTTGGAATTCTGATTGTTATGAAAAAGTTAAATATGATTTAAGTTTCAAAACTTCTGAACTTGAAAAACTCAGAACAAAAAATGAGAAACTAAAGCTTGAAGTTTCTTCTCTATTGAGTTTTAAGGATACTTGGAGATATGCCCATGGAGACCCTAAGCTGAAAAAATTATCAACCGCATCTAGAAAATGTAGAGATAAATCGGGTTTGGGCTATATCAAAGACACACCTTTGAAAAATAAGAATGCATCTCCTATATTTGTTAAAGGAGAATCCTCAAACTCAAAAGGAAAGAGCTTGAAAAATAATAACCAAAACAACTTTAAAAATTCAAAACCTTTTCAAGCTTCTAAAGTCAATCCAAATAATATTAACTTTAGAAAACAAAGTTATAACCCCTTAGCTGAAAAAATAGTGGACTTACTTAAAGAGCTTTTCAAATCTAACTTTAACATCAGAGTTGATAGACAGAGAAATTTCAATTCTACCAAGCCAAGAAAAACCAATGGTACTCCAAACCCAGCCAGAACAACAATGAAATGGGTTCCTAAAGTTACTTGTCTTGTTGCCCACACTGCCTTCAAGGCTTCTAGCCAGTTAAAGTGGTACCTAGACAGTGGTTGTTCAAGACACACGACAGGTGACAAAGATATGTTCACCAACTACAAAGAAATGAATGATGGCTCAGTTACTTTTAGTGATGGAAGCAACTGCAAGATTATTGGCCAAGGTACTACACAAATTTCTAACCTTCCTCCTTTTGAAAATGTCTAATATGTTGAAGGTCTTAAGCACAATCTTTTAAGTATATCTCAAATCTGCGATAACAAACATAGTGTTAAATTTACTAATTAAGGATGCGAGATTTCAGATGAGAAAGGTTGTATGATATTAAATGGTCGTAGAACATCTGAAAATTGCTATATCATTAATGAGTCTTGCTCGTCTATATTCTCATCTTACATGGTCCAAACTGATGAAACTGAATTATGGCACAAACGCCTTAAACATGTTAACTACTGAAATCTCTATAGACTGAGCAAAATCGATCTTATTAGAGGTCTACCCAAACTAAAAAAAGTGGATAAAATATGTGGCGCATGCCAAATTGGCAAATAAACAAGGAGTAGTCACAAGAAAGTGAACTCCTCTGCCACATCCAAACCCCTTGAACTTCTCCATATGGATCTTGTTGGACCAACCAGAATGGAGAGTAGAGGTGGTAAGAAGTATTTTTTAGTGATTGTTGATGACTTTACCAGATTTACTTGGGTAGCATTCATGAGAGAAAAATCTTAAACTCTTGATGAAGTCAAAAAGATACTAAAATGAATTCAGACTTAAAAAGAAATGAATGTTATTAAGATTAGAAGTGATTATGGGACGAAATTCGAAAATAAGAATTTTGAGAAGTTCTGTAACGATCATGGCATATCGCATGAGTTTTCAGCTCCTAAAACACCTCAACAAAATGGGGTTGTTGAAAGAAAAAATAGAGTGCTGCAAGAGATGGCCAATGTTATGCTAAATAGCATGAAGTTACCCAAAAATTTGTGGGCTGAAGCTGTAAATACTGCTTGTTATATTATAAACCGTGTGTACATTAGAAAATCTAAAGATAAAACAGCTTATGAATTGTGGTTTAATAAGAAACCTACTGTTAAATACTTTCGAATTTTTGGAAGTAAGGGTTTCATCTTACGTGACTGTGAAAATTTAAGAAAGTTTGAAGCCAAAAGTGATGAAGGGATATTCTTAGGTTATGATCTGAATAGTTGAGCATATCGTGTTCTTAACAAGAGAACAGGTGTAATTCAGGAATCTATTAATGTTGTAATTGATGAACACCTGAACACACCCTCATCTAGTTCAGAAGATGATGAAGTCAATGTAATTGAGATACCTGATTACTCATCTAGTCCAGTCAATACTGAACTAAGATCAATCAAAGACCATCCTACTGATCAAATACTAGGCAATCCTCTCACTGGAGTGCGTACTAGAAAACAATTAGAGAATATTTGCAATTACGTTTGTTTTACTTCTCAAGTTGAACCAGCCAACATAAAAGAAGCACTTACTGATGAAAATTGGATTGTAGCCATGCAAGATAAATTAAATCTGTTTGTTATGAATGATGTTTGGTATTTGGTTCCAAGACCATCTGATAAACACATAATTGGAACCAAATGGATTTTCAAAATAAATCTGATGATTGGGAAATATAATCAAAAATAAATAGACAAGACTAGTTATACTAACAAGGGTACACTCAAATAGAAGAAGTTGATTTTGATGAAACCTTTGCTCTAGTAGCTCGCCTTGAATCCATCAGATTATTTATATCCATTGTCTGCTTTAAAAAGTTTAAGATATATCAAATGGATGTCAAAAGTACTTTCTTGAATGGTGATCTACATGAAGAGGTCTATGTTGAACAACCTAAGGGCTTTGAGGACCATAAACACTCTAATCATGTATATCGCCTAAAAAAGGCACTTTACAGTCTAAAACAAGCTCCCAGGGCATGGTATGAGAAGTTAACTAAGTTCTTACTTAGTCACAATTTGTTATGGGAAGCGTTGATAAAACCCTATTTGTTAAAAATATAATGAACACATACTAATTGTACAGATATATGTTGATGATATTATCTATGGTTCTACTTGCACTAACTTGTCCGTTGAGTTTGCAGAGCTTATGAAATCCAAGTCAAGATGAGTATGGTGGGAGAATTGAACTACTTTCTAAGCTTGCAGGTTAAACAACTAGAAGATGGTATCTTCATTTCTCAAACTAAATACACTTTAAATTTGGTTAAGAAATTTGAATTAACAAATGGTAAGAAATTCGATACTCCTATGAGTATGACTCTCAAGCTTTCAAAGGATGAAACAGGTAAAAGTATAAACTCTCGGTTATATCGTAGCATGATTGGTAGTCTCTTATACTTAACTGCAAGTAGACCAGATATTTTATTCAGTGTGGGTATCTGTGCTAGATATCAATCAGATCTAAAAGAATCACATCTTATTACTGTCAAACGCATTATTAGATATGTTGCAAGTACTGCTTATTTAGGCCTCTAGTATCTGCATGATACAATTGTTCAATTAGCTGGATATACAGACACTGACTGGGCAAGGAACATCGATGATAGAAAGTCTACCAGTGGTGGATGTTTTTATATTAGGAATTATTTAGTTTCCTGGCACAGTAAGAAACAGAGTTCGGTATCATTATCTACAGCTGATGATGAATACATTGTTGCTGGTAATGCTTGTACCCATCTTGTTTGGATGACAAGAATGTTAAACGATTACGAAATTGCGCAAGATACAATGATCTTGTATCGCGATAACTCTAGCGCAATTAATAACTCAAAAAATCCCATCCAGCATTCTGAAGCATATTGACATTCGTTATCACTACATTCGGGAATTGGTTGAAGATAAAAGCATTTCTTTAGAATATATCCATATGGAAAATCAACTTGCTGACATTTTGATTAACCCGCTTGATATAATAGATTTTTCAAATTGAAACTTGATATTGGTATGTGTAATTCAAATTAATTGGATTGTGTTATGTTTGCATGCTTTAATTTTTATATTTTTTTATGCAAATATTTTTGAAAATTTTTAAATAAAATTTAATTTTTTTTTAGTGTATCACGACCGGTTGAGCACGTACTCGACCAGTCGTGGAGTGCAGGTGGTGTGGTATTTTTAAATGGTAAAATACTCTTTTTTTTCTTTTTTCTTCTTCTTCTCTCTCCCTCTTTCTGACATCATCGAACCCATCATCATAGGATCATTGTAAGTGCTTCATTTTCATTTTTCTTCTAAATTTGGGTTATTGTATGCTTATTTTGCAACATTTTGTAGTCGATTTGGGTTTTCCATTCCATTTTTTAGGGTTTTGTCTAAAAAATCTGATCTCCTTGAAACTCATCCTCCATTTGTTGATTCTCTCTATTGCCATCATCCAATGGACATTCGATCTAAGAAGAAAACAACTCGTGGTTCTTCTTCAAGGGCAACTCCTCTTAGGGTGAGACCCTAAGGCCACCCAAGGAAGACCTGGAGTATGTGCGGGATCTTCGCAATAAGGAAATCATTGTCGAACGTTCTGTGAATGTTGACCATTTGGCTCATTTTCCTCTTCTTCTCATCCTTAAAACTGTTGGTTGGGAAAACATTCTCAATTAGGGCAGACAGGCATACCGCTCAGTTGCTCAAGGGATGTATGCATCTATTAGTGAAGCGTCCCTAGATAATCTAACTTTCTCTATCAATTTTAGAGAAGGGACGTTCCAAGTAGATAAACATCTCATTTCGGGTTTATTAGACATCAATGTTAATGATGACGGTATTCCTATACCAACACTTGCTGAGAGAATTTCTGAATCTGAATGACGCAAACTTACCCGCAAATTATGTCAGTTTGATGCAGAATAGAATTTAGGTAATGTGACGCCCCATCACTGTGGTCACATGTGGGCGGGCACACGTGGGTGGGCACACATATGGGCGGGCCCCAAGGTGGCTGGCAGGCTATTGTACACATAGTGAAGGTGAAACTTTGTGCCACATCGGAAGCGTCGTCTGAAGTTTTGGTGATTATATGTGGAGTTGTCACCCTATACTGTATGAGGCCTTTTGGGACGACCCCGAGAACAAAATCGTGCGGGCTGTACCCAGAGCAGACAATATCATACAGTGTGGGCGTCGGCTGTTACAAATGGTATCAGAGCCGTGGACGGCTCTGCTCTCGGTGGGGGATATTGTGACGGCACACATGTGGGCGGGCTCCAAGGTGGCTGGCAGGCTACTGTGCACACAGTGAAGGTGAAACTTTGTCCCACATCGGAAGTGTCATCTGAAGTTGTGGTGGTTAATTATATATGGAGTTGTCACCCTATACTATATGAGGCCTTTTGGGGCGACCTCGAGAACAAAACCGTGCGAGCGGACAATATCATACAATGGGGCGTGGGCTGTTACAGGTAATGCCCTCCGTGCCAATCAGATGTTGCCCAAATATAGGGTTATAAGTGCTATGATGTTTTAAGCACCCTTTGTTGTCAAATTTCGGTGAGACAAAACTATTTAGAGCATGACTTGTCATATGATGGAAAGTTCACCTTCAAGTGAAGTATGGTGGATAGTTCGTTTTCAAGATCGTCATCATGTGAAGATTTGAAGTACAAGACATGAAGATCAAGCTACTTACTAATGCAAGTCTACTTCAAGATCAAGCTTCTAATATGAATTCAAGATCAAGCTTCTTATGCTAATCTACCTCAATTAAAAGATATGAAGCTACTAAAGATTTGAGTTCAATATCCAATAATTCAGGTATAAGTGACCCTAGAAAGACCCTAGGTTTAGGTCCTTTCTTATGCATAATATCTACAGGTTATTATACTTTGAATAGGCTAAAATTCGACTAGTCATAGCCTATGTTTGACTAGTCCAGGCTCTGATTCGACCAGTCCAGGGTTTGCTTCAACCAGTCCAAGTTTCAAACTCAAATTTCGAGTTTTTCTGGTAGATCCTCGACCAGTCGTGGAGATCTGCCCGACCAATCGTGGGGAGCTCGACTCGAAATCCAGCAACATATTTTTGCATCCCACGACCAATCGAGGGTTGTAATTGACCAGTCGAGCAAGCCACTTGACCAGTCGAGCAAGCCACTCGACTAGTCGAAGGTTAGTTTTATCTGATCGCGCCAAAAAATTTAAAATTTGGTTGACCAGTCGAGGAAGACCTTAGACTAGTCGAAGGAACCGTTTTTCAGCCTATAAATAAAGGTCTTTTCTCATTCCAAATCATTCAATTAAGCCACAAAAAGCTTTCACTTTGAGAGAAAAGTCCCTGTCATTATCAAGCTATAGTCCGGTAATTTTAGATCTTTTAAATAGCTTATTTGTTTTTGTAATTCCTTGATTTCAGTATTGTGAATTTGATTAAAGGGAGTCTTTACTCTACCCTTTGAGATCCAAGGAATTCAAACAAGTAGCCCAAGGTTTGAGATAATTTTAAAATCTATTTAGAACCTAGAACCCTTGATTATATTTGTTGGACATTGAACATCTACATCAAGCGACGCGGTTCTTCGGGCTACAACAAGCAAAGTCTTCAAGAAGAAGAAAAGTACTTTTTTATTTGCTTTTCGGTTTTGTTTGAGATTAGCCAGAAAAATCTCTGTATTAGTTTTGACTGAGATCAGCCAGAAAATCTCAGCGCGGGGTTTGATTGTGATAGCCCAATTAAAAACACAATTGTACAGGTTTTAAGGTGAACCTGAGAAAACCTTGTTTCATAGTGAACGCCAATATCACGTGGGTTATGATTATTGGGAGTGGAGTAGGTGTGGCTGTTTGAGAATAGTTGGTATACACACTGAACCACTATAACTCTTGGTGTTTGAGGTGGATGATGATGTATGTGATGAATGTGTGCTGAATGTTTGTAATTTCTTCTTTCATGTACATGTGGTGAATGCGTGTAATAGATAGCTTCCATTATTTGCCTCTTGTTTTAGTTTGTGATATTGATCCTTACCGCGTTTAAGAAATTAGATTGTCCTACCATAAACATTTGTTTTTGGTGTAAGGTTGTCCTTTGTACAATTTTGATTTAATTTCTCAATACTATTACGATTGAGATTTGTGATTGATTTAGCTATATTTATTATTTTTGCCCCCCCCCCCCCCCCCCCCCCAGGACTGAGAGCTCACCCTTTTCAAGTGGTATCAAAGCTAAGTTGCTCATTTTCTTGGATTAATTTTCTTGAGTTTATCGATCTAGAGCTTTCGTTATGTCAAATTTCGATAGCTTGTCTATTACTAGGCCACCACCCTTTGATGACTCAAATTGTGCTTATTAGAAAGCCAGAATGAGGATTTTCTTGAAATCCATTGATGAAAGTGTGTGGCAAGTCACGGTGACCAAATGAAAACCACCAGTGTCTGAGGTTCTTGGCAGTGATGGAACTAAATCCATTAAAGAAACACCTTTTTATTTATGAAATATAACTTAGAAAAAAGAAAGCAGTGCAAATGCAAAGGCCTTAAATGTCATTACTTGCGCTCTATCACCTGATGAATTCAAAAGAATTATATCATGTGATACAGCTAAGCAAGCCTGGGACATCCTTGAAATGACACATGAAGGAACATCTATTATCAAGAAATCTAAAGTACAAATCCTCACTACAAGGTTTGAGAAAATTCATATGGAAGAAAATGAAACTTTCATGGACTTCTATACAAAATTAAATGACATAGTGAATTCCATGTGGGGTCTAGGAGATGGTATCCCAGAAAGTAAGGTTTGCGCTTAGATACTGCGATCACTTCCTGAGAGGTTTAATTCCAAAGTTACTGCCATTCAGGAGCTGGGAGACGCAGATCAAATGAAGGTTGAGGAGTTAGTTGGTTCACTTCAAACCTATGAGTTAAATTTTAAAGCTCCCAAAAGTAAGTCCATAGCTCTTAAATCATCCAAATCTATTTCAAAAGATAGTGATATTAATTCTGATTTTGAAAACTCAGAGGATGATATGGCTTTACTTGCTAAAAAATTTTATAGGATTTTTAAAAGTAAGAAAATAGTAGATTTTTAAAAACCCTCTGAGAAGAGAAAGGGAAAATTTAAAAATTGGAAGTCTCTAAAAGACAGTCAGTGTTGCAACTGCCATGAATATGGGCATTTGGCAAATAAGTGTCTAAAAAGGGACAAATCAAAAAGAAAAGGCATGCTATCCACTTGGGATGAATCATCCAGCTCTGAAGTTCTTCTGAGTCGGATGAATCATAATAAGAAACTTCAAATGAAGTAAATGCTCTAATGACTATAGCCAGAGTCACCTCCTTAGATAGTTGCAATTCATCTGACTATGAGAATCTCAGGAGTGACCCTGAAAATGAAAATGAAGAAGATCTTTAGGATGCCTATAATGCCCCATATAGGAAAAGTTGTAAGATTGTTGTCAAATTAAAGCTTCAAAAAGAAAATTTTCTTAAATTAAAAGAAGAATTTGAAATTTCTGTTTTGAAAAAATCTCATCTTTTTTATTGTTATGAAAAAGCTAAATGTGATTTAAGTTTCAAAACTTCTGAACTTGAAAAACTCAGAACAGAAAATGAGAAACTAAAGCTTGAAGTTTCTTCTCTATTGAGTTCTAAGGATACTTGGAGGTATGCCCATGGAGATCCTAAACTTGAAAAATTATTAACTACATCCAGAAAATGTAGCGATAAATTGGGTCTGGGTTATATCAAAGATACACCTCCGAAACATAAGAATGTATCTCCTATATTTGTTAAAGGAGAATCCTCAAACTCAAAAGGAAAGAGCTTGAAAAATAATAACCAAAACAACTTTAAAAATTCAAAACCTTTCCAAGCTTCTAAAGTCAATTCAAATAACTTTAGCTTTCAAAAATAAAGTTATAACCCCTTAGCCGAAAAGATAGTGGACTTACTCAAAGAGCTTCTCAAATCTAACTCTAATATCAGAGTTGATAAAAAGAGAAATTTCAATTCTACTAAAGCAAGGAAAACCAATGGTACTCCAAAACCCAGAACAATAATGAAATGGGTTCCCAAAGTTACTTGTCTTGTTGCCCACACCGCCTTCAAGGCTTCCAGCCATTCAAAGTGGTACCTAGACAGTGGTTGTTCAAGACACATGACAGGTAACAAAGATATGTTCTCCAACTACAAAGATATGACTGACGGCTCAGCCACTTTTGGTGGACTGAGGATGGACCACGTTCATAAAAGAAACCGCTTATACCTTTGGACTACCATTCAGAAAAGTGAAAGCAACGCTAATGCAAAAGCTTTAGATGCAATTACATGTGCTCTATCACCAGATGAATTCAAAAGAATCATTTCTTGTGATACAACAAAATAAGCATGTGATATTCTCGAAATGTCACATGAATGAACTAACATTGTCAAAAAGTCTAAGATTATGCAATTACATGAGTATTTATATATAATATATTTAATTATTCATATATATATATATATATATATATATATATATAATATATATATATATATATATATAATATGCACATCCATATAAATATATGCATATGCATTTATATAAAAGCTTGTAAAGTTACACATTATTTGTGTGTATGTATATGCATAGATATGTGTATATGTATATATGTGTATGTATGCGTGTATATACAGATGTACATATACACGCACATACACATAAACATACATATAAACATATTTATAAATGCGTATTATAAGTATTTACACACACATATATAGAGAAAGACAGAAATGCTTACCTGCACACCTTCTTACATGAGCACTCGTGTGCACCTTCACACACGTGTCATGGGCACAAAATCTGAACGGTCAACGTGATGCGGCACCCCTTAAAACATCACAAGCCCGACTTTCAACCCGGTGCATAACTCTGGCGGGCCATGGAAAAAGAACATTACAGTTTTGGATCAAGCTGAAAATTGGGCCTCTGAAGTTTCAAGGAGTGTCGCATCAGGTGGACCATTCAGATTTTGTGCCATGACACATGTGCAAAGGTGCTCACGTAAGAAGGTGCACAGGTGATCATTCTTGTACACACATATACATGCATATACATAAATGCATATAAATATATAAATATATCCTGTATGTGTATATATATATGCATGAATACACATACAAACACATATGTATGTATGACTATATGTATATGTGTATATACATATACATATATATACACACACACGCACTCACATATACATAATATACACACACATATGTGTGTGTGTGCTCACCTGCGCACCTTCTTACGTGAGCACCCATGCGCACCTTTACACATGTGCCATGGGCACAAAATCTGAATGGCCAACGTGATGCGGCACCCATTCTCACAAGCCCAACTTTCAACCCGATATAAAACTCTGGTAGGTCATGGCAAAAGGCAACGATTTCCTCCATTGATTTGCATTTCTCTTTGTCATGGCCTACTAGAGTTTTGGATCAGGCTGAAAATTGGTCCTATAGAGTTTAAAGGGATGCCGCATCATGTGGACCGTTCAGATTATATGCCCACGATACATGTGCACGGGTGCTCACGTAAGAAGGTGCACAAGTGAGCATCTCTCTCTCTCTCTCTCTCTCTCTCTCTCTCTCTCTCTCTCTCTCTCTCTCTCTCTCTCTCTTTCTCTCTCTCTCTCTCTCTCTATATATATATATATATATATATATATCTGAATGCTCAGCTGCGCACCAGTAGTTCCGTGCGAACTTTTTTTAGAACTCATAATACGTAATGTGACTCCAAATCTGATGGTCCACATGAAGCAGCACCTCATGAAATCCCCCGGGGATGCGCGGTCTGTGCGTGGTGCTCCGTCGAAGTTTCGGCTCTCCTGCAGAGCTAGATTCTGTAATTCTGTAAAGAGAGAGGAAAATTGCTGTAATAACAGACAGATTTGAAGCGCAGATGGTTGTAGGAGATGAGAAACAGAGATGGTGGAGGGTGGGAGCGAATCGAGATAGATGTGGCTTCGCACCACGGTCGTCAGCCCTTCGATGAAGGGAGGGCTTCGCACCCAATTGGATTTCCACAACTCAAGAACTCAGAGGAGTAGAAAAAAATACAGAATTAATCTTCAATGAGAAGAAAAACCTACAAGGGGTGCCTATTTATAAGAAAACCATATACCCCAAAACTCGCACCATGTGCGCAACCTATTACTTGGCGATGAAGTAATTAAAATAATAACTAATCAAAGTAATCTAAACCGTCCATGATATTCTAAATAACATTAATAAGCAAGACCTAAAATTTGAGATTAATCAGACTAGTGGGCCACGATCATGAGAACCTATGATGGGCTTTACTTGACTATCGGGCCCACTCCAAAGAACCAAAACCTAGTCTTCTAACTAGAAGGCCCTCCCTGGACGTCGTCATCAATCCAGATCAACGGTGGGGCCCTCCTCCTTGTGTACATGCGTAGGGGGACGGTGTGCGTGTGCATGTGCGCGTGATATCCTCATCACCTTACCTTGTTAATACCAAAAGGATGATAGAGCATAATAAATACATCAAACAAAAGGATGATGTCCTCATCACCTTACCTTCTTAATACCAAAAGGACGATGTCTCCATCACCTTACCTTCTGAAAAATGAAAACAGTTTCCCCCCTTGATTTGCATTTCTCTTTGCTATGGCCCACCAGAATTTTAGATCATGGTGAAAATTTGTCCCTTGAGGTTTCATGGGATTCTACATCACATGGACCGTTCGGATTAACACCCATGACACTTGTGCACAGGTGCACAGGTGAGCATGATTATATAGAGAGAGAGACAGAGAAATGCTCACACACAACTATTTGGACCGTCCAACTAGCTGTCTTAATTAAATGCTAATTAACGTTAATAAATGGAATGCAATCCTACCCCCACCCGGACAGTAATCCGTTTGGGCAGGGCTCTGTGGGGCCCACCGTGATGTAAGTTTTTTATCCACGCCATTCATCATTTTTCTCAGATTATTTTAAGGTATGAGCCAAAAAAATAAGGCAAGTCCAGGGATTAAGGGGACCACAAGGTGGGCATTAAACTTCCACCATTAAAAACTTCTTGGGAGATGGAGAAATTTCGGATCAAGCTGATATTTGTATTTTCACTTCATCCATGCCTACATGACCTTATTAATAGTTTGGACCGTAAAAAACATCACGGTGGCCCTAGAAAGGTTTCAACGCTAGGTGTCATTATCAATGCAGCTTCCTTTGGTGTGGTCCACCGGAGCTGTAGACATGCTTCATTTTTAGCATCATACCTTAAAAAGATATGAGAAAAGCGATGAGCAGCGTGGATAAAACACTTACATCATGGTGGCCCCCACAGAGCCCTGCCCGGACGGATTACCGTCCGGGCGGGGGTAGGACGCAATCTGTGTCCTAATAAATGATGCATATGGAAAGTTAATTAAAGAAGGAGAGGAGTTGTTAGCTTGGGATATCCCCGCCATGGTGTTTATGTAAAATCCACCCAAGCCATTAGATAAGCCACCCCATGTTACACAAAGAGCCTGAAAATTAGCCCTATGTGTGGTTCAGGTAGACCACACGATTGACAATATAGTATACAGGGAAAACTAACCCTCGAAACTGTTTCTCTTGGTATGGCCCACTTGAATCATATATGGGCCTGCATTTTAAGCAGCGATCCTAGCATTTGGTGTGGCATCTAATGGTTGGAATGGATTTCATATGCTCATCACATTGAGCCCGGTAACAATCAAGGGTGGACGTCTCTCCCAATTGTTTCAATTGGTATCGCCCACTTGAATAACATATCAGCTTGATTTGTTTTTCTCTAAGCCCGACATGGAATTAAACATCCAATGATCGGAGTGGATCTCATGGTACACATCAAGGTGGGCCCATTATAAATTATAGGGTGGGCATTGCTCTCGACTATTAGTTCTCGAAAATGTGCGACCCTACTTACAAGGTGGGACTAGATACGTATTACCCGAATGACAAGTAGTAGAGTGCTTCCCAGAATGTGGGTGTAACACCCTGGTTCTTGAAACCCGAGGATAGTCGCTCCTCATTGAGAACCCGAGTATTACGTTATGATGTGGACTAACATACAACTAAATAGTGGCAAATTTCATACCATGGAGTAAGCCAACATTGCATAAACTAAGGATATCAAGAGTAACAAAAAGGGAGTTTAATACATATAAATGGGAGAAAAATGCAATCCCACAACAGGAGAAAATATTTTATTACAATTCAAACAAAACACAAAATCTAAAATATGAAAGCAAGTAAATTCTAAATTATCAGTCGAGCTCCAACGACTCAACTGCAATAGCATTGAGGTCCTCCTTGCCTAACTCCACCTCAGCCGTCCCTGGGGTCCCGTCATAGGTGTCTCCACCTGTCATCAAACCTGCGTCTATTTGGTGCAACCACACTATTGGGTGAGTGAAAACTCAGTGGGAACTTCCCGCAAGGATTCGAGCATATCATATCATTCCAAAACAGTTTAAATCAACATATTCAAATTACAAGGAGACTAATCATGAAATTATAAATGAATGTATGGGTGTATGAATGTATGTACAAGCCACAAACCTGAGGATGCACATCCAGCTGTCAAAATAAAAGGTCGCCCAAGGCGAACTAGTCACCCGAAAAAATACTCATAGATACGCCCAAGGAGAACTAGCCACTCGGAAAGACCATGCAGACCGCCCGTGGTAGATTATCTACTTGAAAAAAGTCATGTAAGTGAGTGCACCCAAGGATATCTCCTGAAAAAATACACGGGGTACGCCCGAGGAGTGTCTAATCCCGGAAAAGCCTCATATAAAGAAAGAGCACCTAAAGTGGCACGAATGCACATGCTCTATGAGATTAACTGAAGTGTTAGAGCCTTCAGGAATTCAATCAGAGTGTGACTTACATCGGGCACTCGGAAAAGCTCATATGTCATGCGTGAATGTCATGTATCATGATGTTTATGCACATTCCATAGGATTAACAAGGTGGCCTTCATAGACGTTGTCAAGGATCACAAGATATTAAACATTCAAGCATGATTTCAATCATAGATTCATTTACATTTTTCTAGGTCCAAATGAGGGCTCATAAACATGACATTTCAAGCATACTAAATTAGTGACAGATTTATTCTACTTCATAAGAAAGGTGATGTTCCACACCTAGCATTCGTTGTACAGCTTGTGAGATAAAAGGAATGGAAGCATCATGGTTCTTTTCTACTATGTCCAAAATGGGGCAATTGCTAGGATAGCATAGAGAATGTAAGCTTGAATCCTAATCACATAATTATGAAGTGTAGGACTTGAATAGTAAAAGTTAATACGATATACAATGTTCATCAATTCCCATTGGAAATCCAAAGAACTAAGTTACCATTTGAAACATTCTAATACTATATTAGATTCAATTTATAACTAAACTAGTATATACAAGGGGTTAATGGAGCAACTCCCCATTAGAATAGAAGCAATATCTCTAACCTCTTAGTGCAACTAATAGAAGTACTCATGTACATAAGCAATTTCAAATGGGGCATAATGAGCATAATACAATTCTTATAAGATGGATTAAAGTAACAAATTTCAAGACAATCCTATAGGGTTATCAATATCGATTCAAATTTAAAGAAACACAACTACTATTTGCACAATTAAAATATCTTATGCAACTATCTCAAAAGTCAATGAAATGACGAAGCCATGTGGGATGACCCTCACCTTAGAGTTGGAGAAATCCGATGGTGATTCGAACAATTTGATTTCCAACCTTCAAGATACGATCTAATCTGATATCCAGCTTGATTCATGTCGGACCCAAATATGATCGAATTGACTCCCTCAACATAAATCAACTCACTAGACTCGGTTTAGACTCAAATTCGAGCCGATCACTTCCACTCGGTCCCAACGAAAAATGCCTTGTCCAAACCGAGTTGACTCGGTGTTGCAACCTGGCTTCCTAACCCCGACCTCTCTCCTTCTCTAAGCCTTCCTCTTCTTCTCAAGGGACCAACTCCATCCGATAGTGTTGGGTCTGACTGATGCACGTCTGGTATGTGTTGATGTAGAGGTAGAGTCAGATTCAATTGAGGTGATTAGGACTTGAACTCAATATTTGTTTAAGGTGGCTTATGGCTGGAACGATCCTTGGGAATTCGAATGGGTTCTGTAGGTTTTCCAAATGGCAGAAAGGACGAGCAACCACAGAGCCCGAAACGGAGTCAAATCGACCTCAGAATCGGACTGGCTGCCAGTCGAAGGAGAAACTACCATCACCCCAAGTCAGGCCCGATTGGCCTTCTGTCTGGTGTGGCTGGGTTGGGTTGCAACAGGAATCTGTAACTCAGACCGGAGCCAATCCACACACCTATACCATATCTATCTCCACACACACACCCTCTGTAAAAGAGCGGGTCAGGCTAAGGCTGACTCGCTGCTAGAAGGGTCGAGACGAGTTTGATGGACAGCAACTGGAAACTTGTTCCAGCAACTGACACCTCACGCACTCACCTCCCTTTTCTCTCCTTCTATCGTCTTTCCTTTCTCCCTAACTCTCTGCTCTATCCTCTCTTTCTATTTCCTCCTCCGAAAATGAGCGACCCAACTGAGTCGGGTTGCAACACAACCTGCAACTCTCCCCAGCGGCGCTTAATCTCTCTTGTCTCCCTATTTTACTATTCCTCTTCTTTCCTTTACTGGTCTTCTTAAAAGGCGCCCTAATTCCCAGCTATTTATAGCCTTTTCTATTTCTAGGTCCTTCTACGTCTAATCTCCGAGATTAGCGTGCTATTAATGCAAGTCGGTCGAGAATAGATTTCCATCAGGGCCCCACTGCACATCAGATCTTGTGTAGGGGTCACTGATCTAAACTCATTTAGGCATTAAAGGGGATGGGCTACGAGATGGACGGCTTGGATCTGAGGGATAGTTACTATTACGGAAAATGGGTCCCACAGTCGGTTTGAGGAAGATGGTCGGCTGGAAATGGTGTTTTGGAGTGGGACGGTTAATTCCTTGTTCAAGGACGTTCAGGTGGTTCAGATGATGCCCATCACTTGGTGGGCCATTATAAACGGTGATGGAATGCCATGTGGTAAGTGGGATTAGCCGCACGAAGGTGGTTTGCGTCGAACCACCATCTCGTCAAGTTCTCTTCAATTTCTCAGCAGGCTCTGAGATTTTGAAAAGGAAAACCTAAAGCTGACGACTGGGATGCGTTCTAGAGGGATATTTATCAGCAAAGGTCGGTTGAGATGGGTTTTGCCATAAGGGGAAAGAATTTCTCCGCTTTACGACTGGTAGGGGGCTTCTTTTGGAAATAGTAGGGCTGACGGGGCTGTGGTTGCATACGTAGACGCCGTCTGATGGTTCCCAACGGTTGGATTGGTTAGAGGTGTGAAGGACGTGGATCCGTTGTCCAAGTCAGCGTCATTCTCTATCGCCGCTCCCTGGGTCGCAGACAAAGGTCGCATGGATGACTTTCAATTTGAAATCACCACATGGTGGTGGTCGGTGGGGCCCCATCTATCCGATGGACAGTCTGGATTTTCTTTTGTATTCGGAAGGATGACTGTTTGCATCGTCAGATGGACGGTCCGATTTCAATCAGCGTCGGGCGGGAGATGTTTTCGAAATCCCAGTCTATTTGCGGATTTCATCGGGTCAAAGCTGCTTTGACACGATGCCTTGATCCTGTGCACGGCGTGAGAACGTTTTGGCATGCACGTGCGGCCCGGACTTGGGGTCCACGACATGATCTAAGCCGATCACAGTCGTTCATCTGTTTCTGGGAGGTCCACGAATCACTCTAAATCAGGAATTTGTATGTTCAAGAGGTTAGGTGGACCATCTCGGGAAGATTTTTGATGAAATTATAGACTATTGTAGAATCGATGGTTGTCCTAGTGTTAGTGTGGTTCTAACAGTGGGGTCTATGTAATGATCAGACTGATCTGGGTCGTACACTTGTTTTAATGTTTTAATCCGCTTCCTTTGGTGAGAATATTAACTGAACCTATGTCTTAGATAGACTGATCCTTTACTAATGATAAAGATTAATAGTTTGATACCATTTTTTTAATAACTTTATTATTATTATTATTATTATTATTATTATTATTATTATTATTATTATTATTATTTACAATTCTTTCTACTCTTCTCTAATTGGTTATGTGGGTCACACTCAGATCAACGCCATATATTCATTCACTCAATCGCCTATAAGCCTTTGATTATAAAGATTAGATTATTTGGGTTTGTAAGTGGGCCAAAATACATGGGTTTTAACGTTTAGTTATTAATGGTTGGATATGAGATGTTGCATTCTAACTATTAAAATCAAGTAATGGGTTGTGACTTATCAAACGATGGTGAACAATGTATGTTATTTGTATCTTCATACAAACATGTTAGTCTAGACTATAATAGTAACACCCGAGTACTCAAAAGCACGGGGTGTTACAATCTACCCCCCTTAACGAAAATCTCGTCCTCGAGATTCAATAATGTACTTCTCATTTGACACAATTACAAGTAGTAAAATCACCCGACAGTGCATCACATCTTGGATCCATTCGTATATGCAATCACGATTTGAATTCCCAAGATTGTATATCTATTTTTTTTTTGTTCCAACGCTCATCACCATCACGATTTCCAATGGTATTTATTAGGATTACAAGTTCGTTTAAGTGATGATTAATGATAGTTTCTTGCCATTTAAAGTACAATGCGATTTTCTATCTTCAGTGTTCGAGCTATTACGAACGGATGGTTATGATAGGTTTGAGCTCGATACATCGGTCCCCTGCTTGCGCAGAGCAGTGGATTTACCAGCATCATTTCCTAATCCTAGTAATTTCCGATCTTCTGCTTGATCAGGGCATTGAGATCATTGAAATTTTCTAGGATATAGAATTTGGATAAAACCGTATATGCTTTACTTAAAATATGATTCCATTAGCTCGTGCTCCTAATTATCCTAAACACTCGGGAATATCATGAAATTTTCTACTTTTATAATAAAAGTGCTTGGAATCTAGGTGAAACAATCCCAAATTACTAACACCTTTTCACTACGCATTCTGATTACCTAGTGTATTACCTAACATTTCAGGATTTAAGTTTCTACATGGAAATTCATTTTTTTTTTTTAATTTCACCTAGGTTTTTAAATATAGTTCTAATGTGCTCAGTCCAGGGTTAGAAGTTTACCCAGCACTCTATAATTTCCCCTCTAGTCAATTCTAAGTGCTGGAATTTATAAGGAATGTTGCCTCTAACCAAGGAGACGTATTGGGAGGGTTCGAATTGTGATTCGTAGTACATTCCTTCAAGTTTAGGGAGTGTTTGAATTAGATGTAATGTGTTTGTGGTGGTAAAGAATTTCCTAAAATGCCTAAATTCGTTTCACTTGATGAGTGTTGTGGCAATGTTATTTCAACGAAGGGAATTCATGGGACAGTTCAGATCTTAGATTTTCACAAACGTTCATTGGATGTCCAACCCAAGGAATGTTCTTGTTTTGATCCAATGAACACCATAGTGGTTTATTCATTCTCTCATGGTCCCTAAATTTAGTTTTTAAAATTCAAATATCTACATCTAGAAGTTTCAAAGGAGCCTAAAATTTTGCGTCTCTATATTCAAAATTTTCCTTAACTCTAAGGGAGTCCTAAATAAATTCAATTAGCTTTTCCAATAATTTTCTAAGGGAACCTAATGTTTGGTTTCTGAGTTCAGACAACTAGTAGTTTATAATGGGAATCTAAACTTAATTTCTACGTTCAAACGACTAAACTTGAACTTTTCTACGGGGACTAAGGTTTAATCTCTATGTTTAGACAACCAAACGGGGTGGACGTTTATTGGACAGTTGTAAAAATAAAAATATCCAATGATCATATTTCTAGAAACAAGTGTCTACCTAAATAATATGATTTTTGGATTAGTAGTGGCTGGTCTCACAATTTAGTCGTTTAATTCAATATCTCTTGTGGTGTCTGTTAACACTATTAAATGATCCACCGTACATGTATCCTACACAAACTGCATATGCATGTCTACGAACCGAGGATCATAACATTCAATTGGCAGGCTTCAAATCGATATCCCAAAGGGTAGTAGAAAATTAAAATCTAACTGCATACATCAAGATAGATAAGAGAAACACCTTTGGTACTCTAGTGGTGAATGATACACAGGTACTCATAAATTGCAAATATGTCATGCGCAATCTAAAACATCCACACTGATCCCTACTTTAGATGGTATGTAAAATAATAATTAGACTTAATGAATCATCAACTAAAATGAAATTAACAGCTCACGCTTAATAATTACAGTTTCATAAGTCAGAGATTACTATCATTCAATTAACGATATTTTCAGTTTATTATGCTTAAGAAAGATGTGATGACAGGATTCACATTTCGTGGCAACATGGAATCAGTGTACCTACTCGAATTGAAAGTCAAAATTTATAGGATGGTTGTCAGACTAGTAATGCTATTATGGATAGAAATATTGGATAGTTAAAGAACAAGATGTTTACAGCTTAGTGCAGTTGAAATAAGGGCGTTGACATGAGTGAGTGTATATCTATGAAACCTAATGTGATTATGGGATCCAGTACTGGGAATCTAAATTTAATTTCTACGTTCAAACAGCTAAATTTGAACTTTCTTACGGGGCCTAAAGTTCTGTGTTTCTATGTTCGCAATTTCCCAAGTAATTCCAATCAAGTTTGAATGGCTACACTAATGAGTTCAAGGGAACTTAAATCTAGGTTTCTATGTTCTCAAACTCTCTCTAAATCTAGAGGATTTCTATATAAGTTTGAGTGGTTAGCCAAACAAAAAAAAAATTATGGGAATCTAAGTTTGGTTTCTAAGTTCCAATAACTACATCTAAAATTTTCAAAAGAGCCTAAAATTTTGCCTCTCTATTTTCAAAATTGTTCCTAACTTTAAGGGAATTCTAAATGAATTCAAATGGCTATCTTATCAATTCCACAGGAAACTTAAGTTTTGGTATCTACATTCTCAAACTTTCCTAAGTCTAAGGGAGATTCACCTAGGTTCCAACATCTAATTCCAACATCCTAAATTAAAACATTTAAGGTGGGTATAAGATTGTTTCCCATAGGCAAGGTTTGTTAAAACTCTCTCTCTGATACCATCTTGTAACACTTGGTTCTCGAAACCCGAGGATAGTCGCTCCTCATTGAGAACCCAAGTATTACGTTATGATGTGGACTAACATACAACTAAATAGCGGCAAATTTCATAACATGGAGTAAGCCAACATTGCATAAACTAAGGATATCAAGAGTAACAAAAAGGGAGTTTAATACATATAAATGGAGCAAAATGAAATCCCACAACAGGGGAAATATTTTATTACAATTCAAACAAAACACAAAATCTGAAATATAAAAGCAAGTAAATTCTAAATTATCAATTGAGCTCCAACGGCTCAACTGCAATGGCATAGAGGTCCTCCTTGCCTAACTCCACCTCAGTCGTCCTTGGGATCCCGTCATAGGTGTCTCTACCTGTCATCAAACCTGCATCTATTTGGTGCAACCGCACTATTGGTTGAGTGAAAACTCAATGGGAACTTCCCGCAAGGATTCATGCATATCATATCATTCCAAAACAGTGTAAATCAACATATTCAAATTACAAGGAGACTAATCATGAAATTATAAATGAATGTACGGGTGTATGAATGTATGTACAAGTCACAGACCTGGGAACGCACATCCATCTGTCAAAATAAAGGGTCGCCCAAGGCGAACTAGTCACCCAGAAAAATACTCATAGGTACGCCCAAGGAGAACTAGCCACCCGAAAAAGACCATGCAGACCGCCCGCGGTAGATTATCTACTTGGAAAGAGCCATGTAAGTGAGTGCGCCCAAGAATATCTCCTGAAAAAATACACGGGGTACGCCCGAGGAGTGTCTAATCCTGGAAAAGCCTCATGTAAAGAAAGAGCACCTAAAGTGGCACAAATGCACATGTTTTATGGGATTAACCGAAGTGCTAGAGCCTTCAGAATTCAATCAGAGTGTGACTTACATCGGGCACTCAAAAAAGCTCATATGTCATGCGTGAATGTCATGCATCATGATGTTCATGCACATTCCATAGGATTAACAAGGTGGCCTTCATAGACGTTGTCAAAGATCACAAGATATTAAACATCCAAGCATGATTTCAATCATAGATTCATCTACATTTTTCTAGGTCCAAATGAGGGCTCATAAACATGACATTTCAAGCATACTAAATTAGTGAGAGATTTATTCTACTTCATAAGAAAGGTGATGTTCCACACCTAGCATTTGTTGTACAACTTGTGAGGTAAAAGGAATGGAAGCATCGTGGTTCTTTTCTACTATGTCCAAAATGGGGCAGCTGCTAGGATAGCATAGAGAATGCAAGGCTGAATCCTAATCGCATAATTATGAAGTGTAGGACTTCAATAGTAGAAGTTAATACGATATCCCATGTTCATCAATTCCCAATGGAAATCCAATGAACTAAGTTACCATTTGAAACATTCTAATACTATATTACATTCAATTTATAACTAAACTAGTATATACAAGGGGTTAATGGAGCAACTCCCCATTAGAATAGAAGCAATATGTCTAACCTCTTAGTGCAACTAATAGAAGTACTCATGTACATAAGAAATTTCAAATGGGGCATAATGAGCATAATACAATTCTTATAAGATGGATTAAAGTAACAAGTTTCAAGACAATCCTACAGGGTTATCAATATCAATTCAAATTTAAAGAAACACAACTACTATTTGCATAATTAAAATATCTTATGCAACTATCTTAGAAGTCAATGAAATGACGAAGCCATGTGGGATGACCCTCACCTTAGAGTTGGAGAAATCCGATGGTGATTCGAACAATTTGATTTCCAACCTTCAAGATGCGATCCGATCTAATATCTAGCTTGATTCAAGTTGGACCCAAATACGATCGAATTGACTCCCTCAACATAAATCAACTCACTAAACTCGGTTTAGACTCAAATTCGAGCCGATCACTTCCACTCGGCCCCAACGAAAAATGCCTTGTCCAAACCGAGTTGACTCGGTGTTGCAATCTGGCTTCCTAACCCCGACCTCTCTCCTTCTTTAAGCCTTCCTCTTCTTCTCAAGGGACCAACTCCATCCGATAGTGTTGGGTCTGACTGATGCACGTCTGGTATGTGCTGATGTAGAAGTAGAGTCAGATTCGATTGAGGTGATTAGGACTTGAACTCAATATCTGTTTGAGGTGGCTTATGGCTGAAACGATCCTTGGGAATTCAAACGGGTTCTGGAGGTTTTCCAAATGGCAGAAAGGACGAGCAACCACAGAGCCCGAAACGAAGTCAAATCGACCTCATAATCGGACTGGCTGCCGGTCGAAGGAGTAACTATCATCACCCCGAGTCAGGCTCGATCGGCCTTCTGTTTGGTGTGGCTGGGTTGGGTTGCAACAGGAATCTACAACTCAGACCGAAGCCAATCCACACACCTATACCATATCTATCTCCACACACACACCCTCTGTAAAAGAGCGGGTCAGGCCAAGGCTGACTCGCTGCTAGAAGGGTCGAGACGAGTTTGATGGACAGCAACTGGAAACTTGTTCCACCAGCTGACACCTCATGCACTCACCTCCCTTTTCTCTCCTTCTATCTTCTTTCCTTTCTCCCTACCTCTCTGCTCTATCCTCTCTTTCTATTTCCTCCTCCGAAAATGAGTGACCCAACTAAGTCAGGTTGCAACACAACCTGCAACTCGCCCCAGCAGCTTAATCTCTCTCTGTCTCCCTGTTTTACTATACCTCTTCTTTCCTTTACTGGTCTCCTTGAAAGGCGCCCTAATTCCCATCTATTTATAGCCTTTTCTATTTCTATGTCCTTCTACGTCTAATCTCCAAGATTAGCGTGCTATTAACGCAAGTCAGTCGAGAATAGATTGCCATCAGGGCCCCACCGCACATCAGATCTTGCGTAGGGGTCACTGATCTAAAATCAGTTAGGCATTAAAGGGGATGGGCTACTAGATGGACGGCTTGGATCTGAGGGATAGTTACTATTACGGAAAATGGGTCCCACAGTCGGTTTGAGGAAGATGGTCGGCTGGAAATGGTGTTTTGGAGTGGGACGGTTAATTCCTTGATCAGGGACGTTCAGGTGGTTCAGATGATGCCCATCAGGCTTGTGGACCATTATAAACGGTGATGAAATGTCATGTGGTAAGTGGGATTAGCCGCACAAAGGCGGTTTGCGCCGAACCACCATCTCATCAGGTTCTCTTCAATTTCTCAGCAGGCTCTGAGATTTTGAAAAAGAAAACCTAAAGCCGACGACTGGGATGGGTTCTAGAGGGATATTTATCAGCAAAGGTCGGCTGAGATGGGTTTTGCCATAAGGGGAAAGAATTTCTCCACTTTCCAACGGGTAGGGGGATTCTTTTGGAAATAGTAGGGCTGACGGGGCTGTGGTTGCGTTTGCAGACGTCGTCCGATGGTTCCCAACGGTTGGATTGGTTAGAGGTGTGGCGGACGTGGATCCGTTGTCCAAGTAGCGTCATTCTCTATCGCCGCTCCCTGGGTCGCAGACAGAGGTCGCACGGATGACTTTCAATTTGAAATCACCGCATGGTGGTGGTCGGTGGGGCAGAGTCGGTCAAGGCCGAGCCGAGCGAGGAAGAGACTGTGTAAGCATGAATACCGTCCCAAAAATCTTGTGAAAGGATTCCCGACCCCGAAAATCTCGGTATCGGGAAGCATCCGTAAGCAGATTCCGATCAAATCAAATCTCCTAAGATTAGGGAGAGAATCCCCGTACGGCGGGACCTCTCACTCCTATATAAGGAGGACGTCTCCAAGATCAAAGGTACGCAGAAAACCCTTCTCAAAACCCTTCCTATACTATCCAGTTACTGACTTTAGCATCGGAGGGTCCCCGACTCTAGCCATGGTCTCCTTTGTTTCATCCTTGTGCATATAGATAGGTCGAAGGAGGGTTCACCAGTTTTTTGCACCAACAAACATCACGCTAGGGAATGGAGATCCCTGCTTGCCACAATCAGGAAAATCCATTTCCAGCTATGTCATCATACATCGAATTTAATGCAACAATGGGGCCAATGCAATTGTTGGGTATACTGAGTAGGAATTTTCTTCTTTGTGGCAAGCAAAGGATCCACATTCAAGGTAGGGCTCACCCAAGCCACCAACCCTTAGCTCGGCCTAACCCAACTCACTTTGGATTTCCCCATTCTCCCCTTACATGATAATTACTTAAAGTAATGGGCAGCTTATGAAAACCAGTGTGAAAATGTACCAAAATATAAATACCACGTAAATGAGGTTGTATTTTGTATGAAAAGCATGCAATGGGAAGCCGACTGCGTACTGAGTAAACTCTGTGGGGTCCACCGTGATTTATGTATTTTATCCACTCCGTCCATCCATTTTAACGGGTAATTTTAGGGCTTGAGCCCAAAAATAAAGTATATCCAAACCTCAATTGAACCACACCATAGGAAACAGTGTGAATTGAACATCTACCATTGAAAATTTCTTGGGGTCACAGAAGTTTTGGATAAATATTGTAATTGTTTTTTCCCTTCATCCATGTTTTTGTGATCTCATGAACAAGTTGGATGAGAAATAAACATCACTGTGGGCCATATAAAGGTTTCAACGGTGGAAATCATTATTCCAACTATTTCCTGTGGTATGGTCCACTTGATCTTTGGGTATGCTTAAATTTTGGTCTAAACTCTTAAAATAATATGGAAAAATGGATGGAAGGCGTGGATGGACCAGATACATTCAAGGTGGGCCCAACAGAGTTTACTAAGTACGATAAGAGCATACTGATTAGTCGAGCAGGCTCCACTACGTTTCCCACCGAGTGGATTACTTCCAACTTATGAAGTTTTTGTGGCATCTAATCCACCTAATAGGTTTTACCCACCGTGATAATCACCTAGTAAAAATAATAGCCCTATCCAATCATCAAGTGAGCCATACCATAGAAAGCAACGTGTAGCCATTGTTAAAAATAAAAAAAATAAGTGTGGTCTATTTGATCACTGGATGGGGATGATTTTTACATGAAGTGTTCTTCACGGTGGTTCTAATCTATCTAATGGGTTGGATGTTCCATGCAATCAGCAAGGTAGAATTTTTACACTCGGTGGGACATGACCTGTGGTCAAACCCGTTGGACTTTAGCCCTTCTCCACTTCTCCTAAAAGAACAGTGTGCAGGTGTTAGAACTATTCAACTAATCATCTGACTTGGGACTGTGACTTTGTCTATGCCATTGTATAATTTCTTGACTGGCAGCGTATCATGCCTCGTACTCTATCAGAGTATCAAATAACTCCCCTTAATTTAAGAGAAATTTGCGACTGTACTACCCATTTATGTCCCATTTACGAGACCAAGCCCCTTAATTTAAGAGAAATTTGCGACTGTACTACCCATTTATGTCCCATTTACGAGACCAAGCCCACCTCATTTTCCCTTGCGAGAATAGGCCCCATCTGTACGGACGCCCTCCCAAAGGTCGAAAATGCCCCTGCTTTTTCCTTCGAGCGGAAAAATGAGCGCTGACGCTCCTCGAGTTCCGAGTTGTAGCAATAGCCACGGATTATGACCCTATTTATTGCTACCAAAATCCATAGCTAAAGAGGCCTATATGGGTGGGCTAGCTGAACTGGCGGGGCCGCACCACTCGCTGACCTATCCGGCGGGGCCGCGCCCATCTAGCGGCCCCTATGGCTACGGATTATAACCGTAGCCATACATAGCCTCTATTCCATCCAATCACATAGTGCATTTTTATTTTATTTTAGTTTATTTTATTTTATTTTATTTTACATGGAGAACTTTATTCTACCTATAATTTTCTCTAGCACATATTTATATAAATATGTATATATAAGCATACAAAAATTTTTTCTCTTCTTTTTCATTTCTTTCTTTATTCATTTAACAAGAATATCTTCTAAACTAAAATTAGTTACTTGATGTACCCTATATGATTTTAGGGTAGGAGAAGCTACTTTAGCCAACCAACCTGTTTATTTTCCAAGATTCCATCAGGTCGATGGTCGAAAATCCATTTCATTCACTTAGCGGTCAATTTCATTCATGACCGTGAAGTGAAGGGGCATGACCGTGAAATGCGCCGGAAATTACCGTGAAGTGCATGGAAATGAGTGTGAAGTGAGGCGAATGGACCGTGAAATGCGCGGAAATGACCATGAAGTGAAGGGGCATGACCGTGAAATGCGTCGAAATGACCGTGAATCAACACGGAATCGGCGGGAATGACTGTGGTATGCATGGAAATGACCGTGAAGTGAAGCGATTGGACTGCAAAATGCGCGGAAATGACTATCAAGTGAAGGAGCATGACCGTGAAATGCGTCGAAATGACAGTGAATCAACACTGAATAGGTGGGAATAACCGCGATATGCATGGAAATGACCATGAAGTGAAGCGATTAGACCGCGAAATGCGCGAAATGACCGTGAAGTGAAGGGGCATGACCGTGAAATATGCCCGAAATGACCGTGAATCAACACGGAATAGGCGGCAAATGATCGTAATGCATGGAAATGACCGTGAAGTGTAGCGATTGGACCATGAAATGTATGGAAATGACCGTGAAGTGAAGGGTCATGACCGTGAAATGCGTCGAAATGAAAGTGAATCAACACGGAATAGGCGGGATCGGGATCGGGTTTAGGTTTGGGTTTTCAAGTTTAGGTTTACGTTTAGGTTAGGGAGTTGATATTAGGATTAGGTGTAAGTTTAGGTTTAGGGATTTGAGAATACGTTCAGGTTTTAGGTTTAGGTTTTAGGTTAAGGTTATAGGTTAAGGTTATAGGTTAAGGTTTAGGTTTAGGTTTAGGTTTAGGTTATAGGTTAAGGTTTAGGTTTAGGTTTAGGTTATAGGTTTAGGTTAAGGTTATAGGTTTCCGTTTAGGTTATCGGTTTAGGGATTTAAGAATAGGTTTCGATTCTAGGTTATAGTTTTTAGGTTCCGGTTTAGGTTTAGGTTATAGATTCTAGGTTCATAGATTTAGGCGATTTAGAATAGGTTCCTGTTTAGGTTTAGGTTATAGGTTACAGGTTATAGGTTTAGGTTTGGGTTTCGTTATAGGTTTTCTATGCTTAGGTTATAGGTTAAAGGTTTAGGTTTTGGGATTTGAGAATAGGTTTAGGTTAAGGTTTATAGTTTAGGTTAAAGGTTTAGGTTATGTTATAGGTTTAGTTTTCGGTTTCGGTTGTAGGTTTTCGATTTGAGAATCCGTTTAGGTTTCAGTATAGGTTTAGGTAAGTTTGTAGGTTAAGGTTTTAGGGAATTGAGTTTCGGTTATCTTTTAGGTTCTCGGTTTCGGTTCCGGTTCGGTTCTCGTTCTCGGTTTTGGCTTTGAGATCGGTTTCGGTTATCCGTCTCAGATTTAGGTTTAGAAATTCGGGTTCGGGTTCGGGTTCAGGTTCGGGTTAGGTTTAGGTTTCGGTTTAGGTTATAGTTATCGGTTTTCGGTCACGTTCGGTTTAGGTTATCGCTTTTGGCATTTGCGACTAGGTTTCGGTTCTAAGTCTAGCTTTCCGTTCAGCTGTAGATTAAGGTTTCGGGAAATGACCGTGCAGTGAAGGGCATGACTCTGAAATGCGTCGAAATGAGCATGAATCAACCCGGACTAAGGCGGGAATGACGCGTGATATTCATGGAAATGATTGTGAAGTAAGGCGATTGGACCGCGAAAATGCGCGGATTGCCGTGAAGTGAAGGGTCATGACCGCGAAATGCGTCGAAATGACCGTGAATCAACACGGAAATAGGGCAGGAATGATCGTGATGTGCATGGAAATGACCGTGAAGTGAACGATTGGACCGCAAAATGCGGAAAATGACCGTGAAGTGAAGACGTGTGACCGTAAATGCAATGTCGAAAAATGACCGTGAATCACACGAATAGGCGAGAATGACCGTGATATGCATGAAAATGACTGTGAAGTGAAGCGATTGGACTGCGAAATGCGCAGAAGTGACCGTGAAGTGAAGATGCGTGACCGCGAAATGCGTTGAAATGACCGTGAATCAACACGGAATAGGTGGAAATGACCGTAATATGCATGAATGACCGTGAAGTGAAGCGATTGGACCGTGAAAGTGAAGCGATTGACCGTGAAGTGCGTCGAAATGACCGTGAACATAAACGAATTACCGAATATACCCCGTGAATGCATGGAAATGGCCGTGAAGTGAAGAGAATTGACCATGAAGTCCTTGGAAATGGCTGTGAAGTGAAGTGAATTGACCATGAAGTGCGTCGAAATGACTGTGAACGTAAACGGAATTGATGGATATGATCGTGAAATGCATTGAAATGGCCGTGAAGTGAAGAGAATTGATCGTGAAGTCCTTGGAAATGGCCGTGAAGTGAAGTGAATTACCGTGAAGTGCGTCGAAATGACCGTGAACGTAAACAGAATTGCTGGATATGACAGTGAAATGCATGGAAATGGCCGCGAAGTGAAGAGAATTGACCGTGAAATGCTTGGAAATGGCCGTGAAGTGAAGTGAATTGACCGTGAAGTGCATCGAAATTATTGTGAACGTAAACAAAATTGCTGGATATGACCGTGAAATGCTTGGAAATGGTCGTGAATTCAAGAGAATTGACCGTGAAGTCCTTGGAAATGGCCATGAAGTGAAGTGAATTGACCGTGAAGTGCATCGAAATGACCGTGAACGCAAATGGAATTGCCGGATATGATCGTGAAATGCATGGAAATGGTCGTGAAGTGAAGAGAATTGATCGTGAAGTTCTTGAAATTGACCGCGAATCAAAACGGAATCACCGGGATTCACGGTCGTTTCGACGCATTTCACGGTCAATCCCGCCTATTCTGTGTTGATTCACGGTCATTTCGACGCATTTCACGGTCATGCCTCTTCACTTCACGGTCATTTCTGCGCAGTTCACAGTCAATTCGCTTCACTTCATGGTCATTTCCATGCATATCACGGTCATTCCCGCCTATTCTATGTTATTCACGGTCATTTCGACGCATTTCACGGTGAAGTGTAGCGATTGGACCGTGAAATGCGTGGAAATGACCGTGAAGTGAAGGGGCATGACCGTGAAATGCGTCGAAATGACCGTGAATCAACACGAAATAGGAGGGAATGACCATGAAATGCATGGAAATGACTGTGAAGTAAAGCGAATTGACCGTGAATGCGCGGAAATGACCGCGAAGTGAAGGGGCATGACAGTGAAATGCGTCAAAATGACCATAAATCAAAACGGAATAGGAGGGAATGACCGTGATATGCATGGAAATCACGGTCATTCCTGCCTATTCCGTGTTGATTTACGATCATTTTAGTGCAATTCACGGTCATGCCCCTTCACTTCACGGTCATTTTCGCGCATTTCACGGTCCAATCGTTTCACTTCACGGTCATTTCCATGCATATCACGGTCATTTTCGCCTATTCCGTGTTGATTCAAGCATTTTTTCGACGCATTTCACGGTCTTGCCCCTTCACTTCATAGTCATTTCCGCGCATTTCATTCACAGTCCAATCGCTACACTTCACCATGAAATACGTCGAAATGACCGTGAATCAACACGGAATAGGAGGGAATGACCGTGATATGCATGGAAATGACCGTGAATGAGGCGATTGGACCGTGAAATGCGCGAAAATGACCGTGAAGTGAAGGGGCATGATAGTGAAATGCGTTGAAATTCAACACGAATAGGCGGGAATGACCGTGATTTTCCATGCATATCACGGTCATTCCCTCCTATTCCGTGTTGATTCACGGTCATTTCGACGCATTTCACGGTCATGCCCCTTCACTTCACGATCATTTCCGCGCATTTCACGATCAATTCGCTTCACTTCACGGTCATTTCCATGCATTTCACGGTCATTCCCTCCTATTCTGTGTTTATTCACAGTCATTTCAACGCATTTCACGATCAGCCCCTTCACTTCACGGTCATTTCCATGCATTTCACGTCCAATCGCTACACTTCTTCACCGTGAAATGCGTCAAAATGACCGTGATATGCATGGAAATGACCGTGAGGTGAAGCGAATTGACCGTGAAATGTGGGGAAATGACCGTGAAATGCGTCGAAATGACCGTGAATCAACACGGAATAGGCAGGAATGACTGTGATATGCATGGAAATCACGGTCATTCCCGTCTATTCCATCCATGTTGAGTCACGGTCGTTTCTTCTCTGCATTTCCACGGTCAATTCCCTTCACTTTCACGGTCATTTCCAAGCATTTCACGGTCAATTTGCTTCACTTCACGGTCATTTCCATGCATTTCACGGTCATTCCTGCCTATTCCGTGTTGATTCACGGTCATTTCGGCGCATTTCACGGTCATGCCCCCTTCACTTCACGGTCATTTCCACACATTTCACGGTCCAATCGCTACACTTCACCATGAAATGCGTCGAAATGACCGTGAAGTAGTTCACCGTGAAATGTGTGGAAATGACCGTGAATCAACACGGAATAGGCGGGAATGACCGTGAATGCATGGAAATGACTGTGAAGTGAAGCGAATTGACTGTGAAATGTGCGAAAATGACCGTGAAGTGAAGGGGCATGATCGTGAAATGCGTCGAAATGATCGTGAATTAACACGGAATAGGCGAGAATGACCGTGATATGCATGAAAATCACGGTCATTCCCGCCTATTCCGTGTTGATTCACGGTCATTTCAGTGCATTTCATGGTCAATTCCCTTCACTTCACGGTCATTTCCATGCATTTCATGGTCAATTCGCTTAACTTCACGATCATTTCCATGCATTTCAAGGTCATTCCCGCCTATTCCGTGTTGATTCACGGTCATTTCGGCGCATTTCACGGTCATGCCCCTTCACTTTACGGTCATTTCTCCGCATTTCACGGTTCAATCGCTACACTTCATCGTGAAATGCGTCGAAATGACCGTGAATCAACACGGAATAGGCAGGAATGACCGTGAAATGCATGGAAATGACCGTGAAGTGAAGCGAATTGACCGTGAAATGCATGGAAATGACCGTGAAGTGAAGGGAATTGACTGTAAAATGCATAGAAATGACCGTGAATCAAAACAGAATCGCCGGGATTGATCGTGAAATGCATGAAAATGACTATGAAGTGAAGCGAATTGACCGTGAAATGCATGGAAATGACCGTGAAGTGAAGGGAATTGACCGTGAAATGCATGGAAATGACCGTGAATCAAAACGGAATCGCCGGGATTGACCGTGAAATGCATGGAATTAATCGCAAAGTGAAGCGAATTGACCGTGAAATGCATGGAAATGACCATGAAGTGAAGGGAATTGACCGTGAAATGCATGGAAATGACTGTGAATCAAAATGAAATCGCTGGGATTGACCGTGAAATGATGAAACTGACCGTGAAGTGAAGCGCATTGACCGTGAAATGCATGGAAATGACCGTGAAGTGAAGGGAATTGACCGTGAAATGTATGGAAATGACTGTGAATTAAAACGGAATCGCCGGGATTGACCGTGAAATGCATGAAATTGATCGCGAAGTAAATGAAATGAGTGAAATTGACCGTGAACTGATTGAAATTGACCATGAAGTGAATGAAATGGATTTTCGACCATCGACCTGATGGAATCTTGAAAAATAACTAGGTTGGTTGGCTAAAGTAGCTTCTCCTACCCCAAAATCATATAGGGTATGTCAAGTAACTAATTTTGGTTTAGAAGATATTCTTGTTAAATGAAAAAAAAAAAAAAAAAAAAAAAAAAAAAAGAGAAAAAAATTTTATAAGCTTATATATACATATTTATATAAATATGTGATAGAAAAAATTGTATATAGAATGAAGTTCTCCATGTAAAAAATTTAAATATAAAATTAAATATAAAATTAAAAAAAATTCATAGATTGGCACAGACTACAGTTAAACTACAGTTATGGCTACGGTTATAATCCGTATCTATAGGGGTCGCCAGATGAGCGTGGCCCCGCCAGATCGGTGCGCTCCTGCCGGATAGGTCAGCGAGAGGCGCGGGCGCCCTAGTTCGGCGCGCCCACCCTGGACAGAACCCTTTGGCTACGGATTTTGGCAGATATGGCTGCAGTTATAATTCGTAGCCAAATCTTTGTATCCAATAAAATAAAATTTTGTTTTTTTTTTTTTTTTTAAAGTCGAATCTTGGTTGTTTTTTGAGTCCCATCATGAGGTCTATGTTATATCCAAACCGCACATCTATTTGGCGAGCTCATATTAAGGCTTGAGACGGAAAATGAGACAGATCTAACTATCAAGTGGACCACACTTTAAAAGGGAGCGGGGGATTGAAGGTCTACCATTGAAACCTTTTAGGGGTTACAAAAATTTTGGATCATTACGAAAGTTGTTTTTCCTCTTCATCCAGGTCTTTGTGACCTTATGAATAGATTGGATGGAAAATAATGTTATGTGGGCCTACAAAAGTTTCAACGGTGAAAATCAAATTTTTGCTGCTCTTTTTGGTGTGGTCCTGTTGATCTTTCGATGTAATTTTTTTTTGATAATGTCCCGAATGATCTTGAAATATGGATGAACGTTGTGGATATAATAAATACATAATTGTGGGGCCACGTAACGTTGATCTCTTTGAACCGTTCGTACAGCTCGGAGTTCGAGGAGCGTCAGCGCTCGTCTTGGAGCACCAGCCGATCCGCTCGAAGGTAAAAGCAAGGGGCATTTTCGACCTTTGGCAAGTCGTCCGTACAGCTGGGGCTTATTCTCGCGGGGAAAATGAGGTGGGCTTCGTCCCGTAAATGTGCCGTAAATGGGTCCTACAGTCTTAAATTTCTCTTAATTTAAGGATCAGTGATGAGGGTGAAAGATATGTAGTCTAGAGCTAATCCACAGGCCAAAGCGTGGACCATACACGCGGCAAATTGACATGATATCATGACAATCCATCATGCGGGATCTGCTGTTGACGGACCGCTAGTCAAAACTTGTTTCGGATTAGACTATCATAACCATTTATTAAATGGACCTTACAATTCCATTTGTGTGACAACTATTAAAGGGCTAGGATTATCTAGACAGTGTGATCTATGGAATACGGTTCTGTACTAGTTGATTTATCTAATGAACGGTTTCGATCTAGTTCATATATGGCACGTGTACAACAATGACACGGAGGAACGTTGCCTTCCATGCCTCCAGTGGGGAAGCAGATTGCGTCCTGCCCCCTTAGACGGACTCGGTCCTGTAAGGAGTTCTGTGGGGCCGACTGTGATATATGAATCTTATCCACCCCGTCCATCCATATTGTCAAATCATTTAATGTATGAGCCGAAAAGTGAGGTAGATCCAAGCTTAAGTGGACCACCCCACATGAAGCGGTGGGGATAATAGCATCTACCGTTGAAACCTTCCTAAGGCCATCACGATGTTTATTTTCCATTCAACCTGTCCATAAGGTCACATGGACCTGAAAAAATGGGAAATACAAATATCAGCTTGATTAAAACTTCTGTCAGTCTCAAGAAGTTTTTAAAGGTGAGCGTTCAATCTCCACCGTGTGGTCCATTCGAGCCTTGGATCTACCTCAGTTTTGGTCTCATACCCTAAAGTGATCTGGAAAAACGTATCAAAGGTGTGGATAAACCCATACATCACAATGGCCCCACAGAACCCCACCCTAGACCCAGTCCGTCAACGGTGGGGCAGACCCAATCCGCGTCCCCCAGGAGCGGATTGCACGAGATATCTCTGCGCCGGGATCTGTGTGGAGCCATAGAAATGTATTTTTGACAAATCTAGTCCGTTCATCTGTTTTAAAAGATTAAGATAGGACAGGATTCTAAAAAACAGGCAGATTTAAAACTTTAATGGGCCATTCCACAAGAAAAAACGAGATTAAACGCCTGGCGGTGACAGAACTTTTGTACCAGATTATACTTTTTCGTACAGTTTATATTAACGGTAATAATTCTATCAACGGTTTGGATGGCATGTAAACATCACGGTGAGCTCCAGGAAGGTTTCAACCGTAGGCATGGTTGTTCCCACCGTTTTGTTGGTACGGTCCACCTGAGTTTTGGATCTGCAGCAGATGGACGGAGTGGATTTGTCAGGGAAATATCTGTAGACCCCACACAGACAAGGGCACAGAGATATCTCTGTGCCTGGGGTGGTAGACTCCTAGACTCCTAGTCAATCCGCTCCCGTCCCTCCGGGGGCATTCCATCTGTATGTGGTCCTGTTATATGAAATGTAGAATCTCTTGGAAGTTTCGTACCGTCCGTTTTGTGGGTCCCACTGTGGATGGGACATGGACCAAAAATGCAACAATTGCATGATTTTAGTTCATCTGTAGTATACTAACAAGAGTTTGGTCATGGGTTCGAGCACCGAGTGTTTTCACACGTGTGTGAGAAAAAAAACAAAGAAAAGAAGGTTCGCAGTGTTTAAGACCTTATTCCCCGAAATGTTACAGTCCGTCAGATAGCTCTTGGGATGAATTGCATAGGTATCGATGATTGCAGTCGATACAAGGGCCCATGGATCGGTGATCCAGACCATTGATCTGAATCACCAAACTTTGGGCCACCTGCATTGACTAAAAGCATCAGGTCAATATCAGAACCGAATATTTCCCCATTCCTTTTGTTTGTCCATTTGCAGCTGTCAGTTGGATGGTTAGTTTTATTCTGTTGTTGAGGTTTCAAGTCATGACCTTTTCACAACACAGCCAACGAAATGAATTGATCAGATCACCAGAACATTAAATCGCGTGTATGGTCTTAGACATACCCTTTTCCACTTTTAGTAGTACGATATTGAAATTTCTAGAGAAATATGCAACTGTACGACCCATTTATGGCCCATTTTCGAGACGAAGCCTACCTCAGTTTACCTTGCAAAAATAAGCCCCAGCTGTAAGGATGTCTTCCCAAAGGTAGAAAATACCCCGGCTTTTTTTCTGCAAGCCGGAAGACGGCCGCTGACGCTCCTCGAACTCCCAGTTATACAAACGGTTCAAAAGATATCAAAGTTACACGGCCCCACAGTTATGTATTTATTATATCCACAACGTTCATCCATATTTCGAGATCATTTCTGAGCATTATCTAAAAAAAAATCATATCCAAAGATCAACTGGACCACACCACAAAGAACAGTAGAAAATTGATTTCCACGTTGAAACTTTTGTAGGGCCCACCATAACATTTATTTGAGTCGGGATCCTCTGTTATCGGGTCAACAGGATTTTCCTGTTACCCTAGTCGTTTGGCGTCCGGAGCTTTTTTTTTATTTTTTATATTTTTTCAGTGAGTATTGACGTGGACCAATGAATTTTAAGGTATTAGGAATTCTCTGTTGACCGGGTAACAGAGGATCCGGACTCCATTTATTTTCCATCCAATCTATTCACAGGGTCAACAAGGCCTAGATGTACAGGAAAAACAAATTTCATAATGATCCAAAACTTCCGTGACCCCTGAAAGGGTTTCAACTGTAGACATCAATCCTCCAAAGCCTTTTACAGTGTGGTCCACTTGATAGCTAAATCTGTCTTATTTTTCATCTCAAGCCTTAATACGAGTTTTCCAAATAGATGGACAGTTTGGATATAACACATACCTCACGATAGGACCACAAAAAGCGGTGAGGATTACAACAGCAAAATTTTTTATTTTTAATTTTTAAAAAAAATCCAGGAACTTATAGCTACGGATTGTAACTGTAGCCATATCCGTAGCCCTTCTCATTTCGATATGTCCTTTTATATGTATAGAAGGTCTTTCGATTAATCGAAAAAGGTCCAGAACAGTCCAGCGAGTTTGCCAAAAAAATCCTGCAATTTTCAATATATCGAAGTGTATTCGATATGTATCGAAGCAATAGCTACAGATTATAGCCATAGCCATAAATGTAGCCCCTGAAAGTCTAGGCAAAATTTTTTAATTTTTTAATTTTTATTTTTATTTTTTACATGGAGAAATTTATTCTACCTACGATTTTCTCTAATACATATTTATATAAATATGTATATATAAGCATATAAAAAAATTTCCCTCTTATTTTTTTCATTTATTTCTTTATTCATTTAACAAGAATATCTTCTAAACCAAAATTAGTTACTTGACGTACCACGTATGATTTTAGGGTAGGAGAAGCTACTTTAGCCAACTAACCTTGTTATTTTCCAAGATTCCATCAGGTCGATGGTCAAAAATCCATTTCATTCACTTCGTGGACAATTTCAATCAGTTTGCAGTCAATTTCATTCATTTCATGGTCCAATTGCTGCATTTCACAGTCATTTCCATACATATCACGGTCATTCCCACCTATTTCGTGTTGATCCACGGTCATTTCGGCGCATTTCACACGGTCAATCTCTTCTTCATTTCACGGTCATTTTTATGCATTTCGCAGTCAATTCGCTTCAAACCATGATCATTCCCATGCATTTTGGGTCATCCCAAACAATTCCGTGTTGATTCACGGCCAATTCCCTTCACTTCACGGTCATTTGCATGCATTTCGTGGTCAATTCGCTTCAAACCATGATCATTCTCATGCATTTCACGCTCATCCCAAACAATTCCGTGTTGATTCACGGTCATTTCGAGGCATTTCACGGTTAATTCCCTTCACTTCACGGTCATTTGCATGCATTTCGCAGTCAATTCGCTTCAAACCATGATCATTCCCATGCATTTCACGTTCATCCCAAACAATTCCGTGTTAATTCACGGTCATTTCGAGGCATTTCACAATCAATTCCCTTCACTTCACGGTCATTTGCATGCATTTCGCGGTCAATTCGCTTCAAACCATGATCATTCCCATGCATTTCACGGTCATCCCAAACAATTCCGTGTTGATTCACGGTCATTTCGCGGCATTTCACGGTCAATTCCCTTCACTTCATGGTCATTTGTATGCATTTCGCAGTTAATTCACTTCAAACCATGATCATTCCCATGCATTTCACGGTCATCACAAACAATTCTGTGTTGATTCACGGTCATTTCGAGGCATTTCACGGTCAATTCCCTTCACTTCACGGTCATTTGCATGCATTTCGTGGTCACTTCGCTTCAAACCATGATCATTCCCATGCATTTCACGGTCATCCCAAACAATTCCGTGTTGATTCACGGTCATTTCGAGACATTTCACAGTCAATTCCCTTCACTTCACGGTCATTTGCATGCATTTCGCGGTCACTTCGCTTCAAACCATGATCATTCCCATGCATTTCACGGTTATCCCAACAATTCCGTATTGATTCACGGTCATTGCGAGGCATTTCACGGTCAATTTCCTTCACTTCATGGTCATTTGCATGCATTTTGCAGTCAATTCGCTTCAAACCATGATCATTCCCATGCATTTCACGGTCATCTCAAACAATTACGTATTGATTCACGGTCATTTCGAGGCATTTCACAGTCAATTCCCTTCACTTCACGGTCATTTGCATGCATTTCGCGGTTAATTCGCTTCAAACCATGATCATTCTCATGCATTTCACGGTCATTCCAAACAATTCGGCGTTGATTCACGGTCATTTCGAGGCATTTCATGGTCAATTCCCTTCACGAAAATGGTCATTTGCATGCATTTTGTGGTCACTTCGCTTCAAACCATGATCATTCCCATGCATTTCATGGTCATCCCAAATAATTCCATGTTGATTCACGGTCATTTCGAAGCATTTCACTCATTCGGTCAATTCCCTTCACTTCACGTCATTTGCATGCATTTCGTGTTACTATTTCGCTTCAAAACCATGATCATTCCCGTGCATTTCACGTGCATTCCAAACAATTCCGTGTTGATTCACGGTCATTTTGAGGCATTTCACGGTCAATTCCCTTCACTTCACAGTTAGTTGCATACATTTCGCGATCAATTCGCTTCAAACCATGATCATTCCCATGTATTTCAGGGTCATCCCAAACAATTCCTTGTTGATTCACGGTCATTTCGAGGCATTTCACGGTCAATTCCCTTTACTTCACGGTCATTTGCATGCATTTCGCGGTCAATTCGCTTCAAACCATGAACATTCCCATGCATTTCACGGTCATCCCAAACAATTCCGTGTTGATTCACGGTCATTGCAAGGCATTTCACGGTCAACTCCCTTCACTTCACGGTCATTTGCATGCATTTCACGGTCAATTTGCTTCACTTCACGATCATTTCCATGCATTTCACGGTCATTCCCGCATATTCCGTGTTGATTCACGGTCATTTCGACGCATTTCATGATGAAGTATAACACTTCACTTCACGGTCATTTTCGCTCATTTTACGGTCAATTCGCTTCACTTCACGATCATTTCCATGCATATCACGGTCATTCTTGCATATTCCGTGTTGATTCACTGTCATTTCGACACATTTCACGGTCCCGCGTCTTCACTTCACGGTCACTTCCGTGCATTTCGCGATCCAATCGCTTCACTTTACCCCCATTTCCATGCATATTACGGTCATTCCCACCTATTCCGTGTTGATTTACGGTCATTTCGACGCATTTCGCGGTCATGACCCTTCACTTCATGGTCACTTCCGCGCATTTCGCAGTCCAATCGCCTCATTTCACCCCCATTTCCATGCATATCACGGTCACTCCCACCTATTCCGTGTTGATTCACTATCATTTCGATGCATTTCACGGTCATGACCCTTCACTTCATGGTCACTTCCGCTCATTTTGCGGTCCAATCGCCTCACTTCATAATCATTTCCATGCATATCACGGTCACTCCCGCCTATTCCTTCTTGATTCACGGTCATTTCGACGCATTTCGCGGTCATGACCCTTCACTTCATGGTCACTTCCGCGCATTTCGCGGTCCAATTGCCTCATTTCACAATCATTTCCATGCATATCATCACGGTCACTCCCGCCTATTCCATGTTGATTCATGGTCATTTCGACACATTTCACGGTCATGCCCCTTCACTTCACCCCCATTTCCCTAAACATTAATCTACACCCTAACCTAAACCTATTCTTACAACCTAAACCTATTCTTAAATCCCAAAACCTATAACCTAAACCTAAACCTTAACATAAACCTATAACCTATAACCTAAACCGAAACCTATAACCTAAACCCAAACATAAACCCGAACCCGAACCTAAACCTGAATTCCTAAACCTAAATCTATACTTATAACCTAAACCTATTCTCAAATTCCAAAACATATAACTACAACCTAAACCTTAACCTAAACCTATAACCTAAACTTATAACCAAAACCTATAACTACAACCTATAACATTAACCTAAACCTATAACCTTAACCTAAACCTATCTCAAATCCCAAAACCTAAACCTTTAACCTATAACCTAAACCTAAACCTTTAACCTATAACCTAAACGTATAACCTATAACCTAAACCCAAACCTAAACCTATAACCTGTAACCTATAACTAAACCTAAACTTAACCTATTCTCATTCCTTTAAATCTATAACCTATAATCTATAACATAAACCTAAACCTAAACCGCGAACTGATTGAAAATGACCATGAAGTAAATAAATGAATGAAATTAACCGCGAACTGATTGAAATTGACCGCAAACTGAATGAAATGGATTTTCGACCATCGACCTGATGAAATCTTGGAAAATAACAAGGTTAGTTGGAATCTTGAAAAATAAGTAGGCTAGTTGGCTAAAGTAGCTTCTCCTACCCCAAAATCATATAGGGTACATCAAGTTACTAAGTTTGGTTTAGAAGATATTCTTTTTAAATGAATAAAGAAAGAAATGAAAAAAAGAGATAAATTGTTTTTATATGCTTATATATACATATTTATATAAATATGTATTTGAGAAAATTGTAGGTAGAATAAAGTTCTCCATGTAAAAAATAAAATAAAAATAAAAATAAATAAAAAATTTCATAGAGTGGCACAGACTACAATTATGGCTACGGTTATAATCCGTAGCTAATGATAAAAATACCTTTTTCGATTAATCGAAAATTGCAGGATTTTTGAGGCAAACTCGCTAGACAGTTTTGGACCTTTTTCGATTAATCGAAAGATATTCGATATATCAAAGTACATATCGAAAGACCTTCGATGTTATCGACAACTTAAGCTCGATGTCATCGATTAGTGTTCGATGTCATCGATGGCATCGAAAGTTATAGCTACGGATTATAACCATAGCCATAACTGTTGTCTGTGCCGGCCTATGAATTTTTATTTTTTATTTTTTACATGGAGAACTTCATTCTACCTACAATTTTCTCTAATACATATTTATATAAATATGTATAAATAAGCATATAAAATTTTTTCTCTCTTTTTTTTTTCATTTCTTTCTTTATTTATTTAACAAGAATATTTTCTAAACCAAAATTAGTTACTTGACGTACCCTATATGATTTTGGGGTAGGAGAAGCTACTTTAGCCAACCAACCTAGTTATTTTTCAAGATTCCATCAGGTCGATGGTTGAAAATCCATTTCATTCACTTCACGGTCAATTTCAATCAGTTCGCGGTCAATTTCGCTCATTTCATTTACTTCACGATCAATTCTATGCATATCACGGTCAATCCCTGCGATTCCGTTTTGATTCACAGTCATTTCCATGCATTTCACGGTCAATTCCCTTCACTTCAC
>JAJHSJ010000006.1:71686085-71749525 GCA_021015155.1 Magnolia officinalis | reverse complement strand
CAATCCCTTCTTTCTAACTATTCAGATCATAATGATGGGATAGTCACTACGGAGATGGAAGCACTGCTAAGGTACTTGGACAGGTAATTATTAAAGGAATAAAGTCTCTCAAAAATGAGACTTTCTGCATAAAAGGATTAACATACAATCTTCTAAGCATCTCTCAAATATGTGACAATGAGCATGTGGTTACATTTAACAAAGAACAATGCGAGATCTTAGACCTCTCAGGAAATCAGTAATGAAGGGTCATCGCACAAACAACCACTGCTACATTATCAGAGGCAAAGAAAGGACTGATGCCTAGAAGTACTAAGCATAGAAAAAACAAGTCCAGGTCATGCATTTAGATCTGGATATTTGCTGAAATGATACAATTTTGCTAAACTCAAAATGATATATTTGAGGTTCCTCACCTCAATTTTTGCATATAAACATTTTAATGTTTATAATTTTGATGTGTACAGTGATTGTACATAATTTTGTTGTGTATACTGCTGTTTCATTGATATACTAAATGTATACATGAAGGGTTGTCTGATTGCTGAAAATTGAAAATATTCATCTTTGATATGTCTGTCGATATGTCATCGATAAAGAGTCGATATCATCGACGCCTCCTTGGAGTATGAAGAGCCATATGATCGAGAATGATATCGAAGATAGTCTCAATAAAATTGGGGGAGTTACATCGATATCATCGAAAAACTGGTCGATCGTAATGAAGATGGTCACCCGATAAAAGGCGGTCGAGCAGTGAAAAATTCATTTCTTTTTTGAAAAAGTGTTTCACTTTTTCCTGTTCGTCCCCTCAGCCGGAAGTACATCAATGGGTCCCAGAAGCTCCTCAAAAATTGGTATTATCCTTCCATTTCCTCCATTTCAGATTTTATCTTGTTTTTGGTCGGGTATTTTCAGTTTTCTTAAAATAAGAATTTTCTCCGTTCTTCCCAAATCTGTCCATATGGGTAAGGACAAAGAGACAGTGCCTGGTCCTGGGGAGTCGTCCAGAGCCTCTCGACGAAAGACCTTGCCTCAAAAGAAAAGGTGAACGCTCCCGAACGTGGGACCCCCACTGGTCAGAGGTCTCGACAAAGTTCACGTGGCAGGTCCCAGTCTGACACACCGACACCTCCTTCGGCTGGAATGACATCATGTCCACCAAAATATACTGGTAGGAAGCTCATCCACGAGAGAAAAGTAGACAGGGATTGTCTAAAACCATACAATCTTGAATCCTTGTTTGCTACAATCGATTGGTTGCCGGTTCTTGATTTCGGTGGACCATGCCAACTCGAAAGAACACGCAACTTCCTTGCCGCGTGTCACTCACCCTGTCTGATCCTCCCTCTATCATGGTTGATCTGGATGGTGATGATGTGCTGATCACTCCTGCTACAATGGCAAACATCCTCGGACTGACAATGGCACCGGAGGGTATCCCTGAAATGGACCTCAAAAATGTTGAAATTCAGTCCATGGTAACTAAGTACCTTTGTCATGGTAGGGACATCCCTTGGTATCAAGGGAATGCGTTAAAATCTAGGTACATGAAACCAAGATTTTGAGTCATGCATGGTATCTTCACTACAAATATATATCCCAGAAGTACCAACCGGTCTGATCTCACCGGTTTTATGACCATGTTAGTGTACTCAATCGCCAAAGGGATAAAGATCTATCTTCCGACTCTGCTTGTCCATCAGTTGGTATACGCCATACATACATCCAGGGATCGTCATCTGCCCTATCCCTGGATCATAAACATGGTATGCAATGCCATCAGCTTCCATCGACAACTGATCCGGTTCTTCCTCTCCAAATCTTCAACAAAAGTAACATTCGAATAATGGATTTGAAGTTTCATAAATATCCTGAGGACCTAGAGGAAGACATTCATGAAGTTGCAGCTGGGGTGAAGGTGGTGGTGGTGACGCTCCGATGGAAGGAACTGAGATGGCAGGAAAAGAAGCCTCTGGACCTTATCATGCACCATCAACGTCAGCGCTCGGGTATGCCAAACGGTTCAAGTTGGACAGGATTGGGAAAACTCAGAGGGATATTCACTCGGTGCATGAGAAGCTTACCATTTTAGAACGGATGGTCCAAGGAGTGTAGCAGACAGTACAACAGTTGGTCGAGCTGTTCCCTGTCACCGAGACGATACGACGCTATCTTTCTCTCTCCATAAGTACTGGTGTCTAGATGCTATCACATACACTTCACTCATCATCTTTACTGTATGAACATTAATATCTTTTTGATGTTCTGCGCTCTCATAAGTGTATGTGACAGCTCACTAATCTGCATAGTCTAAACAGTTTTTTTTTTTTTTTTTGTTGCCCATGGATGGATTAAAAACTGATGTTTGATTTTGTGTGCCCATGAATGGGCTTGTTAAATTTGTTGGGATAGCTGTTAATCTACTGCCAATCTTGGGCAGTCTAGATATGTTTTTTTTTGGATACTTATGGTTATTGGCAACCAAGTATAATTCATATTTTTACTTGCCATGTTTATGTCTCATAGATCCCCTGGTTTATCTAGTTTCTGATATAGAATGCATGTGATGTTTTTTTATGATTATTTTATTTGCTTTGATCATTGCTTTATTTCATCTGATATGCATCCATATTATCTGAAAATGATGTCTGCTCAAACTGAATTAATCATTATACATCTATTTATGTATGCCTTCTGGATGTTGGTTCTCCCACATAATTCAAACTTCAGTCAATATCAACTGCTATATTTTTGTCAATGACTGACAAAAAGGGGGAAAACAGTTCAAACACCCCGAACGGAAAATTGTATATTTTCTTGAATGGTGTTGTAGGTGTTAGGGGGAGCAGCTGCACCAAGATAAAGGGAATTTGCAGATAGGGGGAGCAGATACTAGGATGTGTACATGGTTTCAATAGAAATTGTAAGATTGTGTAAAATGCATGTACACACAATTTAGGATGTGTTTTTCTAGATACTTTTCTAGGGTGTTTTGGTATTTTGTCACGTAATTGACAAAGGGGGAGATTGAAAGTGCCCTGGTTTGTCAATTAACGTGAGTGTTGAGTCAGCTAGACTACAAAGCCTAATAGGAAGATCAATTCAAGCGTCTGCCTCAACTGTATGTGTGTAAGCTCGCCACAGATAAATCTAAAGCCTCACATCCCATGTCCCACAACACCAGGTATCTAAAACCCTTAAAACATGTTAGAATATCATAGGGTTTTTAAGTTAAGAAAACTGTTTTCAAAATCAGAAAATCTCTAAAGTTTTCTTGCTTTGTCGATTTTATCGATACACATCTCGATACGATCGACCTGCGCTGTCGATATCCTTGATGCTTAAACGATATCATTGAAATGAGGACAAAAGTGTCCAGCAACCACATATATCTCTGGACGAATTTATCGATTTATCGATATACATATCGATATCATCGATATTTGAATCTCGAGTCCATCGAAGGTGACTCGATAATATCGACAGACAGATCTCCGGCGCCCCTGTTTTACTTAAGAAACTCACATGTGCATCGATATATCGAAAGACTTCTCGATACCATCGAAGTTCAAATCTCGATAATATCGGAAGGCTCTCGATGTTATCGGTCATAGGCGCCAAGTTTTCCAGCAAAGTATTTCAGGATAGTTTATCTATGATTGGGGGTCACTCGATAGAATCAATATTCAAATATCGATGATATCGGTACGGTCTCGATTGCATCGAACAAGGATAAACTGTCCAACAAGCTTAAAGAAAAATTCGTTGGATTTATCGATGCATCGACACGGGTATTGATATCATCGACATTCAAATTTCGATGATCTCGAAGGTCCCTCGATCATTCTTGTAAACCTGAAATATTTCAAGACATGTCTCTCTCGTTTTCAAATGTCGAGGAATCAAACCTCACATCGATGAAATCAGAATTCGAAATCTGATGACATCGATATGAGTTTCGATTTCCTCGACTAGCTGGTAAAAGGTTTCAAAAGCGTATGACATTGAGTGTATGTCATCAAGCGGCCAGTCGATGCAATCGAGAGTAAACGCTCGATGATATCGAACCCGCTCGATGATATCGAACTCTGTCATAAATGTGACCGTTTTATATCCGTTGGAACCTTTTGCCTATATAAAGAGGACTTGTCTTTTGTTGATGGTAGAGAAAGAGAGAGTGCTTTTGAGTGTTTTACCTAAGATCATATACCCAAAGCCCTTTCTCTCAGGGAAGTTCATCCTCCAATCCACCCTCATCATTGATATTCAATAGAGTGGATTGGGGAATGAACTTGCGCATTCAAGGATCCTCCAGCTATTACCTTAAATGGAAAATCATTAAACTGAGATGCCTTGAATGTTTAGATGATTGAAATCGCTCTATCTTATTTATAGGAAAATCTTTTAAGAGTAGGATTTCATCATACCCTTGACCCAACCTGTCGCCTTGTATTGGTACATTATCTGAGCTGCGGATCAAGGAAGGAGAAGATTCTTCGTCAACAAAGGAGGAGATCTTCGTCAACGTGCTGAATGGGACTCATCTGCTTATCTGTAAGTTATTAGAGTCCAGAGGACACTTGTGATCACTCCTTTTTAGGATTGGGTCTAAGGTGTTTCTCACCCTTGCAAGCCCTCGTAGGAGGCATCTAACCGGAGTGTATGTAGTGGGTATGTAGTGTTGACCCTTGCTCTGTGGAGAACATAAACTTCCGGTTGAAGGTGAACCTGTCTAAAACCTTAAGTTAGAGGTGAATCATGTGAAACCTCAGTTAGGGTGTTATGGAAGATCCTTGGCCAGTGTGCCTAAAACCGGGTGTTATGTGTTGACTCTTACTCAGGGAGCATAAACAGTCAGCCTCAGTGTAGGTTGTAAAGGTTGAAGGTGAACCTGATTTAAAACCTTAGGTTTGAGGTGAACCGCTGTGAAACCTCCTTAGTAAAATCCGACACACTCAAGGGTTGAGTGCGTCTGCCGGGAGTAAAGTAGACTGATCGTCGAACCACTATAAAAATGACTGCGTTTGAGATTGTTATTCTTCGGATTGTGTGATTTACTTTAATATTTTCATATCCGAATGTCTGAGATCACACCTCACACACATACACAATCATATCCATCATAAACTAGTGTGCATGTTGTTCACTTCTTAAATAGTTTGTGATTAGATCCTCTACTGGGCTTGGAAGCCAGTAGAGTTATTTTTGAGTAATCCTAATATGAGCTTGTTGTTAGGATTAGTGCAATAGGATTTTAAATAAATCATAAAAACTTTAAAAAGTCATATTCACCCCCCTCTAGGACATATTGGCCTTTTCCTACTTAAAGCGGTCTTCACTGTAATTTCACGACCATGTAGTTCGATCTCGTGGTTGACAAGCACAATGGATCATTGTTGTGAATATATAATGGAAGTAGTTATTATCATGTGGCGAGCTGCCAAATAGAAGGTAGTTAGTTAATCCTATTCTTCAGCAATGTTTTTCTGCTGGCTGGGTGCTAGTTGAAATTGTCGTGTTGCCGGAGCTCAAAATTTGTCTTCAAAACTTCCTGCGGAGGCAGTTGATCTTCTTGGATATCGTTAACGAAAGGGAAGGGATCACCCGTGAAGGACGAAAGCGAGATGGACTCGTTGCCTTCTTTGAATATCGAGCAAAGCAGTCCAAAAAAATTGCGTTAGGTGTTGCAATAAGATAAGGTTTTGATAGTGGTTTTATACATAGTGGATCGTGATTTTATCCAGTTGGATCGTGGATCAGAGTAAATAGGAAAGGCAACCACGACGCATATAAGACGAGAACCATGACCCATTTAAATGGGTCGTATTTGTTAAGTTATATGGGTCATTTTCTAGTGTTATATGGTAGATGTTGTCATGTTATGTGGGTGGTGGTTGTTATGTTACATTTCCTTGGTTGTCGGCAGATTTCCTATGGTTTGACCAGACAATGACGACCCATGTAGGGTAACAAATTCGACCCACATAACATGACAAGCACAACCAATATAACAAATCAACCATGACCCATATAGGCTGGTCATACCACACGAAATAAGCAGCTTCACGACACTTTTTCCATTCAAACCACGACCAATATCGGCTGACAACCACGATCCTTATAATTTCATAACATTGTTAGTGTATACTGCCATGTAAAATTACAAACAAAGACCAATATAACATGAAAATCACGACTGGTATAACATTAAAACAACAATCCATGACAAGTACAATCCATATAATACAGTTACTACCAGAAAAGGAGCTCAGTGATTCACAAGACTCTTCCACTTAACCTTACAAATGGGGATATTATCATCCTCCCCACTCTCATCATCACTAGTTAATAACTACGACCTTCCCTTCAGATTCAGCGTGACCACTCCCTTCGTATTCACCACAACCTGTCGCAATAAACACCACATGCAACATGACAGCCACAACCCATTTAACATGACAACCGCGGTAAATGAATCATCGGACTATTTCCTTTCCAGTATGACAACCACAAAAGATTTAACATGACAACCACGACCATATTCACGGTGACAATCCGAAGAGCAGATCTCTTCAACAGGTACTCAACCAGCGAAAAACTCTGTCGAGAATGTCTTGTTTTAGCCTGATCTAAAACTCTGTTGAGAAGGTCAATCTTAAACAAGACATTCTCGCCAGTGTTTTTCAGCTCGCTGAGTACCGTTGAAGAGACTGTCCTTCCTATTATGTTGTGATTATGGTCTTGATTGTCATGTTATAGCGGTCGTGGTTGTCATGTTGTATGGGAAGTACTTATTATCATGTGGCGCTGATTACTAAGGGTCGAAAGAGCTGCGAAGATCGTCTTCAGAGCTTCCTGCGGAGGCAGTTGAGCAACAAGAAAATCATCAAATCCCTGCAAAAAGAGACGAAATCACCATTAAGGGCGTGTCCGTTTTTGAGTGGTCTGGTGAAATCTTGGTGAAATGGGTCATAATGATGCCTTCGCCCGTTTGATTGATGGAAGCGCGGCGTCCAGATGGTAGGTGGGAAAACACAATTCACCTGCCAGAGATTTCACAGGGAAATCTCGTGCGTCCGGGCGAGATCTGCTGCATGTATCAAAGACAGGACGGTGATGTCCGTGGTTCACGAGAACACGTAATAAAATGTCACTCCGTCAATATATTATCGTCTTTTCTCAAATAGTGACTCCATCTCCACCAAAGCTCCCTCCCAGGTACCGTATCACTGTCGACCTAGGAAGCTTTTAACGGTAGGGATGGGTTCAGTATGAATAACATAACTAATCGACGGTTCGTCTTCCTCTTAACAAGTGCCGTGGATCTCGTCAGCTAGCCTGAAAAATCGGCAAGAGTCGTCGGATACAAATCAACATTTCACTACGAAATGGATGAACGGTTTGAATGTAACAAATCATTGATGATCAGGCCACAAAACAAAGTCGAAATGTAAAAACAAACATCCCCTAAAGGAAGGAGGCGATAGGGAATTGATGGCTTCTTCGACTTTCTCCTCCATTATTTTGAATGAAAGAGCGAAGAAAATACATTAATGAGAAAGGTGTTGCAATAAGGTTCGGATTGGTTTGTGGATGAAGTACCGCTCTTATAAGGTGGTCATTCAATGGTCAAGGCGCCCATTCGGAAGGGTCGCGCTGATTCTGATCGGTCGCGCAGATTCAGAAGGATCGAGCTCGGTGCCCAACGAATTGTGGAGAAGTAGCGAGTCATTCAATGTTCAAGGCGCTGATTGCAAAGGGTCGCACGGATTCTGAAGGATTGCGCTCGGTACCCAACGGATTGCGGAGAAGTAGCGAGTTAATGTCCTCTCCTAAAAAGGTAGAATGTGGTGCTGTTTCCGGAGGATCGCGCTCAATCTGAAGGGAATGGTCGTGGATGTGACAAATAATTGGTCGTGGTTATCTTCCATGATGGATCGTGATTAACATGCACACTGGATTGTGTTTTTTTATCCATGTTGGATCGTGGTTGTCATCTAACACCGGGTCGTGGATTGTTGAAAAAAGGAATGGCAACAACGATCCATATGATATTGTAACCACGACAAATATAACACGAGAACCACGAACCATGTTATATGGATCGTGGTTGTTACTTTATATGTGTCTTGGTTTTATGTTATGACATCCCTACGCAATATGTGGGTAACACAGAGCGACCCTTCGGAATCCACGCGACTGTTCAGATTCAGCGCGACCCTTCGGTATCATCGCCTTGACCATTGAATGACCAGCCTATAAAAGTGGTACTTGGGCTTCATATTACTTCCACAAGCCAATCCGAACCAGAATCCTTATTTATTGTATCACCTTACGCGTTCATGGATTTCTTTAATCTTTCCATTCAAAATAATGGAGGAGATATTCGAAGAAGCCATTGAGTCTCACTCACGTTCTTCCTTTATTACTGATCCCTTCTCTTTGCTCAGGGATGTTGATGATCTTCCAGAAGCTCAAAGGCCTTCACAAACAGTTCTGAAGACAATTTCAGAACTCCGGCTACTCAATAATTTCAACGGGCACCCAGCCAGTGGAAAAACATTTTGAAGAATAGTTCTCTGCAATGACATGGGACTACTTACCTTTTCTTCTACTTACCTTCAGCATGGCAGCAACGCTACACTTTAGAATCAGCACGATGGTCGTCGCTTGCATGCTGCATGTGGCGTCGATTTCGAAGGGTGGCACTGAATCCGAAGTGGAAGGAATAAAATATGATAATATCTTCATTTGCAAACTTAAGTGGAAGAAATTTGCAGACTCTTGCGCATCACTGAGCTTCTCTTCTGGCAGTTACTATGTTAAATAGGTTGTGGTTGCAATTTTGTAAGGGTCGCGGCTTTCATGTTATATGGGTCGTGATTGTAATGTTATATAGTTTGTAGTTACCATGTTATATGGATCGTGTTTATCATGTTTTCTTAATCGTGGTTGTGGTTTTTAACATGTTCTCTTCCTTTTCTATCAAACCATTATTTGTACCGATTCATCCACCTTATGGTTTTTAATGTCGTGTTCACGCTCAATCTACCTAATGGATCATGTTTCACATGCACAATGGATCACAGTTTTTATCCGCTTTGCGTCGTGGTTGTCATCCAACGCTGGATCTTGGACCGTTGGAAAGAGGACTGGCAACCACGACCCATATAACATCTAACAGTGATCAATATAACACGATAACCATGAACCATGTTATATGGACCTTCTCAGCAGTGTTTGTTAGCTCCCTAGGTTTCCGTTGAAGCGACCCATTATTCATATGAATTGTAATAATGGTCGTGGTCGTCATGTTATATGGGGCGTGGTTCTTACTTCATGTGTGTCGTGGGTTTATGTTATGACACCGACCCATATGGCGTAACAACCGCGATCCATATAACAAAAAAAACCACGACCCCTGTAACCTGAGAGCCACAACTGCCACAGTCTTCTCAGGAAATCGCATTAATGTCGCTTCTTCCACGCAATCCGTTGGGAACCAGCGACCGTTCAGAATCATGCACGGCCCTTAGACCATTGAATGACAAGACATAGATGAGGTAATTGGGTTTTGAGTCATTTCGAACCGGAAACCGTACCGATCGTGGTTCACATGCTCACCGGATCATATTTTTTATTAATGTTGCATCGATGCCCAAGGGATTATGGGAAGTAGCGAGTTTGAATGTCCTCTCCTGATAAAGTAGAGTGTTTGGCGCTATTCCAAGAGGATCGCGCTCAATCGTAATGGACGGATCGTGGATATGACCGAGAATTTGTCGTGGTTATATACACAGTGGAACGTGGTTCACATGCACACTGGATCGTGATTTTCATCGACGTTGCATCGTTGTTGTGATCCAACGCGGGATCGTGGACTGTTGGGAAAAGATGTGGCAACCACGACCCATATAACATTCTAACAACGACCAATATAACACGAGAACCACGACCCTTGTTATATGGACATTCTCAACAGTGTTTGTCAGCTCGCTGCGTTCCCGTTGAAGCGACCCATTATTCATATTGTATTGTAATAATGGTCGCCATGTTATATGGGTCGTGGTTGTTATTTTATATGTGTCATGGTTTTATGTTATGACATAATCGACCCATATAGCGTAACAACCGCGATTCATATAACATAACAACCACGACCCCTGCAACGCAACAGCAACAACTGCCAGTCTTTTCAGGAAATTATGTTAATGTCGCTTCCTCCACGCAATCCGTTGGGAACCAGAGACCATTCAGAATCATGCGCGACCCTTCGGAATCAAAGCCTTGACCATTGAATGACAAGACATAGATGTGGTAATCGGGTTTCGAGCCAATTTGGACCGAAACAGAACCGATCGAGGTTCACAAGAACACTAGATCATGGTTTTTATCCACGTTGCATCGTCGTTGTCTTCCAACGCTTGATCATGGATCGTTGAAAAAAAATGACAACCACGACCCATATAACATTATAACAATTACCAATATAACACGAGAACCATGAACCATGTTTTATGGATCATGGTTGTTACTTTATATGTATCATGTTTTATGTTATGACATCCCTGACTCATATAACGTAACAACCACGATCCATATTACATAACAACAACGACCTTGTAACAAAGTAGCCACAACCGCCACAGTCATTTCAGGAAGTCGTATTAATGTCGCTTCCTCCACCCAATCCGTTGGGAACCGAGCGCGACCCTTTGAAATCCCTGCGACCGTTCAGAAAATGCGCGACCCTTCGGAATCGGCATGTTGATTCATCTATCTGGCCAACCTACAAAAGTGGTACTTGGGTTTCAAGAATCTTTAAAAAAAATAAACCATGAAGGAGATATTCAAAGAAGGCATCCAGTCTTTTTGGCGTTCTTCATTTACGTGTGATCCCTTCCCTTTCCTTAGGGATGTTTATGATCTTCTTGACGCTCAACGGCCTCCACAGGAAGTTCTGAAGACATCTTCCGAACTCCGACATCTCGACAATATCAACGGGCATCCAGCTAGCGGAAGAGAAACCGTTTCCTTTGGAGATATGCGAAGAGGGAAGAAAAGGAAGCTTCACTATATAAAATTTGTCATTGGATTTAGATAGTGAGCAACTAAAAGTGGAGCTTCCATACACTTCTTGCTCATAAGATAATTTCTCAGCTAAGCTTTCTGTAAATACGATGTCGGGGGAGGAAATTGTACTAGAAACGGACATTGGATTTCGAAAGTGAGCGTGGCAACCTAGAACGTACGGGTCGTGGTTACATGTTGTATGTGTTGTAGTTCTCATGTATCGTGGTTATCATGTTACAGGGGTTGTGGTTCTCACCTGATTTCCTGCGTTACTGTCCTATGAATGAGTAGTGTAATATATACTAAATAAATTTACCTCTGTTACTATCGTATGTATGTGCACGTTACATTTACTGATTTGTATAGTATGGTTTGGGGTATACGTGAAGCATTGGTCGTGGTCGATATGGGTCGTGGTTGTCATGGTAAAATTTTCGTGGTTCACAGTTGTAATGGATTGTGGTTGTCATCCATGTTGGGTCGTTGTTGACAACCACGACCTTAAGAGAAGCAACCACTATCGTGGTTGTCATGTTATACGGTTCGTTATTTTGATATATGTTTGCATAACCACGACCCATATGACATTACTACAATGATTCACAGCCATGACCCACGTGAGATGTGAGCAACAATATAATGTGCATGTCAACCACGAACCATATTTGCATAACTACCAGGATCATGACTTAATATGTCGGTTTATATTTTTATTGTTTGCGATAATGTAATTTAAACTGTAATATATATACTTATTGATTCACGAACCTTGCTGCATGTTAACCACGATCCATGAACTCTTGTGCATTTGAACTATGACCAATAGAGGAAATAGTGAGCTTAACAACGGGTCGTGACGCTCATGACAGGTGGACCGTGGTTGTCATTTTCTATGGGTCGTGTTTCTCAAAAGATCATGGTTGTTTGCGACGATCCAACATCAATGACAACCACAAACAATTACAACTACGAACCACGACCAATTTAACATGACAACCGCGATCCAGATCAACTACAACCATTGCTTCACATATAGCACGACCAAAATAAAATGACAACAACGACCTATGTATCAATCCATTTCAGGATCCATGTATCATGAAAACCAAGACCTATCCAATGATAGTCACGACCCATGTTTCATGTCAACCACGACCCAACGTGGATGATAATCACGGGCCTTTATGCATCTGAGCTAAGAACAGAACGATGAAAATAGTGTACACAACAGTAGGTCATGATTTTCATGATATAATGATCGTGGTTGTAAATGGGTAGTGCAAAAAATTAGTGTAATAAACTAAGATCTTACCATACGAAATGACAACTACAATCAATGCTTCACATCAATTACGAAACATATTACACGAAAACCACGATCGGAATAAGAAGACAACCACAACCCTCTGATACTTTCATTCAGGATCCAAATTTCATTAGAACCAAGACATTCAGGATCCAAATTTCATCAAATGTTGTATGGATTATCTATGTCATGGACGAAACACATAAGCATGATCCATATGAGCCATGTCGTGTATATATATCATGCAGGCTTTTCAGGGGACCGGATTAGGGTCGTGGTTGTGAACCAAGAACCTACATGGACAATAACCATGATCTAACATGCACGTGAACCACGGGATCAGATCACATGACAGTTTCGTGGTTATCATACAGACTGTGTATTTGTTGTTATGGACCGTGGTTTTCATCTCAGCCAGGTCATGATTATGATGTTTGATGGATCGTAGTTTTAAGATGATATGTATTATTGTTATAGTGTTACAGGGGTCGTGGTTGTCACGATATATCGATCGTGTTTGCCATCCACATTCAACTACACATATACAACAACAATCCATTGTGCATGTCAACAAACGTCGCTGACAGCCATGAACCTTGAAAAACCAATAGTCGTATGACATCCTACTCACATTAACCACTCATTCACAAGCCTATAAAAGTGGTACTTGGGGTTCAATTACTTTCTTTAATGTCGTTACTTCCTCTTAATCACTTTGGAATCAGTATGACTGTAACACCCCGTACTTTCTAGTACTCGGGTGGTACCTGGTAACCTGATATAAATACAAACCTAGCCTATTTGAACATCTACCTTCATTATAGCCTAAATGGACCATTAAGAGTAATCTTCATCCAAAGATTTCGCCATCTGTAACACCCCGAACTTTTCGATACTCGGGCATTGAAAGTCTTCGAGCATTACCCTAAGATTAAACGTGACATATACATGTGTACAATGCCAATCCAACTATTCTTCCCTTACATCCTTGCCCTGACACTAACGTAACCGTTGGGAATGATCTTTATTCATAAATCAAGCCATCTGACCGTTGAATTTCAAGACAAGCCCATCCATCACATGATTTGACATAAGTACTTTCCCTTAGATGACGTGACGAATAAACCCCCTATCCATAATGATTTAGATATACGTTCATTTGTAAAAATTGCTTAGAAACATGTCTATAACCATATGGAGACATTAGATTTCCCAAAACTCATAGATTGGCAGTAATTACGAAATTGCTACTAACCTCCTGAACACTAGATCACATGGTTCCCATGGTCTGTTTCATGTGAAATTTTATATCATGCCTAATTATCACAAATTAACCGTACCCCTAGTAAAATAGCTACTTGACCTCTACATCCGTTCGTGTACTTATCCGATCAAGATTCTGATCCGTTCATCTTATTCACCCCAGATGAATATGGTTAAACCACCGTTAGAACTGAAATCAAAGGAATTTATACATGTGAACAAGTCACTCAAATCTAATGGTATACATGTCCTACCACTAATCAATCCAGAAGCTCATCTTGTGTTCATCTATTTACAAAACTGACCATACATCCACCTACATACGTGATCAGAGTGCTAACCATCAGGTTCTCCTATTAGTGGTATCGTCACATTAAAACTCAGAGTGGTATCGTCTATTGATGTGGCATCTTTGTTGTTCGTAAGCGATCAAGGCCCAAACTTAGGCATTAAAAAGAGCACGGAAGATAACAAATGTTGGTGAAATTTCATCCTATTTCCACGTTGAAGCTAAGATATATGAACTACAAAAGTTATAATAAGGGAGAGGGGCATAATTGTAATTATATGACTCAAACTCATATGCCCAGCAATGTTGCAACATGTTACGTGAGAGTTTCACCTATACATTCTTGCAATGTGTGGCCCACTCATAGCTCAGATCTACTTAAAACTTGGGCCCGTGGGTCCACATAGCGAGCTAAAGTCGGTGAATGGAGCGGATTGCTCACCAAACATCACATTGGACCTCACCTAACCATTTGCAAAAATCATGAAATTACGTGATTGCAGGCATGTAACTAATTTCCTGTAATGGCTTGGTTTAACGGTGAACCTAAGCCCCACATTGCTTAATGGTGTGGCCACACAGAACTTCGAATCCACCCCATATTCTGGCCCCTAGCCTAACATGATCTCGCCAAACCAATGGTCGGGGTGGATTCCACAAAACATAAACGTGGACCCCACTTTTAAATTGTTGTAACAACTCATGCCCAACCCTAAACCCTGACCTAATAATATAACCTACGCCACTAACAATCACTGAGTCACTGACAGTGAAAATGATGACCAACTAGCTTTGAACCCAACTACTAAGACTCATCCAAATAGTCCTTAGAATCCCTTAGACTATTTCTACCATTGATGCTCAATTATGAAATAATCAAACCGTCAAATCAATATAAATCTACAATTATAACAAAATAAATTAGAAATATGGTCCACCTAAGGTTGGATATGTCTGACCATTGGTCAGAGGACCTGATATGGGGCCTCCTAATGAAATGGATGGAGTAGATTTATCAAATACATCTATGTGGCCCCCACCTGTGGCATGCGTGTGCACAGCCCTTTGTTACCCGCGATGCACCAAAATGTCCAACCCCTTCAATCGGGCACTGACCCGATAGCTGTTTGAAAAAGGAGAAATTTCCCCTCCTTTTCCTTTTTTTACGCCAGCAAACGGACAACCGTCCGTAGTGGTGATCCGTGGCCACCCTCATAACCCCTCAACAAGATCTGAACCGTCTATCTAGTAGGGCGTCCAAACCTGATCAAAACCCCAAAGATTCACACAGTCTAGCTAATGTGTGTACGCACGAAACCAGGTGCAAAACCAACTTGCACTCGTGTATTTTCCTAATGTGAAAAATATCTGCCAGGCTGGCTATTCGCACGTGAAAATCCTCCTTCAATCCTAGCCCTTTGTACAGAGAAATCCTAGCCATCCATTCCTTTCCGCCCTTTAGGGCTTCCGTTGCAATGGAAGAGCCGCCGCGTGTGAAAACCAAAGCTCATTAGGGGAGAAGCTAATGACAGCGCATCTGATGGGTCCCACAACGATCTTAGGACCAATCCAAACCATTCAGGTGCATTGGATCAAGAGATTGACCATTCATTGAAAATCTGCCATTAACGGCTGGAGTATCTTCTCCATTGGCTGGGAAAACCCATCTTCTATGGGTGGGTCCCACTTCCTGGTCTGAGTCATTCATCTGATGACCCATCATCTCAAACATCAATCCACACCGTCGGATTGAAGCCATGCAAGCTGTCTGAATTAACCCAACTCAAATTAGTGAAACACCACCATATTACAGACGGACTCAAAACGACCTCAGTAACTAATCTGCGATTAGTTGCGGGACCTTCTGGATGTCTAAGAGGCTATAAATAGCCTCTTTCCTTTTAGGGCAATGGATTCAAAAAGAGAGGAAAGAGAAAACTAAAGAGAGAGAAATAGAGAAAGGGCGCCGTCCGTTTGTGCCGCATTGAGTCGACTCAGCTCGGCTGGGTCGTGCCAAGTTCGTGAGACGAGCCTGGTTCAAGTCAAAGGGAGCTGTTGGGGGCGCAGCTGGAGGAGAAAGGAAAGTGAGAAGATCAAATAGAGAGAGAAAGAGACTGGGAAGTGGCTGTCGAGTTGATCGGGATTGGCTCACTGGGCTGAGGTCAGCTAAAGCTCGTTGAGTTGGGTTTAATAGCCTTGAGCAGACGATGCAGAAGCAGAGGGAAGAAGAAAGGGAAGAGAAAGTGAGCTGGTTCGCTGCACTGTTTCAACTCGCCTAACTCAGTGGAACCGAGTTAGCTGGGTCGATTTGGGCGTGGGCCTGAATTGAGTCTGGGCCTGGTGAAACTCTTGAGAGAGTAGAGTGAGAAGGATATAAGGAGTAAGGAGGAAGAAAAGGAAAAGGGAAGAAGATGAGAGAAAGAAAGAAGAGATGGTGTGGGGCTGTCGTCCGGTTGAAACCGAGTTGACTTAGTTGAAACTGAGTCTGATGGGGTCAAGTTGGGTCTGGTCCAGACGGGTTTTCAGCAAAAAACGGTGAGGTGAGGAGAAAGTGAGAGAAAGCAATGAAGAAGAAGGAAGGAAGATAGTAGAGAAGAGGAAGAAGAAAGGCGAGTCACTGAGTTGACTCGGTTCAAAACCGAGTCCGGTTTCTAACTCGCTGATTGGTCGATTCCAGACATTATCAACAAGATCTTGGTCCTAGGGCGGGTACGGTTAACTCTAGCATCATCGGGAAACGAATCAACTATCGAAAGGTGAGGATCACCCTTCAAGCCTTTCCTACATCATAATAATTATGCTAATTCATGTATTTCATTAATTGCTTAATTGAATATTTTGGTAAAAAAATGATGATGCATGCTAGTTTATGTTTGAGTGATTTTTTCCTAAATGTCTACTCATTGGATTTACTTTCAAGTATCTGAACATGTTATAGATCGCGATTATCTCTATCTTGGTTTAAATGTAACATTGCATATGGAGGAGCGTATTGAAATCGTTGTGGCTTATTTTACCACCTGAGATTACTGTATGGATGCTTGGAGATCCTCATACTAGTGGTTATTTCATCTTATAAGTTAAATGGAGTTTTTGTTGTGGATTTACCATCTTATGGACCATTTAATGCCTAAGAGGCTTTTGAAACAATCTTCTCTTATTATATCCTTAGGATGGATTATTGGCCCCTTTGCGGCTTGTATTTGCCCTTCGTGGCTTTGATTGATTATTTGCCCTTCGTGGCTTTGATTGATTATTTGCCCTTGCGACTTTGATAGGCTATTTGCCCTTTGTGGCTTTGATTCACTATTCACCTTTGCGCCTTTGATGAATCATTGTTAAATAATCCTTTAATGGTAAGTTCCACTCGTCGAACTACGATTAGCCACTAGTTGAAGAGGTTACCCTTAAAATGTTATAATTGTTAATCTCATGAGCTAGGGATGGTGGAATGGGACATTATGCCTGAGTTGTCGGCCTATGCTGGGTGACCAACCCCCCATAATGACCTTTGAGCTTTCTTAAAGTGATTGTTTGAAATTGGAATAATAATGGTTAGGCTAATCATGCATTTTCATGGCATATATTATGGTCTTTTCCGGGTAGTTAGTCATCTTTGGGCGTACCCTTGTGTACTTTTCCGTGTGACTAGTCCTCCTTGAGCGATCTATATATTATTATGGCATTTTCCAGGTAGTTCATCTACCACCGATGGTCTATATGGCCTTTTTTAGATAGTTCATCTATCGTGGGCGGTCTACGTGGCCTTTTCCAGGTAGTTAATCTACCGCGGGCGGTCTGTATGGTCTTTTCCAGGTGACTAGTTCTCCTTGGGCAACTTTTTACCAGCTAGATGTGTATCCCCAGGGCTGTGAGCGTGTGCATGCGTCCATGCATTTAAACAAGATTATTTGTGTGATTTATTTAATAAATGCATATCTGATGAACCTTATCTGATTCCCGTGACAATCATTACGTGATATTTATTATATATTGTCTCTGATAGCTATGCTTAATTATCTTGATGATGTGATAAATCTTGGGGGTTATACCTCACTGCGATAGCCATTGACGCTATCGAACCGTATTCAGGATGCAGAGGGTGTAGAGGATCCGTCTACTGGTGTTCATATGGAATGGGAGGAGCCGGATGATCTTGCGACTTTCCATTCCTGATTTGATTTGTATTTAATTTATACTGTTATGTTTGTAAAGGTTAAGACATTGGTTTGTATAAGTTTTTGGGTAACCACTTAAAATATTTGGCTTTGTATATTTGGACTCCCGACTCCCTCTTATACTTGATTGCCCATATTCCACTTGAATGGTTAACTCTGATAAAAAGAAAAAAAATGTACGTGAAATTTGGAATACTTTAAAGGTTAACACTCGGGTTTTTGGAAATGAGTAGTATACTCGGGTTCCAGGAACCGGGGTGTTACAACGACCCTTCGGAATGTTTGACCAGCTTATAAAAATGGTACTTAGGTTTCCAATTTTCACAAGACAATCTGAACCAGAATCCTTATTGCAACACCTTCAGCATTCATGGATTTCGTTGCTCTTTCAATCAAAATAATGGAGGAGATATTCGAAGAAGGCATCGAGTCCTTCCCACGTTCATCCTTTATGAGAGATCCCTTCCTTTTCCTCAGGGACGTTCACGATCTTCCTGAAGATCAACGGCCTCCACAGGAAATTTTGAAGACAATTTCAGAACTCAGGCAACTCGTAGAGAATTTTTCTGCGGCTGACAACGAAATCGAGCGATGTCATTCCGCTTGGTCTCGCGATCAGTACTTTAACAAGAAAAGGCTGCACTGGATCGAGAGGTACGACGAGGTAAAGAAAGCGAAAGCTAGGGCCGCTAAAAGATTTGAAGAGCTCAAATTGGCCCACCTGTAGCTCCCATCCAGTCACTATTCTTCTTCCTTGTCATGTTATTCTTGTAATTAAACGAAAGTTCACTGGTTGAATTTATAGTCATCTTGCGTAGTTCACGAATAATGTGATTTTCGGGTGCAGTAGAATGTCATGTATGGACAACCAGGATCCATAAGGGTCGCGGTTTTCATGTTATATGGGTCGTGATTGTAATGCTATGTGGTTTGTAGTTGCGATGTTAAAAACGGTATTTCTAACAATGGAAAACCAATAGTCGCACGACATCCTACTGACATTAACCACTCGATTGTCAGATTCGAAGTTGAACAAAGCGATATCCTCTGCATCTTTTGTGGATGTCATTCGTGTACTAGATCCAAAAACACATGGTTTCGATGGAGTGGAAGGTTTTCTATTTGAATCTAACAGGGCTTGGAAAAGATTTCGGACATTGTTGGGGGCATTGGGGCATAGTTTTGCATCACCACCTCGACATGGCAAGTGTAACCGAAACCGATTAGTATTGTTCACAAACTTTGTGCTACACAAACCACAATTAATCTTTGTTTTTCCAGACCCTGGTGGTGATTCAACAAGGGAAGCGTAATCCCAAATGTCTGACAATGGGTAAGATGACGATATATCTACACTCAGTTTTTAACAATACAAAAAATCAGAATATTGATAAATAATTACAACAACGATATTGTGGTTGTTATTGTGATCTATGTTGGCATAACCACGACCCATATAGCACTACCACTATGATTCACAGCCACGGCCCACAGAAGAAACATCGAATGCACCAATCCATTCATCATTCAACATCAAATCAGTGTTTGATCGAGCGCTGGTGTACCCGACGCCTCTTCTGTCAACCACGATCCATTATGCAATAAACCACGATCACGACCATGATCGTGGTTGTCATACCATACATGTCGTTGACGTCATCTACATTGAGGCGTGATTCACAGCCACGACCCACATAACATATGGGCCACGATACACTGACCATGTCAACCACGATCCATTGGGTGTTGATTGTCATGCTATACATTTCGTTATAGTCATATGCATTGGGTTGTGGTTCACACCCACAACCCACATAACATAATAACCACCATACACCGACCCTGTCAACCATTACCTTGCTTTGCACTGAGATGCACTGAACTTGTAGATGTGCCCGCTGAGTGGCGATGGAGGGGCCCAGCGAAGAAGATTCAAAACCAGTAAAAATAAAAAACAAGGATTAGGGATAAAAAATGAATGGGTAAAGTGAAGGGGTCCCAGAAAAGAAGCTCCAAGATATAGTCGGTAATCCATATGGGGACAGCTTGTTGATGTTCTGTGTTTGGAAACGTAAGCGTCCGTAAAAGCATCTGTAAGCGTCTAAGATATAGTCGGTGTTCCGTAAATCACATCGAATTGCAGATATTCTCTGATCCGCACCGTCCATTTAATTTGTAACATCAAGAAACACAAACAATGGACAAAATATTCGAATCCAATGGACCATAACAGTTCAACCAATAGTTTCGGTAAAAGCCCATAATTTGTCATCTTTACGTAGTGTGGGCCACTGATGGCTCGATACGTGTCACTAAAAGTTTTTTCGAAGGAATCCATCATCCATGAACAATTCCAACGGATTAGATTCGATTTATGATGGGCCCATAGACTTGAACTAGATGATCGACAATTGATCTTCTGCGTTTGGAACCGTAAGCGAACTTCCCGCCTTTAGCATGCATAATGTATGTACATGCGACATATTCAGTGCGAACTAAGATATATGGGGTTCATAGTGATATATATGTCATCTAAACTGACCATCGTATGTAATGGACGTGTATAAAGGCATAGCATAAAAATAAGTTTGATCAGGTGGATGTACGGCCCACGTAGTTCTCAGCGCCTTATAACCGTTTATTTTGGTGTGATCAACTACGCCTGTAAGGTTTAAATTTTTCATAAAAGCTTAGTACATACTCCAACAACTAACAAACGGTGTAGATTGAAAACTTACATAAGATCTGTCCCACAGCCGAGAGATAACCAAAATCTTATGAGACATACAAGCACCGCATAAATACAGCGCCGACCTCACCTTTCATCGTTACCTCTGTTTACGTGTCGAGGGCATACTGGTCCGTAAAATTCAAATACAACGATCCATAACTGCAGCGATCCATATATAATGAAAACCACGATATATATCGTCATGTCAACTACGACACATCGAACATTAACACAACAACCCGTATAACATAATAACCACGATACAGAGTTGTGGGCCAAGGACTTGGGCTTCAAACAGGATATGGTGAGGGCTTTGGTTGTCACAACTTGCTCAAAGTCATCTCTACCTTGTACAATGACAAACACGACCCTTGGTAGATGACACCCACGATCCTTCACATGGGCAAGAAACGACCCAGGCACGGGGTCGTTGTTGACTCTCTGTTTTTTTTAATCATGATTTTCATGTAAAATGGATTGTGGTTGTTATGATATATGGATCGTGGTTGTCAACGTTGCATAGGTCATGGTGTCGATTGTTATGGGTCGTGGTTTTCATGTTTTATGGATAGTTGTTTTAGTATTATACGGATCGTTGTTATCACGCTACAAAATAACGAGTTCTAGAGCTTTCACTTCAGGCTGGAACCTGGAAGAAGACAGATTACATCAGCCTGGAATCCCGAAGAAGCCATTACACACCAGGTCTGTCAACTCCGAGTAGGTGCTCATCGACAAAATATCAAGTTCTTTTATAGGGCCTTTAAATCAGCATGGAACTCAGAAAAGGTGGGACAGAAGGATTCATATTATAAGGTCGTGCTCAGACAGAGACAAGCCCTATGATCGCGCTCGAGAGGCAATACATGGGTCGTCGCTGTCATTGTATATGGATCGTGATTGTAATGTTGTATGGGTTGTGGTTGTCATGAAATATGGATCCTGAATGTAATGATATATGGGTCGGGGTTGTCGTCTAATAAAATTCGTGGTTGATGTCTTATATGGTTTGTGGTTGACGTGACGCATTGGTCATAGTTGTCTTTCGATATGAGTTTGTGGTTGTCATGTTATACGGGTCATGGTTGTCACGATGATCGTGTCGTGATTTATTTTTTTAATGTTTGAGATTATGTAATTTGAACTGTAATATATATACTTATTGATTCATGAACCTTGGTGCGTGTTTACCATGATGTAATGTGGATGATAACCACGAATTCTTGTGCATTTGAACCACGACCCATAAAGGAAATGGTGAGCTTAGCGACTGGTCATGGCACCCATGACAGGTGGATTGTGGATCTCATATTGCCTGGGTTGTATTTGCTATAACCACGAACCATTACAACTGTGAAGCACGACCATTTTATCACGACAAACATGACCCAGATCAACTATGACCAATGCTTCACGTATATTTTAAAACGACAACAACGACCTATGTATCAATCCATTGCCGGTTCCATGCATCAGCCGAGTCAAATACCTATCCAATGTCAGTAGCGACCCATGTTTCATGACAACCACGACCCAAGGTAAATGATAATAACGAGCCTTTATGCATTTGAGCCACAAACACAGATGGCAATCGTGTAGATACAATAGGTCGTCGTTTTCATGATCTAATGATCATGGTTGTCATGTAAATGGGTAGTGCAAAAAAATAGTGTCGTGGTTGTCAACAACGATACATGAAACAAGGCAACAACGACCATGAAAAACGATTAACATGAACCCATTTCAAAATGACAACTACGATCAATGCTTCACATCAACTACGAACCATGTTACACGAAAATTACGGTCCATATAACAGGACAACCACGACCCTTTAATAATTACCTGAAGGATGAAAATTTCATCACAGCCAAGACCTATACAACATTACAACCACGACCCATATCAAAGGATACAACGACCCATGAAACGTTGATCAATAGTGGGTCGTGATTATGCATTGCGTTGTGTCGTGGTTATTATGAATAGTGGATTGTTGATGTTAAATTACAACCACGACCCATATGCCGTGACAAACACAACCCATTGTTCATGTGAACCACGACCCATGTCATCTTCACGACCAACCTGCCATGCAAACCACGACCAAACCTCGCTGGGGCCCGTTCGAGAATATTGTTGTCATTAATATGACATGACAAATACATCCCATATTACATTACAAATCACGACCCCCCTTGGGATCGAAGATACTCTCACCCGGCTATCATATGTCTCTCTTAGTCGACTGGGCGGCAAATCATTCGCCAATACTCTTACTCGCCTTCCTGAGTCGTTCATCAACGACTACACCTCGTTCTGTTATATGGTAAGCTTTCAAGCTTACTCGATTTGTTGGCTCTGATTGTCGATTTATACTTTCTAACTCTTTTCTTTCTCAAGCGCAACCAATGTTTCTGTTGATTCAGGAGAGGCTAAAGGCGATGACTAAGATTGAAAGGAGAAGGCCAGGCTGGAAGAGCTCCTGAAGACTTCTACCGAGGAACAGGAGAAGCTGAAGGGCCTGGTAGGAGAAGGACAACTAAGGGACATGATGCTCCAGGAGAAGGCCAATTCAGTCTCATTTGGACTCGGCTGAGTCTGAACTGACAACCACAAAGGCTCATCTTGAAAGGGCGGAGGAGGACAATACGCGGGCGGCTAAACTGGGGCAAGCGACGCTTGACCCATATAACCTGAACATCACGATCCACTGTAAAGTTAAACAAACGATCCATGACAACTACAATCCATACAACATGACAACCACGACCCATATAATACAGTGACTTTCAAAAGAGAAGCTCGGCATGCAAGCTAAGACTCTGCAAGTTTCTTTTACCTAAGTTTGCAAATGGGGATATTATTATCCTCCTCACTCTCATCTTCGGTGATATTATCATCCTCCTCACTCTCATCTTCAGTGGTTAATAAAAACTACGACCCTTTCCTTCGGATTCAGAGCGACCGTCCAGAATAATCGCCACATGCAGCATGCAAGCTACAACCCATTTAACATGATAAACACCATAAATGCATCTTGGCCTCCTTTCCAGCAAGACAACCACGACCGATTTAACATGACAACTACGACCATAATGACATTTACAGTAGGAAGAAAATCTCCTTCAGCCGGCAACCAGCGATGGTTGAAGAGACTGTTCTTCCTATTGTGTTGTGATTATGGTCTTGGATGTCATGTTACAGCGGTCGTGATCGATTCTTGGAATAGTAATAATAATGTTACAGCGGTCGCGGTTGTCATGTTGTATGGGAAGTATTTTAGCTCAACGGCGATGATTCCGAAGAAACGCAAGAGCTGCGAAGGACAGGGCAGAAGGAAATAGAAGTAGCTAATGTTTTTCCGCTGGTTGGGTGCCCGTTGAAATTGTCGATTTGGCGAACTTCAGAAATTGTCTTCAGAACTTCCTGTGGAGGTTGTTGAGCTTCAGGAAGATCGTGAACGTCTTTGAGGAAACAGAAGGGATCACGAATAAAGGAAGAACGCGATAGGGGCTCTATGGTTTCTTCGAATATCTGCTCCATTATTTTGAATGAAAGAACAAATAAATGCATGAATGCGGATTGGCTTGTTTCGCGTGACCACCAAAGAACCCTCGGCTTCTCGACTCTATCCTTCCTTTACCTTGGTAAATGCCTACCTACAGTCGAAACAAAACAAAATACAAACCTCGTAGTGGAAGAGGCTTTCAGACGAGCGAAATGACAAGGAGAAACAACGTCACTCTCTGGCTGTTGGTCCCTGGATCTTGGCTTCTCTAGGAAAACAAAAGAAGAGAAAGGAGAGGGTCTTTCAAATGTACATAAGTGAGACATTTGCCCATTCCGAAGCTCGTGGTGCAGGTGATCGGTGGTCTGTGGGCCCCACCATGATTTATATGCTTCGTCTAGGCCGTTCATCCAGTTTAAAATATCATTTTATGGCTTGAACCGAAAAACGAGAGTGATATAACTCTCCGGTGGACCACACAGCGGGGAAATTATTATTATTGGATATCCACCATTAAAATCCTCCTAGGGCCCACCGTGATTGGATTATGCTCGTTTTTGGTCTCCTACCATAAAATGATCTGGAGAAATATATGGACGGCATGGATGAAACACATACGTGGTGGTGGGGCCCACAGAGCGCCGAGCACCAGCCATTGGCCGGTGTCCCGGGGAGTAGCCGATCCGTCCGTTTCTCGGTAGTTGTGATAGCAGGTGACTTATGCTTCACTCCAAGATTGTACAAGTTCTGAACCAAGGTTAAGAGCACTTTCGTCCGAAACAATCTCCAAAATTTTGTTAGAAGGCCCTTTAGAAAATATATGGAGTGTGGTAGTGTTTGAGGTACTTTGCCCAAACATCGAGGCAAGTACGGTCAATTTCCCTTTAGAATGGAAAGAAGCAGTCGAAAGGTTTAATTTGAAGAAGGATATGTGGATTCTGGCCGTGTGGAGAGCAAGGATGTTGTAAGGAGAAACATCGGACAGGTTTATAAAAAACCAATGGGCTGTTTAGTTGGAAAAAAAGAAAAAGAAGAAAGTAAATGGATTTTGAAGGCAGTGGAGAGGTTGACACGTGGTCGCCTGTCTGGTTTGAATGGCCTAGAACTGTGGGACTGGTTTGATACTCTCTCTAGCATGGCGTGGTGGTTGACACGCAGGCACTCAATAATTATACAATTGAATAGATGAATCTTATATAAACCGTCCACATGATGTATTCCTACTTAGGTGGCATATATACTAAAAATTATACTGATTTGTTTTTTTAAAACTAACGATTTATGGAAATTTAAGGGACGGTTATATTAGAAACAGTTGGAACTCTAAATTCACGAAACAAATGATAATTGATATAGAAACAGTTGGAAATCTAAATTCAAGAAACAAATGCTAATTCATATCGTGTTACTGTCTTTGAATCAATATTGGAATCGACTGCTGAATTGCAACCCTTCACATTGTGAAGGATGATAGGCGGACGTAAGTTCTGCTATTTAGTCGGTTTCTGTTAAGTTAAATTACGACAACTGTACCATTTCCAAGTGACTGTGTATCAAGGATCATACACAGCTGGAGTATCAAATGAATTTCACGTTATTTGCGAGTAATTGTGGAAAGCAGATTACGCTGTCACCCCCGGATTCAGTCAAATGTGAGCGACTCTAAGGTTTACCCCACTTCCATGTATGCATTGTATTGTATACTAGTCCATCCGTTTTCGAAGACTATTTTCCGACCATGTATCAAAAAATGATCGGAAACAAATCTCAAGTGGACCACACTACAGGAAACAGTTGTGTGGCTCCCCGTATTCTCGAATTTAATTGGTCCACGTCAATTGTGCTGACATCAGCACAGCACTTTAATAAAATAAAAAACAGTTTACAAACTACTGCCTATCTAGGAAGAAAGGTTACGATTTCCAGCGGCTGATTCGGGGGACGCGGATTAGATACTGACGGGTTAAGCAGCGAGACTCCCTACTGAAATGACGTCACCAATTTTTGTAGGCCCCACCATCATGTATGTTTTGGATCCACACCGTCCATCCATTTGAAGAGATCATATTAGGGCATAATCCAAAGAATGAGTCAGATCCAAAGCTCGAGTGAGCCCCACCACAGAAAACAGTGGGGAGAGTGACGACCACCATTAAAAAGTTCTAAGGGCCACAAAAGTTTTCTATCAAGTTGATATTTCTGTTTTCCTTCTTTCATGTATTCTTTTACATATGAACAGGTTGGATCTCAAATACACATCATGGTGGACCTTAAGAAGGTTTCAACGGTGGGCGTCACTCTCTCCACTGTTTTCTATAGTGGGGTCCACTCCAGCCTTGGATCTGCCTCATTCTTTGTATCATGCCCTGGAATGATCTCTCAAAATGTATGGACAATGTGGATACAAAACAGACATCATGGGGCCCACATAACTTGGTGACGTCATTTCATAGCGAGTCTCTCCCTGCTCCAACCTGTCAGTAGCTAATCCGCAGATTCAATGGCGGGTTGCTGGCATAAGTTGATCCGATCTGAATTCTCAGTATCCTAACCCGAATTCGATTCCATCCAGATCGAGTCTGGGTCATCTGACTCGGACCGACCCAATGGATGGTTGGGCTGACCTGAACTGAGTCTGACTTGGTCAAGGAAACCAAGTCGGATCGGGTTGGATACGATTCAGATCATTTGAATCTAATCTAACTGTTTCATATGGTGTGGTCCACTTCAGCCTTCAATATACCACATTTTTATGCTCAAGGCCTAAAATGATATGTCAAAATGGATGAACGGCTTAGATAAAACATATACATCAAGGTGGACCCCACATGGCTCTGAAAGAACTGTATACACCCTTCCACCGGATGTATTACCGTGTTGACGTGCAATGCATGTAAGCATAGCAATGTCCTTTTCACGCAAGTCCGTGATTTGCTGTATTGACGTTAGAAAGTTCTGTGGGTCTTATCATGGGGTATGTGCTATATCCAAACCTTCCATCCATTTGGTGAGCTCATCTTAAAGCTTGAAACAAAAAATAAGACAGATCTAGCTATCGTGCAGACCACACGAATTGTTTAACGGTGAAAATCATACTTTGCTGCTATTTGTGGTGTGGTCCAGATGATCTTCGGATATTATTCATTTTTTGGATAATGCTCTATAATAATCTCTAAAAATATATGAACGGTGTAGATATAATAAATAAATCACTGTGGGGCCCATGTAACTTTGATATCCTTTGAACCGTTCATACAACTCGGAGCTTGAGGAGCGTCAGTGCTCGTCTTCTCACGACACATACCTACAACAGCTAGCTGGATGTCAGGCAGACATCATGGTGGCACACAGAGAGGAAAACAAATTGGCTACTCCCCCTAACATGGTCTGTGCTATGTGGGCCCCACCATGACGTATGTGTTTCATCCATGCCGTCCATCTATTTTAACAGATCATTTTACAGTATGAGTCCAAAAATGAGGTATATCCAAATCTCAAGTGGACCACGTTACAGGAAACAATGTTGAATGAGAGTCAACCATTAAAAACATTTTGAGGGCCATAAAAGTTTTGGATCAAGCTGATCTTTGTTTTTTCTCTTCATCTGGGACTATATGACCTAATCAACTGATTGGATGTCAAATAAACAGTATAGTAGGCCCTAGGAGGATTTTAATGGTGGATATCCAACCGCTATCGTTTTCACGTGGTGTGGTCCACCTGACATTTATATTCCTCTCATTTTTAGTATCAAGCAATAACATGATCTTTTAAAATGGATGAAAGGAATGGACGAAACACATACATGATGGTGGGTCCCACAGAGCACCGACCACCAGCTACGGAGCCTGTGGCAGGAGGAGTAGCTGTCCAGTTGCTTTCCCTATGCACCTGATAAATTCAAAACTCCATTGCAGTATCCTGTGATTGTTCCGAGCATTTGAAAGCGAGCCAAGATGATCCATATCTGGTTGTGAAGCCACCTCCACACTAGCGGTAATGCGATAATCATTATGTTCAGCGAATCCTTCTCTCCTTTTCCCACGCAATACGTATAGAAGCTACATCCCACAAATGGTGCTAGAAATGCATGTGGTTTATTCACTCCGGATCAGGTCGGGTCGGATCGGATTCCAGATCGGATCGGTCCGGGTAGGCATGGATCCGAACTCGACTTGAAAAGCTTTCGGATCTAGCCTGCCCTACTCGATCCGCACCGATCCAAGCCGTCGTATCTGGTCGGATCGGGTCGGATCCACCGGATCGGGTCAGGATTGCCTAGCTCTAGTTTGCTGTCACCCAAGAAAGGTGGAAGCAGATTGGCTGGTGTACCTCACATCAGCTATATATAGCTGCTAAGTATGCGGTTGGCGAGCTCTTCTTAAGGCTAGAGATGAAAAATAAGATAGATCTAATTATCAAGTGGACCACATTGCAAAAAGCAGTGGGGGAGTGAATGTCTACCATTGAAACCCTTTTTGGGGTCACAGAAGTTTTGGATCAATATGAAATTTGTTTTTCCTCTTCATTTAGGTTTTTGTGACCTTATGGACAGATTGGATGGAAAATAAACGTTATGATGGGCCCTACAAATTTTTTAATGGTGAAAATCATTATCTCCGCTACTATTTTATGGTGTGGTCAAGATGATCTTTGTATATGATTGGTTTTTTGTATAATGCTCTAAAATGATCTCTAAAAATAGATGAACAGTGTAGATTTAATAAATACATAAATGTGGGGCCGCAGATTAGATACTGACAGGTTGAGTAGCAAGTCCGCTACTGAAGTGATGTCACCAAGTTATGTGGGCTACTATGATGCATGTGTTGTATCCACACCGTCCATCCATTTTGAGATATCATTTTAGGGCATGAGCCAAAGAATGAGGGAGATAAAAAGCTGTAGTGGACCCCACCACAGAAAAACAGTGGGGAGAGTGATTCCCACTGTTGAAACTATCCTAAGGCCCACCATAATGTTTATTTGAAATCCAACCGTTCAAAAGTTAAAAAATACGTGAAAGAAGGGAAAACACAAATATCAGTTTGATCTAAACCTTTTGTGGCCTTTAGAAGTTTTTAATGGTGGGCGTCACTGTCCCACGGTTTTCTGTGCTGGGGTCCACTGGAGCTTTGGATTTAACTCATTCTTTGGATCTTGCCCTAAAATGATCTCTCCAAATGGATGGAAGGCGTGGATACAAAATATACATCATGGTGGGGCCCATGAAACTTGTTGACATCACTTCAGTAGCTAGTCTCGCTAGTCAACCTGCCAGTAGCTAATCCATGCCCTGTCTTCGCACGACACGTATCTACAGCAGCTATATAGCTGGTGTGTGGTACACTAGCCAATTCGCTTCCGGATAGGTGACGTTGGTGGGACCTGACCGTGGCCCACTTCGATGTATGCTTTATATATCGACGCCCTCAAGCCAGATTTTTTTTTTTTTTTTTTCACATTCATTGTTCAAAAAATGAAGAAGATACAAATCTTAGGCGGACCACATCACAGGAAACATCGGTCACCGAACGGCTACCATTGAAAACTTCCTAGTGTCTAGGGCTATGTTTATTTGTCATCCAACCTGTTGTTGACGAGGTCACACAGAGCACATGAAGGGCAAATGAAGATATCAGCTAGATCCAGAACCTTTGTAGCCCGAGGAAAAATTTTAAGTAACTACTATTTCTTGCGGTGTGGTCAACTTAAGATTTGCATCAATTTCGGTTTGTTTGTTTGTTTGTTTGTTTGTCTGTTTTTTTTTTTTTTCCTTAAAATGAAGTTGCAAAACAAATAAACAACTTAAATATATAATACACACATCAAAGTGTGCCCCATGCTCAGGTCTCACTCACATCCAAATTGTTAACAAAGTTGCATTACTTTTTCAAAACCAGATTGCATAGTGTTGCAAGCAACACCCATGTTGGTATTGTGTGCTACTAAACAATCTCCATGGGGCCACCATGATAGATGTGTCTTATCCATGTTATCCATCCATTTTTCACATTATATTAGGGCATGAGCACAAAAATAAGGTAGGTCTAAATCTCAACTGGATCACACCAAAAAGGGGCCTAGTGAAGCTACCGGGCCGTGAACTCAATAGGATTTACGCATAGGGTTGGCCACAATAACTCTCTAGAGTTCACAGGGCGCACAAGGCTACTATCGAGTGCCAAATCAAAGGCTGCCAGTCCATTAATGAGGGGTCATGTTGCTTCTGAGACCTGTCCTCATGCATTACTACTGAAATCAAACTAGGGATCTGGGGAGTCATCCTGCTTCAGAGACTCACTTTTCCTTCATCTGCAAGGTCAAAACCCATTCACGAGGGGGCGCTCTCTGGCCGCCCACGTGACGCTGCCTGAAGCTATACAGATGGCATAGGTCACTGCCCACATGGGTGCGCGTGATGTTCTTTTCGGGCTTTTTAAGGTCACAGGTGACACTGCTACCTATATAGTTCTGTTATACCGCCATCGCCAAATACTGATAAGCCTTATGCTCATTCGGCTTCTTGTTGCCACAATTCCCCTATTGCCACCTGTAAAAGGTGAATTGGCCTTGCTAGAATAGTAAATTGAAATTAATATACTGCACTTGTTGATGATAATGAAACAAAATTTTATGGTTAAGATAGTATATCAGCCTGGCTTTACAGTTAAGATAGTATATCAGCCTGGCTTTATGGTTAAGATAGTATATCAGCCTGACGATGCTATTGATTTCGATAAATTTAGATGGCCTAATGCTTAGCAAGATAGTGTGATAACAGTAGCAACTTTGGCAGTAACTTTGATAATAATCATCCCGCATTGGCGATTTGCATTTGACGATATTCTTTTAGCAGCTTTGGCAGCAACTTCGATAATAATCATCCCGCATTGGCGATTTGCATTTGGCGTCTTGGCGATAACTATTAGCGATATGACAACAATCATTGGCGTTTTTCATTGATTTGCTCGAACTTGATATACTTCGAAGGCCTGCAATTCATTAGTACTCGAAGAGAAATACAATGTAAAAAGAAAAAGAAAAGAAAATAATGTGGAGTTCTGCCTTCTGCATTCTTTTGCCTGCCCCCTTTTGATTGAAAAGAATCATGCTGTGAATCTTCTAAATCAAAACTGCACAAACATTTAGGGATAATATATCTTTATGAAACGAGCATTCACCGGTATACTTATGCCTCGTCCATCTTGATCCACCACTCGATAGGCTCCATTAGAGTACACTTCTGATATTACATATGGACCATCCCATTTAGGGTCGAACTTGCCCCCTGTCTTACGAGTGACAACTATTGGTCTCTTCAACGTCAATACCATATCACCTCTTTTGAACGAGCGATGTTTAACTTTTCTATCAAAAGCTGTAGGGATTCTTGCTTGATATAACTGTAACCGCTGCTGGGCCGCTAATCGCTTTTCGTTTAGCAGATCCAACTCTGCCAGCCTAATCTTAACATTTTCATCATCAGTAATCGACTGATGTGCTACAATTCTGAGCGATGCAACTTGTGTTTCAATGGGGACAACAGCTTCAACCCCCATAAACCAAAGAATATGGCATTGCTTTCGTAGCAGTACGATGAGTGGTTCGATAAGCCTATAGAGCTTCTTGCAACTTCTCATCCCAATCGCGTTTTTTTCCTACAACCGTTTTCTTTAATATTTTCACAATCGTCTTGTTGAATGCTTCGGCCAACCCATTAGTTGGCGGATAGTAAGGTGTTGAGAATGAATACTGGATATTGAATTTCTAACACAATTTCTCCATTCCCCTGTTCTTAAATGGGGTCCTTATCAGTGATGATTTTCTTTGAAATACCATAACGGTATATTATCGCATGTCGTACGAAATTCATGACATCTCTCTTTGATAAGTTTCAATGCGATGGCTTTAGTCCACTTTGAGAAGTAGTCAGTGGCTGCCAAAATGTACTATTTTCCTCTGGATGATGATGGGTTTATAGGACCGATAACGTCGAGTCCCCAGGATGCGAAGGGCCAAGAGGCTAATGACTAATGCAAATCTTCAGGGGGTACATGTATGACATCGCTATGTATTTGACATTCATGAACCGCTGTGCGTAATCAATTGCATCCTTGAACATTGTAGGCCAGTAATACCCCATTCGACGTACTCGATGAAACAAATTTCTACTAGCCTGATGAGCCCCGCATTCCCCTGAATGTGCTTCGCACAATATTTGATTCGCCTCCTTTGTATCCAAGCATCTCAACCACACCTTATTATAGGACTTTCTGTAGAGCTCTTCATTACACATAATGAATTTTTTTACCCTTTTCTTTATTTGCAACCTTTGTGATGGATCCTCCGGCAAGATATCGTACTTGAGATAATCCACAAAAGACTGACGCCAATCATCAATTGTAATATCTAAATACGATACGGGAAATACTTCCGCTACTTTGATATCTTCAATAGGCAGTAAAAACCTCCTTTCTTCAATTATTACATAGAGTGGGCTTCGATTAGGACAAGCCAAGGCTGCCGCCAAACTAGCCAAGGCATCTGCCCTTGCGTTTCTGACCTCGGTATGTGCCTAATTTCGACATCCTGAAATTGCTCCAACAATTGTTGCGCGTGACGATAATATGGGAGAAGCTCTTGCTTCCTTATTTCGAATTCCGTCTTAAGCTGACTTATCACTAGCTTAGAATCACCAAAAATCCGTAGCTCTTTTATCTTCATTTCCTGAGCTATTTCCTTCCCTATAATGAGAGCTTGATATTCGACTTCGTTGTTAGTGCACGTTGCACCTAATGTAAAGGAATATGGCAACAAGTCGCCTTGTAGACTAATAAATATTACCCCAGCACCCGTCCCTGAAGCTCTAGAAGCGCCATCAAAATACATCTGCCATAAACCACACGGTTCTGTCATCATGACCCGTTCATCTGGAAAGTCATCATTGATCATTTCATTATCTGACACAGGGTGGGCTGCTAGGAAATCTGTCACTACTTGTACTTTTACTGCTCTTGCCGGTTCATACGTGATCGCATATTCTGTCACTAAAAGCATCCACTTGGCCAACCTCCCTGATAGCATTGGCCTTGTCATTAAGAATTTCAAAGGATCCGCTCGCGAAATCAGAATTATATCATGGGAAAGACAATAATGCCTTAATTTTCTGTATTATGAAGATCAGAGCTAAACACACTTTCTCAATGGGTGAATAATTGCATTCAGCTCCTATCAAAGTCCTGCTCAGATAATATAATGCGATCTCTTTCCCTTGCTCATTTGTCTGCGCCAACAAGGCTCCCAATGAATTCTCTGCCATAGAAATATAAGAATGAGGGGTCTACCTTTCACAGGCGCTGCAAGTACTGGAGGCTGTTTTAACAATTCCTTAATTGAATCAAATGTGTTTTGACATGACTGGTCCCACACAAATTCCACTCCTTTCTTCATTAAATGGGAAAACGGCTAACATCTTCCTGCGAGATTAGAGATAAAGCGACGAATATATGTTAACTTTCCCTGTAAACTTTTTAGTTCCTTCAATATTTTTGGAGGTGACATTTCTTGAATAGCTCTGATCTTCCCTGGATCAACTTCAATTCCCCGGTGCCTGACAATAAAACCGAGGAACTTTCCCGACGAGACATCAAACGTGCATTTAGACGGATTCATCCTCAATTGCTTCTTTTTGAGTCGCCGAAATACGGAGACCAAATGTTCACAATGCTCCTCATGGTCATTTGACCTAACCACTAAATCATCCACATAACATTCAACATGCTTATGCATCATATCTTGAAATATATTCTGCATTACCCTCTGATATGTTGCGCCAACATTCTTGAGACCAAATGACATGGTCATTTGACTTAACCACTAAATCATCCACATAACATTCAACATGCTTATGCATCATGTCTTGGAATATATTTTGCATTACCCTCTAATATGTTGCGCCAACATTCTTGAGACTAAATGACATGACCTTGTAACAGTAAATTCCCAGTGATGTTCTGAACGTTGTGGCTTCCTCATCCTCCAGGGCCATCCTTATCTGATTATACCCAGTGTAACCATCCATAAAGGGCATAACAACGTACTTAGTCATTCCGTCAATTAACAGCTCAGTGATCGGCAGTGGGAAATCATCCTCTGGACATGCTTCGTTTAAGTCTCTGAAGTCGATGCATACTCTGATTTGTCCACTCTTCTTTTTCACCGGTACAATGTTTGATATCCACTTGGGATACTTGACTTCTCTGATAAACCCAACTTCAATTAGCTTATTCACTTCTTCTTCAATCAAAGGGAGCAGCTCTGGATGGAATCGTCGCTGCGCCTGTTTAACCGGCCTCTTGTCTTTAGAAATATTTAACCGATACATTGCTATTGATGGTTCCAGACCTGGCATTTCAGCGTATGTCTATGTAAACACATCTTTGTTTTCTTTCAAAAGTTTAATATACCGGTTAGCTTCTTGTTTAGAGAGACTGGCACTTATGAATATATTCTGGGGTTCTTCTTCTGTCCCTAGGTTTATTTCTCGCAAGCTATCAATCATCGGTTGCCCCCCATCTTCCATCTGCTTCGGAGCTATCTCAGGATGTTTGATCATTCCAGCTTCTTTTTCTTCCGTTGGTTCTACAGTGATCATATTTACTGAAGATTTTCCTCCCAACTCGCGAAACTTTTCTCGTTTTTTCTCATTGACTCCGATTGGGATCAAGATACCTTTTCCACTGTTTAAGCCAGTTAACTCTTCACAATCGAAGCACATGTTCTTCATTATCTTTTTGCTACTAGAGCTGTATCTTTCCAAATCTTCAGGTGTCAATTTCGCAAAGTCCATTTTATTATCTATCTTTTCTTCTACCTCTGGCTCTGACATTGCGTAAAATTCAATAGGTTCGGGATTCTTCCTGTTGGCCCCAATGTGAAACCTCTCAGGCATAACTAGGAATGGTTCCTTTCTTTCAGCCTGTGGTAGCGGCATCGTGTAATTTGACTGCAAAATTTCTAACTGCTTGGGCGATAACAGTGTCAACGGAGGTTGTCCCGGTCGTCTCAAATGTCGTGGCACGAAATAAAATTTATGCTTCACATTCTCTTTCTCGAATAACTCTATCTTCACAACCCTATTATGCACCGTGCTTGTTTCTCCTTTTACTATTTCATTAATATTGCTTCCCTTATTATTCTCTGCGGTGAACTCGTCGTAATAGCTAGCGTCGGTGAAGAAAGATTCGCCTCTGTATACGGTTTTGCATCAGCCATCACCTTACACTGAATCCCATCTTTATAATACTTGAAGCATTGATGGAGAGTCGATGGTACAATGCCATATTGGTGCATCCAGGTTCTTCCCAAAAGGAGATTATATGTCGTTATTGCATTAATGACGTGGTAAACGACATCAGTCGCCAGCGCTCCTATCTTCAGTGTCAATGTGATCTTGTCGAGCGCTCTCTGCCCATCTTGATTGAACTCTTGTATCATCATCCCACTAGGACGCAAATGAGAACGACGATATCCTAGTTCGCTTAACATCATTAACGGTAGCAAATTTTCTGCGAACCCATTATCTAGCATTATTCGTTTTACCTGTTTACCGCCAACATGACCTACAACCATCAGTGGCCTGTTATGGTCCTCTCCACAAATTAAGTCATCATCGGAGAAAGAAATGACTGGCATACAATTGTTCCGTTCTTCGTGTTCCATTTCTGTAAGCAATGCTCTTTTGACATTATTTTCAGATAAAGCTTGAATCAGACTGTGTCAAGAATCTTCGGACAATCGTAACGTGTCATACATACTTAGCCGCGCTGGTATGCCCTCTAGATGACTCACCACATCATATGTTACTCTTTCCACCTTATCCATCCCTTTCTCTCCGATACTGTCATTGCATTATGCATATGTCTCTTTTCTTGTTACCTCAGTGTTCTGTTTGTAGGGGTTGTTTATCCTTTTCCCTGAGCATAACGTGACTACCATGGCTTTCCCGTTCGCTTAACATAATAGCTGTCATTCATTTCTCTTATCCTTTTGCCTTTTCGCCAATGCTTTTGCAAACGATCTGTGCACTTGTTATTGATATAATGTGTAATGAACTTCTTTACTCTGCCAGAGGTCAACAATGGAACTTAATTAGGATTTTCTTACAAATATATTCTATCCTGGAGATGAAAGGAAGGATGTTCCCAATGAGAGTCACCATTTTGGCGCCTTATAGGTCGCCAAACAATGATGAAACTCTCTAAGTCGTTCTTAAGTCAATACTAAGCAAGATGAGGTATTCCCCAGCGGAGTCGCCATTTTGTTTCGACCAGAAACGAAATGCATTCGATTTGGGAGAATATCTTACTTAATATTAACAAAAGATAGAGCAATGAGAATAATCATCAATTATATTCATTCTGAGTTCATTACATCCTTTTAATCCTTTGATTCCGAGATAGAATCTCTTAGAAAATACAAAAATGCAAGTATCAAATCAACTCAAATATAAATTTTAGCAGCATTCTGGCTCATATTGATCGTATCTCCAGGGGAGATGAGTTGTACGGACTTCCTGTGTATTCCATCCCTTATTAGCATGATAAAGGAGTTCTTGAATCCTTTTAACACATCTGAAATAGCACGAGGACCTGAAAAATTTCAACATAGCCACTGCCTCAAAGAATATCCGCACAACTCATAGGAGTTGCGCTAGTCCGCGCAGCTCTCTTGGAGTAGCGTGGTCTGTGCTTTTAGCACTCTGCACCCTCTCTCCTTCCCTCTGTTTGCAGTACCTGCCAGAGGCACTGGTCTTCTGAGCATCCAATCCTCCAAATGAGAGGGTAGGGGGTATTTATAGGCTTTCACACGTGTGAGCCCTAGAATCTTGTGCCATGGACCCCACTTCGTATTTCCGATTCGTTCCTCTCCTAAGAGAGTTGCGCGACCCATCATGACAACAAACAAGTTGCACGCACTCGCACAACTTGCCTCTCGTGCAACATGGTTCCCGCACAACTCGGGTCCTGCGTAACTTTTTGTCTTCCATTTCTTTCATCAATTTTTCTTCTTGAAGCTTCTCCCCTTAATCAAATTTTGTACCCCAACAGATGCCCCCTTGATCTGAAATTTGATTTCTCTAAATCAACTTGAAGGATCAACTTCTTCATGTAGAACTCGAGTTGCACGGGACCACGCAACTCTTGCCCGCGCAACTCTCTGGCAACACTCCTGGCCTATAAATACCAAGCCACTTAATCATTCTTCACCTCAAATTTTCTCTCTCCTGGCGAATCTCCAATTTGCGCACAACTGTCTTGCACTACTTAGGCGCGCAGCTTGGCCGCGCAACTCGGCCGTGCAATGTTTACACCCCAAGTATAGAGTTGTGATGTAGTAATAATCTATGTAAGACCGAGGTCGAATCCACAGGGACTGAATCTTGTACGTAATCTGAAAGCAACCAGAACTAGAACTAGAAGAAGATGAAATCTAACTCACGAATAATTGAAGGAATAATGGTGAAATATTACTCTAACACTTGTAGAATTCAAAGGTGGGAAACTAGGGATTCAAAGGATCCACTTGTAGAGATCAGGGAGATCTATGCTTGATTCATGAACCTAACTGGACTTCGAGTCCCATCTTCATCCAGTTGGAAGATATATCACTAAAATTGAATCTGAACTTCTTTTGATTTAGTTTTCAATAGATAAGAAGGATGTAAATTAGAATGGATTCCATCACAAAACCATGCCCATGAGACAAAGTAAACAACAGAATTAAACCAATCCACAGCCAATCTGAGAGATGTATGAATGTTAGGCAGAATTTCATCATCCAACCATGCCTAGGAGACGATGGTGAGCAACAGGGATTCCTAAATTCATAATCCCTATAATGCATAGAAAATACTCAAAGCTATCGCAGATCTATTGTAATTTAAGTCACAACAAACCATTGAACACTAAAGGCATTCCTTATAATCAAACTAGAATCAAAATAGTTCCTTAAACATGAATTAAAGCCGCAGAATTATTCCCATCACACCACAAGCTTCACCTCTTAGCTATAGCTAAGTGGTTTAGCCCGACATGATTAGGCTAATTCTCTTAAACAAAAACATAAAAATAAAAAAATAAAAAATAAAAAGAAAGAAAAAGTCTAACACTCTCTCTCTCTCTCTCTCTCTCTCTCTCTCTCTCTCCCTCTCTCTTATGCAGACGGTCCAAGATTGGATGATCTCAACTCTCTCTTCTCTCTTCTCTTTATAGCTGTGAAGGACGGTGGATGGGAGGCTGGAAGAGAGTCGGTTTGATGGAGAACTTCCGCAGTAACAGTTGGAGAGGTCAGTTTGGAGAACCGACATCTTTACGCACAGCAATAGGTGAAACTGGAAAGTCGGTGGCGTGTATAATGCGCAGACTACGTGAGAGGCAGAATTTCTACCCTTTGCTGGTATTTGTGGCATCCACAAATGACATAAAGAAAAACGTCCCTATGGATGGTTTTGACCCCTCTACAAGATAGAGGGTTTGGATTTTCCAATTGGAGTTGTTTGGTGAGCCACAACTCGTTCAAACCGGATGGATCGCGGTAGGTGTTGATTTCCTTGTTGTTGCTGAAGTCGGTGGGGTCCACATCGGCCATCCTTCTAGGGAATCGCTCCCTTCTTCGGACATCTGCATCAGCTCAGGATCACGGGCCCAAGTTTGGCGTGAATCCATAATTCGGATGGGCCACACCATCACTGGATGTAGCAACATTTTCCTTACTGCTGCAGTCTTGAACATGTGCATGGAATCATGAAAACTATTGGGTTTTGGTCGGCACCCTCATCTGGACACTCTGGACGGTTCGGATCATCCATTCGTGGGATAAAGGTGGGCCACGCATCCTCCCAGCGGACGAAATGTGTAAATGACGGAAGAAGGAAATTTCCTTCTTTCCAAATCGTCGGTCAAGGGACGGTTTGACCGACTCTACGTTGCCGTGCACGGCTAGTGCACTTTTGCACTATGCACACCCAATACAGGTGGGGTCCACTATGATGGTTCTAGGAAATACGCTCCGTCCATCCATCTTGTCTCCTTAGATAATGGGTTAAGACCAAGTTTGAAGCATATCCAGATCTCAGGTGGGCCCAAAATCAATGGTTTATAGACTGATCTGTATGTTGGGCCACTTCTACAGGGATCCGAGGGCTGAAATTCGACGTGTACATTTAATTTAGGGTCCTCAGGCCATATATGAAGTCTCGAGCCGAACGGATGGTGGGAACCCTTTGATCTTGCATTTAGGACACTTTTCAGGCCTCTAGCATGTAAATTCCTCGATCTTGGTCCTTTGGGGTCCATTCTTTGCCTTGGTGATTTTAGAGCATTAAATCCATTCTTTTAATACCCTTTTTCAGTCCAGGCTCCTAAATTCACCCTGCAGCACAAACACGATTAAAATAGGCCATTACATGGTATCATGTTTGTAATTTCCAAAAATAACCGGGGTCTAATATACAATATTCGACCCTCAACACACAACTCGTCCGCACTTAGTGCTGAAGGCCTTTGCTCCGAAACTCTGTTGAAATTTCTCGAAGCCTTGTATTTACCCCTGCATTCCTTCATTATGAAACATTCGGAAGCTTCATCTTCAAGAAGAAGAAATCCTTCATCTTCCTTAGCACTTGGACAATTCCCTCGCCACACTTGGGATTTTGTCGAAATTAATGAAAAAGTATCAAAGCTCCAACACCCTTCTACGGGCCAAATCATCACTACCCCTCTAAATTTACAATGTCGTTGGTCGGTCCCGCATAGCGAACCATTTACTCCTCAAAGTAGCCTTGTCTCTATAGACAACTGGATTAGGAGAGAACCAAGGATTTTAGAAGGTCGTATAGAAGTGAAGGATTCGCGTCAAAAGACTGGCATGATATACAAGATGCGATTCCTACGTCCTTGCCATGATCCTCATCAGCCTTTCCCGACTCATTTCTTTGAAACTGCTCGCCAGTTTTTCTTCACTAGTCGCGTCCCTTGGAGAACGGATGATTTTCTAGCCAAGGGTCTTTTGTCTCCTCAAGATTTCTATAGTGCCTGGGCCTGTGCTGTTGCTCGAAAACACATTGCTACTCTGGAACAAATTAGTCTTCTTGATGCTATTATAGCCACATCAGAGCATTTTCATGGAAACACTCCTATCTTCAAGGGTTTTCTTAACTTTTAGTCTCCAATTACCAACTCATTTCATCTTCCTATAGGTGAGATGAGCATCACTCTATGGGATCTTCTCTGTATAGTAGGCCTCCCCATCATGGGCAATATCCTTGATATTTATATCCCTTCAAACAAGGAATTGTCTCATGCCTCTGCAGAAAATAGTAAATCTGATATTTCAAAGACCACTCTTGAACTCTTCAGAGAACTGGTCAACTTTCCCCATCCTGAGCACATTATTTCTCTTAAATGACTAGCTCATTTCTCTCGCAGACTACGATATATTTCTTATCTCTTACTCTTTTTCTCTTTAGATCTTCATCCTTTCTCCGAAATAACCATATTATTCTGATTTGACAGTTTTGCAGGTTATAACCATCAGGATCTCAAAACCATTCGTGAGAACATCAAAAGCACCACTAAGTACGACCACTTTTGAGAATTAGCTGCCTTCTTAGCTTATTGGCTAAGTTTAGTAATATTCCCTGACTCGGAACAGGTGAATATCATCAGACTGTCCTTCTTTATAGTCGCTGGTGCGATGGCTGAGGGTCAGAGACATTCATTAGCTCCTACAGTTCTGTGTTCTCTATATCGTGCTTTTGGGGATGTAATTTTTGGCCCTACAGATTCAACACTCCAATCTTTCCCGGTTTGCGCTCCTTGGCATTTCTTTGTAGGTTGGTTAAGAGTATATTTCCCTTGGACTTTTGATGACTCAAAAGGGGCATATTCAAATCCCCATCGGCTTCCTCTTCAACATTATCAGCTAAGGAAGATAGTTGAAAAATCACATGGCTGGATCACTCGCAAGATAGAAAATGGTGATCGTATTGATTTTCATCAATTTCCATTCACCATTCATCCGGAAGGCATAAAAGCTATTGATAACAATTCTATTTCTTATGGCAAACATTCATTCCTTATGTCCATTAGATCTAGTACTCTTCCCTTAAGAGAAGGTAGCACATTCTAGCGTGAACCATATTATCCGAGTAGATTTGCTCGTTAATTCGGATTTGACCAGACTGTGCCGGAAACCTACGATGTTGTTACGAGATCTATGAGGAACTGTGGCATTGGGCCATATAATTAGGCTTTGATATGGAGGCAACTCTTGAATGTTAACATGGGATCTCACTTCATACTCTCGGGCCAAGGCTACTCAGTCCATACTTCCTATCCCTGGATGCGCTGGTGGGCCCATCAGTACTATGTGGTGCGCAGATAGTATCCGGCTGACTATGCCATATATATTCTTCCACCGCAGCTAAGGAGTCATCAAGAAGACCAAGGCATAGGTTATTCCAAAGAGACCAACCATGCCCCTTGTCCTGGTCAGTTCTGCATAAAGATTTCTTCAACAGACACTTTTTTTGAAACAAAACTTGCTGATGTTCTTGAAGGATGGATAGCCTCTGGTATGCCTTTGAAGAATACCCATGAATCTTCTTCTGCAGCAAATGATGACTCTCTGCACTACCCTCCGCCTCCCTTGTGAATTATGGCAGATAGTGTTCCTGAAGTGTCAAGAAGATAAGAGACAGAAAAACATCGTCGTTTTCCTCAAAAGGACAAGCACATCATTATTGAAAGTTCATCTTCTTTAGAGTAGAAAATAACGAATACATCGATTAAGCTTGACATGGTCGTATTCGAACAAGAAAGATAACATTTTACTTTCTCCCATTTATTTTGTCATTGCATATTTATATGCAGTCATACAAGTACATACATTTTCAGAATTTACATGTTAATTTAAGATTCACAATATTTCTAAGATTAAGCAATTCTCATAAGCATATTTGATAGACGTATGCTAATCAAAGCGATAAGCTATTGTAATGGTTAGCATAGTGTAATGCCCCGAACTTTTCAATGCTCGGGCATCGAAAGTCCTCTAGCGTTACCATAAGATTCAACGTGACATATACATGTGTATGATACCAATCCAACTATTCTAGCTTTACATCCTTTCTCTAACACTAACTTAACCGTTGAGGATGATCTTCATTCATAAATCAAGCCATCTGACCGTTGAATTTCAAGACAAGCTCACCCATCACGTGATTTGATGTAAGTACTTTTTCTTAGATGACGTGATGAATAACTCCCTATCCATAATGATTTAGATATACGTTCTTTTGTAAGAACTGCTTAGAAACGTGTTTATAACCATCTGGAGTCATTAGATTTTCCAAAACTCATAGATCGACAGTAATTACGAAATTGTCACTAACCTAGACACCTGAACACTAGATCACATGGTTCCCACGGTCCGTTTCATGTGAAATTTTATATCATGCCTAATTATCACAAATTAACCGTACACCTCGAATTTTAGCCCTTAAATCATAGTAAACTACCTACTTGACCTCTACATCCATCCGTACACTTATCAAATCAAGATTTTGATCCGTTCATCTTGTTCATTACCTATGAATATGCTTAACCCACCATCAGAACTACGATCTGAGAAACCTACACATGTGAATAGGACACTCTAATCTGATGATACACATGTTTTACCCCTAATCCTCTAGAAACTTGCTTTACGTCTATCCGTTTACGAAACTAACCGTATATACACCTAGACACATAGTAAGAGTGCTAGTCATCAAGTTCTCATATTTTTAGCTAGTCATCTGACCATCCATCATGTTTGAATCTGCAAAACGGGCCACAAGAACATCACGATAAACCGATCATCATGAAGATCTTAGGTTCTAGGTTCAAACCACCCGGTAACTTATCAATCAGAAGTGTACAAATGTTGTTTTAAATTACGGATTATGTTAGCCACTAAAAGAGCATCTTGGTCATCCTTGATGGATCAGGGCCCAAATTTAACCTGTTGAGAGGGTGTAAAAAATAATGATCGCCTGTTAAATTTCACCTCGTTTGGACGATAAAGTTGGGAGTTACGGACGACAGAAGTTTAGATAAAATAAAGGATAAATTTGTAAATAAGATATACTATTTGGATGGCACTGTGTGAAAGAAATTTTCAATTGAGATTTTAATGGTGAATGTTCTCAAGTACTCGGTTGGAGTTTGTGACCCACCTGATTTACGGAATTACTTCATTTTCAACCTCGTGTCCTAAAATAGCGCAGTGAACCGGATAGATGGAATGGATCCTTGGAAGTCATCACAAGCGGACCCCACCTGATATTTTTTCCAGCCGTGAGAATTTACGTGAAATCATGCACGTAAATGAATTCCTGTTTAAACGTGAATACAGTACATGTTGATTAAAGTGTGGCCCACCTAGGACATGAATGTATCCCATATTTTGGCCCCTAGCCTAACATCACCTTACAAAACTGGTGGAAGGAATGGATTTTCTGTAAACCATAATAGTGGACACACAATATGACCCCAACTCGAGTTATGGGCCCTACCTAGACATTAGATCGGCTTGATCAATGGCCAAAGATCCCTTGGAAGAGCACCCTAGAAGGATGTACGGAGTAAACTTCTCACATACGTCACGATGGGCCCCACCTCACAGCGCGAGTGCACAACAGAGACGTGCACTCACCATGCACCAAGTGGGGGACACTCGGTCAGAGCCTCTGACCCGCACCTTCCCAAAGCAGAGAGTTTTCTCTCTCTCGTTACGCCAGCAGACGAACCACGTCCGTCTGGGATGCGTTGGGGCCCACCATCCCTGATCAGATGAGAGATCTAATCTGTCCATCTTGTACAAAACATGGCCCTAACCAAAACCATGCCTCCATCCCCATTCACGCAACCATATGTGCACATAAATGCTGGCACAAACGAAGCCTATAAACACAAGTTTTCCAAAACTGGAAACCATTTTCCCCCCTTTTTCTCCGTCCAGTTGGCACGATCCATGTGGGGATCTCTCCTCTAAACCTAGCCATCTACCCTGAGCATTCTCAGCCCTCTTGCAAGCGGTTTAGCTACAAAACCGGGACGGCCGCTGGTTTCATTTATCGGCTGTATATGGAGCCGTTACACAGCAACACAATCGAGGCCTTTCATCTATAATCTAATGGCTTAGAATTCTTAAAGGGACTCTATACAAGAGCCAGGGGTCGTGTGCAACAGAGGTCCTCACTGGCTCTTTCAAGTTGCACGAAAACCGGCCATCTTCTTCTCCGTCCGAACCCACCACCCAAACGACTGTGGAGCTTCGAAAAAGCTTGTCCACGAGCTTCCAAGGATCACTCTAGGACGTCCTCCAGCCTTGCTTTGAAGAAACTCATGGCCATTCAAAAATCGCCATTAATGGCCGAGCGTCTTCCTCACCATTGCACTACCCGTCTGAGCCATGATTCAGCATCCGTTTGTGCAGAAATGAGGCCCATTTGTTGGACGTTTTTAGCATCAATAGGGGGGAGAAGAAAGAAAGAATAGAGAGTGAAGGAGTGGGCGTGATCAGCCAGGTAAAATGGCCCGACTCCGTTTGTATTGGTTCTTCCATTTCTCCTTCATTTTTCTTATAAATGCCATCCATGATTGATGGGCCACGCATGCATGGACCCCACATATGATGTATATATATTATATCCTTACCATCCATCTAGGACGGTGGGTCCCACCCACCTTGATGGGTGTATTCTGAGTCCACACCATCCGTCCAGTGACCAGACGCTGGACCCTTTCAAAAAAAAAAAAAGAGAAATATAATAAATATGTATATATAAATAAATATATGATATAAGATGGTATATATATTACACATATATGGGGTGGGCCCCACATGGGACCCACCTATGGAGTGACTGGTTGGGGTACTTATGCCCCAGCTATACAGTTGTTGTACTGACGACCAGGCAGCGTTTCAATCCAAGCCATTCATCTGTTTTAAACAGCAGATGGAACCCCACCTGTTGAGAGAAAAGGGTTGTCAGTTATGTAACAGCTGATAACGTCAGCAAGTTCTGTGGGCCATACGATATAACCCACACCGCCCAAATAGCTGGACAGTTGGCCACATGCTAATGCATGTGCTGCATATCCAAACCGTCCATCCCAATTGAGTCCTATTGGACCACCTTGTTGAAATACATGGTGGGCCTAACATAAGCCTAAAAGGCCTTGTTGGTTGCACCCCTTGAGCTTTATGTTAGAGGCACAAAGCCACAGAAATATCTGACAAAAATAAACTATAATTTTAGGTGATTCCTTGGTCGACTCCGGGCCTCAAGAAGACTCAGGCCGAATTCAAGAACACTACCATACAGGTGATGATTCTTCCCCTTAAGCTTTCCATCTTCTCATTAGCTTAAGTTATAATTTTTATTTAATAATTGATATCTCCCTTATAGTCACATGTGTTAGCTGGTGGAAATTAAATTGTTATATTACATGCTTTATGATTATCCTCTATAATTGTTCATGCTTGTGGATTTCTTTTGTGATTGCTTATGGAACTTAAACTGGTACATTAGTGGGAAATTACCACATATGAATGTACACCCATACTTAGGATGTAACTTGACTAATTATGATCGTAATGGACCTTCGTCTTGGTGGTTATTGAGTGGTGGTCTAGATGGATCATTGATGTGGGCCTACCATTCAAGTTTGCTGTGCCGAATGATTTTTAAGGATTGTATTTATCGTATGGTTTTGATATCGGCCCTATGTGGCATATTTAATACTCGCCCTACGTGGTTTTGTTTTGATACTTGCCCTAGATGGGTTCGATGTTTTATATAGTGCAACCATGCGATGGTAAGCCCCATATACTGTAATGTGATTGGCCACTAGTCGATGAGTTTCCATTAAACATCTTAAGGTGGTAGTCTCATGAGCCGGGGATGGTGGTATGGGACCTATGCCCGAGCTGTCGGCCTACGCTGGGCTATACTCTCCCCGTAGTGACCTTGACCTTACCTAAATTGGCTGATTGTAACTGGACTAATAACGGTTTAGCTAATCATGCATCTATAGCATGTTAGCGATGACGGGTGGCTATTCTGGATATTGTAGCACGTGCCCTTAGGATCTTCAGGGTATCGTTTCGCTAGCTCCCAGACCACCGACTATCGACCCCTATCCGACTGGATGATTTTCTCAGGTCGATGATTTGCATGGGCGACAAGCCCAAGTCCGACTGCATCCATGCATTTAAAAAGACTACATCGTGTATTATTTTGATTGACTTCTTGTTTTATAACTATGCTTACATAATGCGACAGTGTGTAATCTTGAGGAAAATTCACACTGAGCTGGCCACTCATCCATCAAATATACAACCGTACAGGTAGAACAGGTGGCCCAGATGATGTATATGATCAGACCTAATGAGGAGCTGTGCAGGTGCCATGAATGCACGACCGTATTGCTAAAAAGAGCTGCACGATCTTGTGGCTCTCATTTATATGTTTTATATGTTTCAAATTTCTCATGTATGTAATCTTGCAATTGATAGTGTTGAGACATTGGTTGTATAAGTCATTATGGACAACCACTTGTATATTCTAAATGAAATGAAAATTTTCTTTTATGTTGATTTATCCATTCTACGCTCATCTGCTTAATTACTCTGATAAAAAAAATACACTTGAATTTGACCATCCAGTAAGGTTAACACTCAGGTTTTTGGGAAACGAGTCATATACTCTGGTCCTGAAAACACGGGGCGTTACTCATAGCATGGCCTATATGATATTTTAGAATGGGCGAAACAATGTTTTGGTTCCAGTCAGTTGTACACACAGTTTAGGCTCGTAAGTAGTTGGAGCAATCACAGTTTATACTCATAAGTAGTTGGAGTTGGTCTTACATGAATGGCTGCTGTAACTCTCTAGAGTTCACAGGGCTTATCATGGCCGGGGAGTTCACAAACCACGATCCATCAGTGGGGCCCAGTGAAGCTACCAAGCCGTGAACTCAATAGGATTTAGGCAACAGGGTTGGCCACAATAACTCTCTAGAGCTCACGGGGCGCACAAGGCTACCGTCGGGTACCAAATCCAAGGGCTCCAGTCCATCAATGAGGGGTTGTGTTGCTTCTAAGACCTGTCCTCACGCGTTACTACTGAAATCAAATCAGGGATCTGGGGAGTCATCCTACTTCAGAGACTCACTTTTCCTTCATCTGCAAGGTCAAAACCCATTCACGAGGGGGCGCTCTCTGGTTGCCCACGTGACACTGCTTGAAGCTATACAGATGACATAGGTCACTGCCCGCATGGGTGCGCGTGATGCTCTTTCCGGGCTTTTTAAGGTCACAGACGACACTGCTACCGGTATAGTTCTGCCATATCGCCATCGCCAAATAATGATAAGCCTTATGCGCATTCGGCTTCTTGTTGTCGCAATTCCCCTACTGCCACCTGTAAAAGGTGAATTGGCCTTGCTGAAATAATAAATCGAAATTAATATACCGCACTTGCTGATGATAATGAAATGGAATTTTATGGTTAAGATAGTATATCAGCCTGGCTTTACAGTTAAGATAGTATATCAGCCTGGCTTTATGGTTAAGATAGTATATCAGCCTGGCGGTGCTATTGATTTCGATAAATTTAGATGGCCTAATGCTTAGCAAGATAGTGTGATAGCAGTAATAGCTTTGGCAGCAACTTTGATAATAATCATCCCGCATTGGCGATATTCTTTTAGCAGCTTTGGCAGCAACTTTGATAATAATCATCCTACATTGGCGATTTGCATTTGGCAATATTCGTTTGGCGTCTTGGCGATAACTATTAGCGATATGGCAACAATCATTGGCGCTTTTCATTGATTTGCTCGAACTTGATATACTTTGAAGGCCTGTACTTCATTAGTACTCGAAGAGAAATACAATGTAAAAAGAAAAAGAAAAGAAAATAATGCAGAGTTCTGCCTTCTGTATTCTTTTGCCTGCCCCCTTTTGATTGAAAAGAATCATGCTGTGAATCTTCTAAATCAAAACTGCACAAACATTCAGGGATAATATATCTTTATGAAACCAGTATACTTATGCCTCATCCATCTTGATCCACCACCGATAGGCTCCATTAGAGTACACTTCTGATATTACATATGGACCATCCCATTTAGGGTCGAAGTAGCCCCCTGTCTTACGAGTGACGACTATTGGTCTCTTCAACATCAATACCATATCACCTCTTTTGAAGGAGCGATGTTTAACTTTTCTATCAAAAGTTGTAGAGATTCTTGCTCGATATAACTGTAACTGCTGCTGGGCCGCTAATCGCTTTTCTTCTAGAAGATCCAACTCTGTCAACCTGATCTTAGCATTTTCGTCATCAGTAATCGACTGATGCACTGCTATTCTGAGCAATGCAACTTGCGTTTAATGGGGACAACAGCTTCAACCCCATAAACCAAAGAATATGGCGTTGCTTTCGTAGCAGTACGATGAGTGGTTCGATAAGCCCATAGAGCTTCTTACAGCTTCTCATCCCAATCGCGTTTGTTTCTTGCAACCGTTTTCTTTAATATTTTCACAATCATCTTGTTGAATGCTTCTGCCAACCCATTAGCCGACGGATAGTAAGGTGTCGAGAATGAATGTTGGATATCGAATTTCTGACATAATTTCTCCATTCCCCTGTTCTTAAATGGGGTCCCATTATCAGTGATGATTTTCTTCGGAATACCATAACGGTATATTATCGTATATTTTACAAAATTCACGACATCTTTCTCTTTGACAGTACTCAATGTGACGGCTTCAGTCCACTTCGAGAAGTAGTTAGTGGCTGTCAAAATGTACTGTTTTCCTCTAGATGATGATGGGTTTATAGGACCGATAACGTCGAGTCCCTAGGCTGCGAAGGGCAAAGAGGCTACTGACTGATGCAAATCTTCGGGGGGTACATGTATGACATCGCAATGTATTTGACATTCATGACACCGTCGTGCGTAATCAATTGCATCCTTGAACATTGTAGGCCAGTAATACCCCATTCAACGTATTCGATGAAACAAATTTCTACCAGCCTGATGAGCCCCGCATTCCCCTGAATGTGCTTCGCACAATATTCGATTCACCTCCTTCGTATCCAAGCATCCCAACCACACCTCATTATAGGACTTTCTATAGAGCTCTTCATTACACATAATGAATTTCTTTACCCTTTGCTTTATCTGCAACCTTTGTGCTGGATCCTCCGGCAAGATATTGTACTTGAGATAATCCACAGAAGGCTGACGCCAATCATCAATTGTAATCTCTAAACACAATACGGGAAATACTTCCGCTACTTCGATATCTTCAGCAGGCGGTAAAAAACCTCCTTTCTTCAGTTGTTATTTGGAGTGGGCTTCGATTAGGACAAGCCAAGGCTGCCGCCAAACTAGCCAAGGCCTCTGCCCTTGCGTTTTCTGACCTCGGTATGTGCCTAATTTCGACATCCTGAAATTGCTCTAACAACTGTTGCGCGTGACGATAATATGGGAGAAGCTCTTGCTTCCTTATTTCGAATTCTGTCGTAAGGTGGCTTATCACTAGCTTAAAATCCGTAGCGCTTTTATCTTCATTTCCTGAGCTATTTCCATCCCTATAATGAGAGCTTGATATTCAACTTCGTTGTTAGTGCACATTGCACCTAACGTAAAGGAAAATGGCAACAAGTCGCCTTGCAGACTAATAAATATTACCCCAGCACCCGTCCTTGAAGCTCTAGAAGCGCCATCAAAATACATCTGCCATAAACCACATGGTTCTGTCATCATGACCTATTCATCTGGAAAGTCATTATTGATCATTTCATTATTTGACATAGGGTGGGCTACCAGGAAATCTGCCACTACTTGTCCTTTTACTGCTATTACCGGTTCATATGTGATCGCATATTCTGTCACTAAAAGCATCCACTTGGCTAGCCTCCCTGATAGCATTGGCCTTGTCATTAAGAATTTCAAAGGATCCGCTCGCGAAATCAGAATTATATCATGGGAAAGACAATAAAGCCTTAATTTTTGTATTACGAAGATCAGGGCTAAACACACTTTCTCAATGGGTGAATAATTGCATTCAACTCCTATCAAAGTCTTGCTCAGATAATATAACGTGATTTCTTTCCCTTTCTCATTTGTTTGCGCCAACAAGGCTCCCAATGAATTCTCTGCCACAGAAATATAAGAATGAGGGGTCTACCTTCACAGGCGCTGCAAGTACTATGGAGGCTGTTTTAACAATTCCTTAATTGAATCAATGCATTTTGGCATGACTGGTCCCACACAAATTCCACTCTTTCTTCATTAAATAGGAAAACGACTGACATCTTCCTGCGAGATTAGAGATAAAGCAACAAATATACGCTAGCTTTCCCTGTAAACTTTTTAGTTCCTTCAGTGTTTTTGGATGTGGCATTTCTTGAATAGCTCTGATCTTCCCTGGATCAACTTCAATTCCCCGGTGTCTGACAATAAATCCGAGGAACTTTCCCGATGAGACACTAAACGCGCATTTAGACGGATTCATCCTCAATTGCTTCTTTCTGAGTTGCCAAAATACGGAGACCAAATGTTCACAATGCTCCTCATGGTCATTTAACCTAACCACTAAATCATCCACATAACATTCAACATGCTTATGCATCATGTCTTGGAATATATTCTGTATTGCCCTCTGATATGTTGCGCCATCATTCTTGAGACCAAATGGCATGACCTTCTAACAATAAATTCCCAGTAATGTTCTGAACGTTGTGGCTTCCTCATCCTCTAGGGCCACCCTTATCTAATTATAGCTGGCGTTACCATCCATAAAGGACATAACGACGTACTTAGTCATACTGTCAATTAACAACTCAGTGATCGGCAGTGGGAAATCATCCTTGGACACGCTTCGTTTAAGTCTCTGAAGTTGATGCATTCTCTGATTTGTCTGCTCTTATTTTTCACCGGTACAATGTTTGATATCCGCTTGGGATACTTGACTTCTCTGATAAACCCAACTTCAATTAGCTTATTCACTTCTTCTTCAATCAAAGGAATCAGCTCTGGATGGAATTGTCGCTGCGCTTGTTTAATGTAACATCCCGGATTTTTGCCAACCTGGGATTAGACGTCCTTAGGCAATGGGTTGCTCCTAACACCTTATTAATTCGTCAAAACTGAACCCCACAGTCTAAAATCGCTTCTAAACCCATTCCTTCACAAATCTCACCCTTCACTACCTTATTCTTTCAATTCTTCTAAGCACTTTCATCCTAGACACTATCCTAAACTAGCTAAGTAGTATAACTTGGATCACTTATATACAAACTACAAAGGCCCAGGTACCACCTCAGACAGAAATCATACAGGACTAAATCCTTTAGAAATTAGGCAAGAATTAGCTAGTGCTAAACTAGAGTACCTGTGAAATTAGCACCGATCGCTTTAAATATGATCTGCAAGACCCAAAACTTGTAGAATCATCGATGCTACAGTACCCTATATCTAGGATCAATCTCATTACCCGCTGCCCTCGGGAGCATCTCGAAACTCCGTATCGGATCTGGACCGCACGTCGGAAGTCTGATTAACACGAAGTTAAGGAACTAGGACCGCCTCGCTGGGCTTGACAACCATCTCAAAAATCAGGTCCAGCCGATGTCCCACGGCCATTCGTTTGGATCCGGAGCGAGGGAGTGTGAAAAATACTATTCCCTTTACAAAATAATATCTGGAATAGTGATCTGGCACCATTCGCTTGCGCATCAGTATTAAGCAACCAGACCGTCAGAATCAGACCAAATTACACCCTCGGATCAGGAAAATTTCAGGAACATTTACATGTACTTGGAATTTCGGATCGTGGCCCACTGACCGTTGAACTGAAAGTGGTCCGCCACGTGCGATCTGGGAATCCGATCGAGTCGAAAACGTAATCCCACATAGATCCATGTGTGGTGAGCTTAAGTCTGACGTTTGACTCAAGGAGGGCCACCAGAACCTCTCTTTTGAGCTGGAAAAGTGACGAAATACCTATATTAGCAGTAACCCTTGAACAGGAGTCTATTTCGGTGAGTTTTGAGACTATATAAGGACCTTAAACCCTCTCTCATGGCAGCCATACGAATTTGGGATTTGAGAGAGGGAAAGAAGAGAAAGAGTGAGGGAGAAGTGGGAGGATCTCCCTACTATCGTTCCCTACCACCACACGGGCTGCACCATCCCTTTCTTGACGCTTTTCCCGGCGTTTCCGGCGTCGTTTCTAGGTAAGAAACCCTAACCCTAATCTGTTTTGGGGTTTAGACTGTTGTAGGTTGTGAAATAGTTAACCTATTTCGTTCTATAGGTTGCCAAACTGCCGAATACGGAAGCTTAGCAAACCTATCGATTCCGTTGCGATTCTACGACAAAAGGTGCGGACTTTAGGTGTATAGGTTATGGTTTTCAACGCTTTCAATGTCAGATAATGATAGATTCATGATCTGCATGTAATTGCACATGTACAAAGTGATGTCTGTTTTTCGTTTCGATTAAAGATGAAAATATGGAATTCTACATATTCTAGGTATTTGTGTAGAAAATACCGTATACGTATTTTTTTTGGAAATGTGTTTGACATGTTTATTTGTTATATGGATATACGATATATGGATAAAATACTTATTTGGCAAAGGATTCGCCTAAATACATGTTTTACTTATATACACTATGTATGTTGAAATTGCGTATTCTAGAAAATACTGTATACGTATAAATTTTGGAGATGTATTTACCATGATTATTTGTTGTAGTAATATATTATACATGGATAAAATACTCGTTTGGCTAAAGGATAGCCCTAATACATGTCTTGCTAACATACACCATGTATGTTGTAATAGTGTATTCTAAGTGTTTGTGAAAATGACTGAATGAGTGTGGAATTCTCATTCGTGCTCGCCATGACTAATTGTCATGGATTCATGATTTATGTATTGGCGATGCCCCTTTGACGAAAGGATTTGCCCTAAGTCACGCCACGACCAATATACACTATATATGCTAAAATGTGTGGCCCAAGTGTTTGTGGAAATAGCTGAATGAATATGGAACTTGGTTCCTGCTTGCCATGATTATCCATCGTGGGTGTACGCGTGTTATGATTGGGGCAACTCCCTAGTGAAAGGATTTGGCCTAATGCCTATGTGATCGACATATGTCATGTATGTTGATGTATGTTTGTTTAAGTGTTTCTTGAAATGTCTGAATGTGTAGTAGTTAGCAAATTGTAATGTATAAGGGTGTTGAGATATGATTCTCAACCTCTTTTAACTATGTGTATGATCTCCTTTGATAGTTGTGTGATTAGGAATTGAACATGTACAAACTCATGCTTGTGTTGTGATTCATAACATGCTCAACTGCTTCATGATTTTAACTATGTAATGCATATGTTTAAATTTATATTTACGTTGTATGATCCGTCATGGGTGATGGGGGAGCGGAGCAACGAGTGCGTGCAACAGCCCTGGCAGCCCTAAACGGATAATACCAGACCTTGACTGTATGAGTTGAATCTTGATCCATTACTACTTTATCTATCTGCAATTGATTGTGTTTGGGGCTATGATTATGGCCCAGGCAATCGGTAACGGGATTGAACTCGTGGCTGAGATTCATTTGCCACGTGGGATGTGTTCGACGAACTCGAGTCGTACGTTGCCTGTCGGCAGTGGCTAGGCCACACGAAGTTGTTTATGCACTTCATGTCGTGCAGCTCAACGGGCGATCGTGCTAGTCGAGCTCGTCAAGTAACCCGATCTGCCTTATGCATGTTCCCTTGTTTGGACGCTACTGCTTGAACCTAGGGTACCAAACTTACCAGTGAAACCCCCTTTTTAACCATGGTACCTCGATCAGCTAAGACGCATGAGCGGAGCATGGTGGTATGGGACACCGTGGTCGAGATGTCGGCCTACGCTGGGGCCATGTGCCTCCCCGTAGTGACCATTGCGCAACCAAACTCGTGAGCCGAATACGGTGGTATGGGACACTGTATTCGAGTTGTCAATACTTACGGCGAGAGCTGAGTATGGTGAGACCTGTGCTCGTGCTGACGGGCGACGAGTCCTCCGTAGTATCTTCGAGTATACTCCAAGGGTCTGTGATTGGCGACGAGTCTTTCACAGCAACTAGAGTATGAGTTGAGCCGAGTACGGTGAGACCTGTACTCGAGCTGACGGCTAGTGATTGAGCCGAGTACGGTGAGACCTATACTCGAGCTGACGGCCAGAAATTGAGCCGCATACGGTGAGATCTGTATCCGCGCTGACAAGTGACGAGCCCTTTGCGATGCCTTCACTATGCTTCTCAAACCATAATATCGTATGAGATTAACTAGGATTGACGACCCTAGAATGGATCATGTTCGGGAATGATACAAGGGAGGTACCTTAGTTTCCTAATACTGCTGTTTGAAATTGACTAATAATAACTTGGTAATCATGAGCATCATCGCACCGCATGTGCTTAGTAGATGTGGCGCACTGAGGGAGTTAAGCATTCGCGAACGTAAGATGATGTCGCTTGAGGGTGGTTTGGCAAGGGCATACAGCATCATGTCATTTCATTCTTGCATTAAATAAGAGTACTTAGAATTGTTTGATTGTACTGCTTTATCATTACTGCTTGACTGAGTTGATAACATGTTAACCTATGCTTTACTGTTCCACTGAGTTGATCACTCACTCCCACGTTACGGGACGGTGTTGTACACACCAACCAGATTTGTTGAGTTTCAGGTGATGACGATGCTTGTGAAGCAGAGCCGGACTACTTCTATGATGATAGGAGGAGTTCTCCTATCTGTATCTCTCTGGCGGGTCAATAAAGACCTGATAGTGTATTGACGGGGCTATGGTACTTGGGATAAGAGACATTACACTTCCTCACATTTGGTATATTTTAGAACTGCACTTGTATTTATTTAACCTGGTAATGTTATCACACTCTGGAGACTCATCATAGGTTATATATTTTATCTATCTATCACAATCTTCCGCTTGCAAACTTAACTGTCTCTGGAGTATGATATGCTGTTTTGGCTTAATCTCACTCATGTTCAATGCACGAATACAGTCAACATTCAATCATCATACATTTTGTTGCATAAGTGATGTTCTGGAACTCAGGAGTTGAGTTTATGCTCGACCCCGATTTTCAGGGCGTTACATTTAATTGGCCTCTTATCTATAAAAATATTTAACCGATGCATTGCTACTGATGGTTCCAGACCTGGCATTTAGCGTATGTCCAGGTAAACACATCTTTGTTTTCTTTCAAAAGTTTAATATACCGGTTAGCTTTATGTTCAGAGAGACTGGCGCTTATGAATGTATTACGGGGTTCTTCTTCTGCCCCTAGGTTTATTTCTCGCAAGCTATCAATCGTCGATTGCCCCCCATCTTCCATCTGCTTCGGAGCTATCTCAGGATGTTTGATCATTCCAGCTTCTTTTTCTTCCGTTAGTTCTACAGTGATCATATTTACTGAAGATTATCCTCCCAACTCGTGAAACTTTTCTCGTTTTTTCTCATTGACCCCGATTGGGACCAAGATACCTTTTCCACAGTTTAAGCCAGTCAGCTCTTCACAATCGAAGCCCATGTTCTTCATTATCTTTTTGCTAGTAGAGTTGTATCTTTCCAAATCTTCAGGTGTCATTTTGCAAAGTCCATTTTATTATCTATCTTTTCTTCTACCTCTGGCTCTAACACTGTATAAAATTCAATAGGTTCAGTATTCTTCCTGTTGGCCCCAACGTGAAACCTCTTAGGCATAATTGGGAATGGTTTCTTTCTTTTAGCCTGTGGTAGCGGCATAGTGTAATTTGACTACAAAATTTTTAACTGCTTAGGCGATAACAGTGTCAGCGGAGGTTGTCCCGGTCGTCTCAGTTGTCGCGGCATGAAATAAAATTTATGCTTCACATTCTCTTTCTCGAATAACTCTATCTTCGCAACCCTATTTTGCACAGTGCTTGTTTCTCCTTTTGCTATTTCATTATTATTGCTTCTCTTATTATTCTCTGTGGTGAACTCGTCGTAATAGCCAGCGTCGGCGAAGAAAGATTCTACCCTCTATATACGGTTTTGCCTCAGCCATCACCTTACACCGAATCCCATCTTTATAATACTTGAAGCATTGATGGAGAGTCGACAGTACAATGTCATATTGGTGTATCTAGGGTCTTCCCAAAAGGAGATTATATATCGTTATTGCATTAATGACATGGCAAACGATATCAGTCGTCAGCTCTCCTATCTCCATTGTCAATGTGATCTTGTCGAGCGCTCTCTGCCCATCTTGATTGAAACTTGTATCATCATCCCACTAGGATGCAAATGAGAACGACGATATCCCAGTTCGCCTAACATCATTAACGGTAGCAAATTTACTACGGACCCGTTATCTGGCATTATTTGTTTTGCCTATTTACCGCCGACATGACCTACAACCATCAGTGGCCTGTTATGGTCCTCTCCACAAATTAGGTCATCAACGGAGAAAGAAATGGCTGGCATACAACTGTTCTGTTCTTCGTGTTCCATTTCTGTAAGCAATGCTCTTCTGACATTATTATCGGATAAGGCTTGAATTAGACTGTGCGGAGAATCTTCAGACAATTGTAACGCGTCATACACACTTAACCGAGCTGGTATGCCCTCCAGATGACTCACCACATCATATGTAATCTTTCCACCTTATCCATCCCTTTCTCTCTGATACTGTTATGGCATTCTGCATATGTCTCTTTTCTTGTTATCTCGGTGTTCTGTTTGTAGGGGCTCTTTATCCTTTTCCCTGAGCATAAATTGACTACTACGGCTTTGCCCGTTTGCCTAACAGAATAGTTGTCATCCATTTCTCTTATCCTTTTGCCTTTTCGCCAGTGCTTTCGCAAATGATCTGTGCACTTGTTATTGATATAATGTGTAACGAATTTCTTTACTCTGTAAGAGATCAACAATAGAACTTAATTAGGATTTTCTTACAAATATATTCTATCTTGGAGATGAAAGGAAGGATGTTCCCACTGAGAGTCGCCATTTTGGCACCTTATAAGTTGGCAAACAATGATGAAACTCTCTAAATCGTTCTTAAGTTAATACTAAGCAAGATGAGGTATTCCCCAGTGGAGTCGCCATTTCGTTTCTGGTCGAAACAACATCATATTAGGGCATGAGCACAAAAATAAGGTAGGTCCAAATCTCAACTGGATCACACCATTAAGAAATTGAAAGCTCACCATTAAAAACTTCTTAAGGCCCATTGTAATGTGTATTTGTCATCCAACCACTTGATAAAGTCACAAAGTCATGAATGAAGAGAAAATACAAATATGAACTTGATCCAAAACTTTTGTAGCCACCAAGTTTTTTTATGGTGGGCATCCAACCACCAGTTTCTTGTGGTGTGGTCTACCTGAGATCTAGATCAACCTCGAGTTTTGTGCTCGTTCACTAAAATGATCTATAAAAATGGATGGATAGTATGAATAATACACGTACATCATGGTAGGGCCTACAAAGCTTTTCCAGTAGCACACAACTATCCACGGTGCATGCTACCCTACGCAATCTGCGTACCATCCCTTACAGCCACCTGCAAGAGAAAATGGTTAATTGGTGGATCGGGTGGGGCTTACTGTGATATTTATGTAAAATAAATCCCAACCGCTAGGTTTTCACCCATGTTAGGCCATAGACCCAAAAATCAATTCCATTTATGATTCACGTTGACTTGGACATAATGTAAAGGGCTCTGCCAAACTATTTCCATTGGTGTGGCCCAAGTGATTCATGTCCAGTTACAATTTTAGGGCATAGGCCTAAGTTGTCTCTTTTTTTTTTTTTTTTTTTTTTTTTTTTTTCTTTTTTTTTTTAACAATTTCATGGTTAAAGTGGATTTCATACAAGTATCATGGTGGTGCCTTTAAAATTCAATGGTATACATCTCTCTCCCAACATTTCTTTTAGTGCAGCCTATGAGAATCATAATTCGATCTAATTTTTTTGTCTTTATACCCAATATAAGACTTAATAACAAATGGTCATAGTGGATCTTACAAAAACATCACGGTGGGCCCTATTTAAGTCAATAGCTATGTCCCATACAAATATATTTTTTTTCTAAGTAAACTCGTTATACAGTTAAAGAGGTTCTGCCAGACAAAGTGATGGGTTCCACTAGACAAAGTGACTGGATTGCCAGATAAAGGAGTTTCACTAGACAAAGCGACAAGCTTACCAGATAAAGTGACAGGCTTACTGGATAAAATGACAAGATTCCACCAAACAAAGTGACAGGATTCTGCAAGACAAACTGACAAGATTGTTGGACAAAGTAACAAGATTTCACTAGACAAAGTGACAAAGTTCCACTAGACAAAGTGACAGGATTATGGGTCAAAGTGATGAAGTTCTACTATAAAAAGGGATGGAGTTTCCAGACAAAGTAATGTGGTTCCACCAAACAAAGTGATGGGGTCTTATTTGACAAAGTGACGAGATTAGCAGACAAAGTGACATGATTCACTAGACAAAGTGATGGAGTTCGTCACGCCCCAAACTCGAAAATCAGATTCACAGGAATCCGATCGCCGAATTCGGTGCCAACAGCCTCCGTAGTACCCCATTCTCGGCTCCCAGTGTCCATATGCCAGGTTCTGATCCTGAGATCTTACAAGGAGGATTTTGCAATGTACATTTATCTCATAAGAAGCATAACCACAAGTTACCCAAATCACAAAAAGCAACATCATCATCACATATCCACTAATATAAACATTTGAATACAATACTAAAGGGAAATACATATGTCAAAATCAAAGCTCCAGAAGTTAGCTACATGCTCCAGCTCCATGCTACTGCAAACCTACATCACCTGCACGCATCTATCTTGCATAAGCTTATAGAAAGCTTAGAGGGTGGTGTAAGTGTGTGCACAAGGTAAGTGTCAAGTATTCAATACAATGTCATAATCATACAATATCGAAAATACTGGTAAGATCATGAATCATACGATATCAGAGTAAGCGGAAATACTGACAAGTCCATGAGTAAATCATTATCAAAATACGCAATATAGATCAGCTATGCAAATGAGGAGTCATAAGGAGCCAAATATTAGATGCCGATGATGCAATGCAATATACAATTCCTGATGAGTTCACGAATAGCGTCAGCCATACCTAGACCATATAAATGCAGAAACACAGTAATCTAAAATGCCATATGCCACGGATGTAATGCAATATGTAGTGCGAATGGAATGACCATGATGGAGTGTGAAATCGGGATGATAGTACGTAGTATCGCAGGCTATGGGTTCCATCACAAGGGACTTCTATCCAAACCAGTCTCATACCTAATTTGGATAGTCAGACTCAATGTGATAAACTCCTGATCTCAGGTTAGTTGTGCGTCCCAACCGAAATCCTGGCCATTGCGAAGGCACTTGTAACAAATAGTCATGCACCACCAGTCCGAGTGAATAGTGAATAAACGAATGAGTATGCAACACCTGCTCCACAAATCCGTACTGTACATCTCTGGGATTATCACTTAGGTCTAGTACACTCTACATGCAAATCGCCGCCCACTGACGCGCGACCATGCAAGTGGAAGAGACCTCACTATTCGCTTGGCCAGTAGTCAGCCAATATCTACCCGGCACGTCAATAGCGGACCCATTAACGAGCTGGTCAAACTCAGCCTAGCTATGCCCCCTACTTCGGGCGGGTAAGGCCACACCCCCTCCCAACCGACCATGACAAATGGGAGACACGGCCTCCTTGTATTCGGCACTCGGGCGCTCAAGTATTCACTCGGTCTCGACGTTGGGGCATCTCTTAGCCTCGGAGGTTTAGAGACTTTCACCCACGGACATCCAAAGTGCCCAAATGCTCAAACCAAACATTTCCGGTGTCCCATCTAGCCATCCGCGACAAGCCTGTGGAGGTCACAACCTTGATGTCGTTAGGGCGTACAGTAATCACATTCACACAATGCAAGATGCATGAGTTATGTAGTCCAATTATGCATCAATCTTGCGCATACCGTGCGCTCATGTGAGACAATCTCTGCCTATCAGGGAGTCTCACAACAACCGGCATTGTGGCATATGCAATGGTCAATCATATCTCATAACGAACATGCAGATGATGCGTATGGACATGTATCATGATGCTATGCCGTCACATACTCATAATCGGTATCAATAACCGACATCAACAATCAGCCTCGACAATGTGGACATTTAACCAACATTGCCCCTAAGAAATGGCCTACATAGAGCCTAACATATAGTGGACCCATGGCCTCACACAAGGACCTAATATACAACACCATGAGCCTCACTCAAGAGCTTAATACACATCACGATGGACCTCTCACATATACATCACATTAGGCCTTAAACACGGGCTGCATATACATCACAATGGGCCTCAACTACGGGTCGCATATACATTATATAGGTCTCGACAATTGAAATCGATCTCGACAATCGAAATCGGCCTCAACAATCGAAATCGGTCTATACAATCGACCTCGACAAATCAGAATCGGCATCAATACTCGACCTCAACAATCGAAATCGGTCTATACAATCGGCCTCGACAATCGGAATCGAGCTCGATACTCGGCCTTGACAATCGGAATCGGCCTCGACAATTGGAATCGGCCTATACAATCAGCCTCGACAAATCGGAATCGACCTCGATACTCGGCCTCGACAATCGGAATCGGCCTATACAATTAGCCTCAACAAATCGGAATCGGCCTCGATACTTGGCCTCGACAATCGGAATCGGCCTATACAATTAGCCTCAACAAATCGGAATCGGCCTCGATACCGGCCTCGACAATTAGAATCGTCCTCAATACTCGGCCTCGACAATCAGAATCAGCTTATACAATCGGCCTCGACAAATTGGAATTGGCCTATACAATCGGCCTCGACAATCGGAATCGGCCTTGATACTCGACCTCAACAATCGAAATCGGCCTATACAATCGGCCTCAACAATCAGAATCGGCCTTGATATTCGGCTTCGACAATCGGAATCGGCCTATACAATCGGCCTCGACAAATCGGAATCGGCCTATATAATCGGCCTCGACAAATCGGAATCAGCCTCGATACTCGGTCTCGACAATCGGAATCGGCCTATACAATCGGCCTCGACAAATCGGAATCGGCCTCGATACTCGGTCTCGACAATCGGAATCGGCCTATACAATCAGCCTTGACAAATCGAATGGCCTCGTACTCGGCCTCGACAATCGGAATCGGCCTCGATACTCGGCCTCAACAATCGGAATCGACCTATACAATCAGCCTCGACAATCAGAATCGGCCTATACAATTGGCCTCGACAAATCGAAATTGGCCTCGATACTCAGCCTCAACAATCGGAATCGGCCTATACATCGACCTCGATACTCGGCCTTGACAATCGGAATCGGCCTATACAATCGGCCTCGACAAATCGAAATCGGTAATCGATCTCGACGCAAGGCGGGGTCTATAGATGGACGACCGATGATGGATCAATCAATATCAAGGAGCCCATTCGTTTGGGTTAACCCACTAGAGAATGATGAGAATGGGCCTAACCAGGCCTAAGGAAAGGTCACAATGTGGACATTTAACCATCACTGCCCATCAATATGAACATTTAACCATCATTGCTCCTAAGGAGTGGCCCACATAGAGCCAAACATATAATGGGCCCACGGCCTCACACAAAGGCCTAATATACATCACAATGGACCTTAACGAATGGGCTGAAAATACATCACAACAGGCCGCTCATATGGGCCTCATATACATCATGTGGGCTACATCAATGGGCCGCACCAAGGGGCCTCAATATACAACAAGTGGGCCGCATCAATGGGCCGCACCAATGGGCCTCAATACATCACATCGGGCCTTATCAAATGTGCCCCAAGTACATCACATCGGGCCCTTCCAAATGGGCCCAAGATGCATCAAATAGGTCATATCAGATGGGCCACTCCAGTTATTCCATTCATCCATCTATAGAGATCATTTTAGAGCATTATCCAACAAATAAATCATATCAAAAGATCATCTGGACCATACCACAAATAATAGTGGTGATAATGATTTCCACGGTTAAAATCCTACAGGGCCCACCACAGAAAACCGTGAGAGCAGCCACACCCATCGTTAAAACATTTATAGGACCCGCCGTGATGTATTTTGAGATCCAACCTATTCATTAGTTAGCACAAAGATAGATGAAGTGAAAACAAAAATATCAGCTTGATTGGAACTACCGTGGCCCTTAAGAAGTTTTGAACGGTAGATGTCATTATCCCCACTATTTTCAATGGTGGGGTCCGCTGGTACTTCATATCTGACTCATTCTTTTTCTCATGCTATAAGATGATCTCTCAAAATAGTTGGACGGTATTGATACAGCACATGCATCATGGTGAGTCCCACCGTCCAAGGTCTGGACGGTGTGGATAAGACCCATACATCACGGTGCACTCCACGGCATGTGGTCCACCAGAGATTTGGATCATCCTCACGTCCAGAAGGATGGTGAGGAGTACATATACCAAGGTGAGTCCCACACACGTGGCCCACCAGAAATACATATAGACGTAAATTATATTATATATAGTACATATCTCAGGTGGGTCCCACGTGGGGCCACCACAGACATATATATATATATATATATATATATATATAGATATATTATTATAATATAAGATCCAGTCCAGCGTCCAGCGTCCAGACGCTGGACGTTTGGATGAACGGTTTGATTAGTAAATGCATCGTGGTGGCGTCCACACACGTGGCCACCTCACTTGGTAGCACATGAATCATGGTGGGGTCCGTATAAATGGACGGTAGGGGTATAATACATACAACATGAATAGGGCCCACCATCCATATTGACGTAAA
>JAJHSJ010000006.1:71615133-71685985 GCA_021015155.1 Magnolia officinalis | reverse complement strand
CATCTATTTTGCCAGATCATTTTAGGGCATAGGACCAAAAATGAAGCAAATCCAAATCTCATGTGGACCATTCCGTAGGAGACAGTGGTGATCGACCATTAAAAGCTTCTTATGGGCTACAAAAGTTTTGGATTTGGTTTTTTTACTTTCATCCAGGTTTTCATGACCTTATCAACAGGTTGGATGGCAAATCAAAATTACGAAAACATTATAATGGGCCCTAGGAAGTTTTTAATTGTATCGGGTCATTTAATCACCACCGCTTCGTATAGCATAGTACACCTGATATTTGGATCTGCTTCATGTTTTGGCTCATGTCCAAAAATGATCTCACGATATGGATGGACGGCATGTATGTAAAATACATACATCAATGTGGGTCCATGGTAAGGGCTGCACCGTCTTGGATGAGGCTGGGGCCACACCTAATCTGCTTTCATTTACGAAAGGTCCAGCGTGTTATGGCTCCATAATTAGGGGTGGCAATGAGATGGACTGCCAGCCCGGCCTGTAGGGCCAGAGGTTAGACCGTAACTTGGCCCAAGCGCTGGGCCTGGGCAAGAATTCCAGGCCTGGTGTCCGGGCCTGGCCGGATACATGCGAGTCATGAATAGCCGGGGCTGGATGGTTAAATCGGTTCAATCATCAAGAAGGCCGTCATTGCACCGAAAGAAAGAAGAACGAGAGGCTGAAACAGTCTTGTGAGTGATTTCAATTAAGTATTACGTAATTTAAATGTATTTTTGGATTTATAGTTATATATTGATTACAAAATATTATAATAGAATTGATCATAAAGGAATGAGGATATCTTTCACTATATCAAAATCGCTATTGAAGAACGGTCAAAATCCGTTCAAAAACTTTTTAGGAATAGTTTTCGACCCTTCTTATATAAGGCTATAGGCACCGCTAAAAATTAGAAACGGTAAAAAACCGTTTTGGAAAGTAGTAGCAATCATTACAAACTAGTAGCAATGGCCACGTACTAAATCCCTAACCATTTGCTATTAAAAAAATTTAAAAAAAATTTTAAAAAAAAAAAGAGAAGCAAAAGAATAATAATTTTGATTTATGATTTTACAAAAATTAAAACAAACCGTTGGTTTGCTGGAACTACATGCATGTAAACAAAACGTGTGCACGAATGCTCTAATTGGCCTACGTAGTGGTGGGGACCCACAAATTTAGAAATTATCCAAATTCTTAACCGATCCCAACTAGCTGGAATAATAATTAGCTGATGAAGGAGAAGAAGATGACTAGAGGTGCAGAACCACCACATGCACGCCTGAGTATGACACTTCACTCCCCGCGTTTACTACCTATGTGAATCAAAATGTCCATGGGCTACCTTTTTCTCACGCATTAATTAGCCAGGTTGGAAAATAATTAGTAATTGATATTTACACCCTCTTTCAATGGATGCACATTTTTCTTTGTTTTGGTACTATAGTACGGCATTGAAGTATTCCACTACCAAACGCTACATGCAAATTAGCCTTCACTGACTCTCAAAACCTAAAAATGAAAAAGAAATTGCTTGTTATTTAACTAGCACAATATATTGTAATTTAAAGTACAAATTACATCATGAATATTAGCACATTGTACCATATGGAACGATTGGGTTGCAAAAGATAAAAATATCCTCAAGCCACAATCAGAAAATATCCACCAGACATTTCATGACTATTGAATCAACATCCTCCGTTCAATACAACTGCCTGGTTGTCATCACAATATCTTCTATGAGAAAAAATAAATCTGAAAATAAAATTTATGACTAAAATTGGAAAGTGACTATAATTTGTTCGCTTAAATCTATAAAAATAGTTGAAGAAGATAGTTACTTCTCAAGGGGTCATTTGGATGCCTGTAAGTTTTTAAGTTATAAAGAAGTTACACCTGAAAGTAAGTTTAGGCTTTGTAAATGATGGTGCAATTTTATCTCCAAACACCCCCTGTGAGTTACCTATAAACCCTTTATAACCAATAAAACTTATAGGCATCCAAATGATCTTTAAATCTAAGCATGGAAAAAGTAGGAGGAATAATAAGTTCCTAGGGCATTGGGTTGAAGTATCCTCATGCTTGTTACAAGTGGGGCTTATAATTTAGCTATGCGAGCTTTAATTTGATAAGCTCTGCATGGATGGAAGATGCTCTAAAAACCTTATAGAATGGAGCTCTTAATATATTGGTCATTATCCTACAAAAGATTATTACGAAAAGAGTATAACTATCAATTGTTTAGGCAAAAATGGCCAAAGATTAGATGGTAATGAGCTCCAAATTAGATTTGGTTGTATCATGACAAAAAGAGAACTGATAAAAATGTAGAAATATTATTAATACAATCTAATTATGGGCTTCAAAGCATGGATTGACTGCAACCAATCCAAACATATTGGGTTTTTGAGGTGTTCCCTATTGATAACAAAAATTATACAACTATAGTTAACAGTTACACATGCTATAAAGGCAATATCATATAAGACCAAACAAATCAATACCTTATTAAGTAAACCTAAAATAGATGTTTGCTAAGACTACGTGTTGCAGCCATGCTCATCCACATGTAAATGCAAATGCTAATATGAAATATGTGTGTGAGATGTCAGCTTTCCATAATTCTATTAGATGTGTCGGATTGATAGGATCTTCTTGCGCAAAATTTAGGCAGTTCTGCTTTTCAAGTTGGAGACAATATCCAAAAGAAATGGATAGGTAATACAATTATTAAATTAATTTTAATTTTTTTTTTATAGACATCCATTTGTTTTGAACACAATGGTTTGCTTGATGGAAAGTTCTTACCTCACACATGCTATTTTTATTGCTAGTCACAACAACACCATATCCACATCTTAGTCATGTATGATAATGGAGGGTACATGTTGAATGTTTTGCCAATCCTCTCCCTCTTCTTCTTCAAGTATTTTCTTTATTATTTTTTCACGGTTAGGCTTAGATGATGATGGTTTGAACCAACCACAAATAATTGGGATAAGGCTTAGATATGGTGATTTTCTTATGATTAGAACTTGAAACCCTGCATATCACATGCATTTCATATAGGAACAAAAATGTCAGCTTTTAAAAACATGTGAAAGAGGGAGACTGATGTTCCTTAGTGTCCGCAAAGGGCTACATTTGTTAATTGTTAAAAATGCAAATGAAAATGTGAATAAGGTACTCATGTATCTCAAATCAACCATAAAATAATAAAATGAAATCGCATAGCAAAAGTATAGACTGTTAAAAACAAAAGTGATGAAAATTTTAACATAATTTATGTCTTTCTTATACCCATTCTAAAAACTTTAGCTGATATGCATGACTGGGGTCATACCAGGGCACAACCATCCTTTATTGTCTCCTATGGTGGAGACATGCTAAGATGCAGTGTTGAGAGTGAAGTATTATATATTTCTTCCTTATTATACATTGGTTTAATGAACATAAATGCTCTTAATTGATCTAATTACGCATGTTTTCTCTTTGCGAGATGATGTTGAGAGTCAAAGAAAAAAAAGGATAGTTAAAGCGATGATTTAATGCTCAAAGAATAACTAAGTAAAAGATTGGATCTATGAAGATCAAGATTGAACAATTCAAGTACCAAATATCCAAGGACACTAAGTGAGGAAGGAAGAAAATCAAAGACTCAAAGTGCAGAAAATCAGAAGTGCATCGATCGACCCTTCGATGACATCGATGACACTTTCGATGTCATCGAAGTAAGTGTCGATGCCATCAAAGTCATCCTCGATTCCATCGCAAAATCACGAAAATATGATTTTTTTTGTTGGACATATTTATGAACACTTCGATGAGTCTTCGATGGTATTGAAGGAGTGTTCGATGCCATCGAAGGAGCTTCAGTGCAATAGAGAAAATCCGTGAAATTGAAAGTTCGTTGCTAGAAAGTTTTTTATTTTCATCTGAATCCTTCGATGGGAGTTCGATGCCATCGAAGTGAGAAAGCTACATAAATTCAAGTTGATTTTGAAGTCGGTGCGAATCAAGGCTATATAAAGGGATGTTTTAGGATCTTCTAAACACGAATTAGGGTAGAAGGAGTAGAGTAAGGAGTTGTGGAGCTTCAAGGAGTCCTCCCTCCTCTTCAATCCTTCAGTTCTAGTTAGTTTTTATGTTTTTCTATTTGAGATTTAGTTTAACCATGTATATGATTGGCTAATCTCTTAGTTAGATCTAAGAGGTGAAACTTGTAGTTCTTCTTAATGTTTATTTTACTTTGATTCAATTTAATTGATTTTCATGTTGAACAATTTATAAATATTTAGTTTGAATGAAGAAGTATTTCTAGCTTATTTTGATCCATTGTTGATTCCGGGCACATTAGATGATTATAAAGATTATGAATATTTTCTTACCTGTTTTATAAGGGATTGATCCGTAAATTCCATTGATCTATCGTTGACTCCGGCACGATAGATGCTTTGAATATACTACAATCAATTCAATGAGAGAACTAATTCAATGAAATCTCAATTCTATTTTAAAGCATGTGAATGATGATTTAATTGCTCTATTATCCAGCTGGATAGTATTGGACTTCGATTCCAGTTGTGTTATCTTATTGAATCAAGTAAATTAACATTGAGATGATTATAAGTGGATTCTTGGCACTCAAGTATTTTGTTTCTAATATTTTCTTCCACAATTACTCTTTAAAATAATTTTAGTAGTTAGTTTACCTAGTTCTAGTTATAACGTATTAAAGAAATCGCACAATAAAAAGTCCCTATGGAGCCTTAGGTGCAAATGCACTTGGGGTTGTTATAACATGGAGCCTTAGGTGCAAATGCATCCTCCACCTTCTGAAAAAAGGGAGATTAACAATCCTAGGGGGGGTAGTGAATAGAACTATGCCAAATAAAAATTAACTTACTGAAATAATAAATAAATCAGAAATCTCAATAGCACTTGTATTGAAAAATTGAATCAAACTTAGTTTATAGGACAACCTTCACAAAAAACAAAGTTTTAGATAAGACAACCTTATTTCACGAACAATCGTAAGGATCAAGATCTCAAACCAAGCAAGTGATAATAAAGATATCTATTACAAACATTCATCACATTTGCATAAATAAAATTACAACCATTCTCCACATATACAAAAAGTAAACATTTACCACAACACCAAGAATTATAGTGGTTCGATGTGTACATCAACTGTTCTCAAATAGCCACACCTACTCCACTCCCAATAATCACAACTTACGTGATATTGGCTTTCACAAAAAATAAGATTTTCACAGGGTCACCTTAAAACCTGATATAGTTGTGATTTTAAAGGGCTATTACAAACAAAAACCCTACATTGAGATTTTCTGGCTATCTCGGAAAAACCAACAAATGAGATTTTCTGGCTATCTCATAAAAAATCAAATACAAGAAGTAAAATGATACTTATTTTCACGAAGGAAGAAACTGTAGCCGTATATCACATTTCTTAAATGACGAATGTTCGATGTTCAGTCCAATAGAAAAGGTCTAACATTCTAATTGATTTTAATTAATTTTAAACCCAAAGGCTACTTACATTAATTCCCTCAAATCTCAATAAGAGTAAATACTGCTTTTGATAAATCAGAATGATAGAGTTTTGATATAAAGGAATTAATGAAAAAGCTATAAATAAAATTATAAATACCGCTTGATAGCTTGACAATAAATGAGGCTTCTCTTTCTATTGAATTATGGCTTTGATAAGCTTAAGTTGTATTTTCATATTGAGAAAGGATCTCAATTTATAGTCACAAAATTTGTTTTTTTGACTGCTTGAAGGTAGTCTTCGACTGGTCGAAGCACCAGATTCAGTTTTAACAAATTTTCAAATTCGAGCAAGATTTCCAACAAATCTTCGACTAGTTGAAGAGTCTGTTTGACTGGTCGAGGGTTATCTTCAACTGGTCAAACAGTCTGTTCGACTGGTCGAACAAGCTGAATCTGAATAGATTATAGTTGATGGACTTCGAGTCGAGGAACCTTTGACTGGTCGAAGAGGGTCCTTCGTGTCACATCCCAAATCTGGGGACGAACAGCTTCCGTGATGCCCCGAATTCGGCACTCGACTTCCATACACCAAGTCCCGAGTTCGGTGCACCACAGGGAAGATTTTGACTGAATATATATATATATATATATATATTATATATATATATATATATATATATATATAATATATATATATATATATATAATAATAATAATACCTGAGCATGATGATCCGTAATCACAGTACTAAGCAACAGTCTCCATTATAGATTTAGTCATAATACAAGTTGTAACGCCCTGAAAATCGGGGGTCGAGCATAACTCAACACCCGAGTTGTCAGAACATCACTTATGCAACATAGATAATGATGATTAATGTTGTCTGCATTAGTGCATTGAACATGAGTGAGATTAAGCCAAAACAACATATCATACTCCAGAGACAGTTAAATTGCAAGCGGAAGACTGTGATAGATATATAAAATATAAAAACTATAGTAAGTCTCCAGAGTGTGATAAGGTTACCAGGTAAAGAATTACAACTACAATTCATATGATACCAAATGTGCAGTGTCATCTAGTCAACATCCCTGTAACCCCGTCGATCAAGGCACGACTCACATGAAGCCGCCCGAAAACCGTATATACGAGAAAACATCCTCGTCGTCACAAAAGTCCGGCTCCGCCTCAAGAGTATCGTCGCCATCTGCAATCAGACAAAGTCTGGTGGGTGTTCGGAACAACGTCCCGTAATGTGGGAGTGAGTGATCAACTCAGTGGAATAATAAAGCATAGGTTAACATGTTATCAATTCAGTCAAGCAGTAATGATAAAGCAGTACAATCAAACAATTCTAACTATTATTTAATGCAAGTATGAAATGACATGATGTATGCCCTTGCCAAACCACCCTCATGCGACATCATCTTACGTTCGTGGATGCATACCTCCCTCAGTGCTCCACATCTACTAGGCACATGCGGTGCGATGATGAGCATGATTACCGAGTTGTTATTAGTCCATTTCAAACAGCAGTATTGGGAAACTAAGGTACCTCCCTTGTATCATTCCCAAACATGATCCATTCTAGGGTCGTCAATCCTAGTTAATCTCATACGGTATTATGGTTCGAGAGGCATCGCGAAGGATCGCAAAGGGCTCGTCACCCGTCAGCACGGATACAGATCTCACCGTATGCGGCTCAATTGCTGACCGTCAGCTCGAGTACAGGTCTCACCGTACTCGGCTCAATCGCTGGCCGTCAGCTCGAATACAGGTCTCACCGTACTCGGCTCAACTCATACTCTAATTGCTATGAAGGGCTCGTCGCCAATCACAGACCTTGGAGTATACTCGAAGACACTACAGAGGACTCGTCGCCCGTGAGCACGTGTACAGGTCTCACCGTACTCGGCTCTCACCGTAAGTGTCGACAGCTCGAATACAGTGTCCCATACCACCTTATTCGGCTCACGAGTTTGGTTGCTCAATGGTCACTACGGGGAGGCACGTGGCCCCAGCATAGGCCGACAGCTCGACCACGGTGTACCATACCACTATGCTCGGCTCATGAGTCTTAGCGGATCGAGGTACCATGGTTAAAAGGGATTTCACTGTAAGTTGGTACCCTAGGTTTAAGCAGTAGAGCGTCCAAACATGGTGAACATACATTAGACAGATCGGGTTACTTGACGAGCTTGGCTAGCTCGAGCGCACAACAAGTTGGACGATATGAAGCGCATAAGCACTTCGTGTGGCCAACCACTATCGCCAACTGAAGTACGACTCGGGTTCGTCGAACACATCTCACGTGGCAAATGAAACTCAGCCACGAATTCAATTCTGGTACCGATTGTCTGGACTATAATCATAGCCCCAACCACAATCAATTGCAGATAGATAAAGCAGTAATGGATCAAGATTCAATCATACAATCAAGTCTGGTATTATCCGTTTAGGGCTGCCAGGGCTGTTGCACGCACTCGTTGCTCCACTCCCCATCACCATGACGGATCATATAACGTAAATATCAATTTAAACATATGCATTACATAGATAAAATCATAAAGCAGTTGAGCATGTTATGAAGCACAACACAAGCATGAGTTTGTACATGTTCAATTCCTAATCACACAACTATCCAAGGAGATCATACACATAGTTAAAAGAGGTTGAGAATCATATCTCAACACCCTTATACATTACAATTTGCTAACTACTACTCATTCAGACATTTCAAGAAACACTTTAAAAAAAACATACATCAACATACATGACATATGTCGATCACATAGGCATTAGGCCAAATCCTTTCACTAGGGAGTTGCCCCAATCATAACACGCGTACACCCACGACGGATAGTCATGGCAAGCAGGAATCCAAGTTCCATATTCATTCAGTCATTTCCACAAACACTTGGGCCACACATTTTAGCATATATAGTGTATATTGGCCGTGGCGTGATTTAGGGCAAATCCTTTCGTCAAAGGGGTATCGCCAATACAACAATCATGAATTCATGACAATTAGTCATGGCGAGCACGAATGAGAATTCTATACTCATTCAGTCATTTTCACAAACACTTAGAATACACTATTACAACATACATGGTGCGTGTTAGCAAAAACATGTATTAGGGCTATCCTTTAGCCAAGCGAGTATTTTATCCATGTATAATATATTACTACAGCAAATAATCATGATAAATACATCTCCAAATTTATACGTATACAGTATTTTCTAGAATACGCAATTTCAACATACATAGTGTATATAAGTAAAACATGTATTTAGGCGAATCCTTTCGCCAAATAAGTATTTTATCCATATATCGTATATCCATACAACAAATAAACATGTCAAACACATTTCCAAAAAATATACGTATACCGTACTTTCTACAAATACCTAGAGTATGTAGAATTCCATATTTTTCATCTTTAATCGAAACGGAAAATAGACAGCACTTTGTACATGTGCAATTGCATGCAGATCATGAATCTATCATTATCTGACATTGAAAGCGTTGAAAACCATAACCTATACACCTAAAGTCCGCACCTTTTGTCGTAGAATCGTAACGAAGTCGATAGGTTTGCTAAGCTTCCGTATTCGGCAGTTTGGCAACCTATAGAACGAAATAGGTTAGCTATTTCACAACCTACAACTGTCTAAACCCCAAAAATAGATTAGGGTTAGGGTTTCTTACCTAAAATGACGCCGAAATGCCGGGAAAAGCGATGAGAATCAGGTGGTGGAGAGCCCGAATAGCGGCAGGGAAGAGTGGCAGGGAGATTCTCCCACTGCTCCCACACTTTCTCTCTCTTTTCTCTCTCAATCTCGAATTCGTATGGCTGCCATGAGAGAGGGTTTAAGGTCCTTATATAGCCTAAAAATTCACCGAAATGGACTTATGTTCAAGGTATACTTACATTATAATCAAATCGACATTGTTTCAGCTCAACAGAGGGTTTCTGGCGGCCCTCCTTGAGCCAAAGGTCGAACTTAAGCTCACTAACGCTGGATCTACGTTCTATTAAGTTTTCATTTCAGTGGGATTTCCAGATCACGCGTGGCGGACCAGTTTCAGTTCAACGGTCAGCGGATCTCGATCGGAGATTCCGAGTACATGTAAATGTGTATGAAATTTCTCCTGATCCGAGGGTGTAATTTGGTCTGATTCTGACGGTTTGGTTGCTTAATACTGATCCGCAAGCGAGTGGTGCCAGATTACTATTCAAGATATTTTATTTTGAATTAATTTCACATTTCGCACACTTCTTCACTCCGAGCTCAAGCGAATAGCGCTGGGACATTATCTGGATTTGATTTCCGAGATGGTTGTCAAGCCCAGCGAGGCGGTCCTAATTCCTTAACTTCGTGTTAATCGGACTTCAACGTGCGGTCCAGATCCGATACGGAGTTTCGAGATGCTCCCGAGAGCAGCCGGGTAATGAGATTGATCCTAGATTTAGGGTAACCTAGCGTCAATGATTCTACAAGTTTGGGTCTTGCAGATCATATTTAAAGTGATTGGTGCTAATTTCATAGGCACTCTAGTTTAACACTAGCTAAATCTCGCCTAATTTCTAAAGGATTTAGTCCGTAAGATTTCTGTCTGAGATGGTACTTAGGCCTTTGTAGTTTGTATATAAAGTGATCCAAGTTTTACTACTTAGCTAGTTTAAGTTAGTGTCTAGGGCGAAAGTGCTTTAAAAAATTGAAAGCACAAGGTAGTGAAGGGTGGGATTTGTGAAGAAAATGGTTTGAAAAGGGATTTGAGGCTTTAATTGAGCGTTTGGGAAGTTAAACCTGTGTTAGGATTGACCCATCGCCTAAGGACGTCTAATTCCAGGTTGGCAAAAATCCGGGATGTTACACAAGTACAATGTTTTTTCAAAATGTACAAAATGAAGGCATCACCAAAATATAGCGTAGATAAAATTTATCTAAAGAGCTAAGTGATGCCAATACCCACCCGGCACGCCGTAGCGGACCCATTTCGAGGGCTGGTCAAACCCAACCACATTAACTCCAACTCTTTAGCTAGGCGTGGCCGAACCTCTTCTCACCCGACCGCGTTGACGGGAGTCAAGCCTACTATGGTCTTCGGCACCAGGTGACCCATGACATCTGCCTGGTCTTGACAATGAGGATCGAGGGTACCACTCGAGGTTTAGGGAGTTTCACTCAGGGGTCTAGGACCCAGTATAAAGAAACCTAAATTTTTGGTGCATATATATATATATATATATATATATATATCAACCACGATGCCGCTGTGGTGATCTCATCAGTACAACCACGATGTTGCTGTGGTGTTCCATCCGTCACACAAGGATGCTATGATCTATGCTATGATATACACAAGCATACCAGGCACCTATGCATTCACGTCATGTTTGCACCCAAGGTAGCTCTAAGGCCAATCGGGCTCCTCTCCCATCCACATCCAACCTCGGTCCACGGTCATCTTGGACGGATATATGTGCAACATCCACACAAATTTACCATCATCATCTTGTGATCTCAATATGCAAATGCATCCATGCATGATCACACTGCATACAATGTGCACCTCAAGTCCATGATGCGTGTATATGCATGCGTGTACATAAATCCAACACGTGCAACACACTAGGCTAGCCGAAAACTACCACAACGTCAAATAAGTATAACAATAGTCTAGTGTGCACTCCCTACACAGGGTCAAGAAGGTTATGCAAGTATTTATACCTTCTACATCATAAGCGTGTATAGATCCATTCCATTTTATAGCTAATTATCAAGCCATCACTTATCATAACACGCAACAAGAATTGCATATGGTTTATCAAAATGGTCGCGCCACCGACACATTCATTGGCATGTAAGGATTAAGTAGTCCATCTCAATGGGTTCATAATGGGTTTATGTGCAGGTATCATGCCACCAATCAACACTTAACACACTTTTAGTAATTTCAGGCGGTTCATGAGGTGGCCCCACTTAGTCCTTAGGCTCACATAGCCATAGGTGTAAACATGCATTATACATGTCCCACCATCACAAGCATAGATAATCACAACCAACACATGAATAATGTTTGTTTGTTATCACAAGCGACTACCTCCTAGAATGGATCGGTTAATGGGTTGCCATAACCTACTTGTATGGCTTGTTGGGTGGTCATGAGATCGAGCTGTGTGGGGCCTAAAATCAGGTCAATCTGTGGCTAGTGTGGGCCATACCATACACACAAGTTGAGAGGGTTACCCTCCATTAAACATTCATAATCATTTGTTGGGCCCACCAAGACGTGGTTCATGAATCTAGCCCATCCATTATGTGTGTCCCACTTGGTTGAGGGGTCAGTCCAAGTTTCAGGTGGACCCCTGCAAGTGATTTTATATCCTCGAGCTCTGAGTCGTACAAACGATTCAAGGAGATCAATGTTACAAGCGTCCCAAAGTGATGTATTTATTATATCTACACCGTTCATCTATTTTTTAGAGATCATTTTAGAGCATTATCCAAAAAAAAAAATGAATCATATCCAAAGATTATCTGGACCACACCACAAATAGTAGTGGAGATAATGATTTCACCGTTAAACAATTTACAGGGCACACCATAACGTTTATTTCTCATCCAATCTGTTTATAAGGTCACGAAGACCTGAATTAAGAGGAAAAACAAATTTCATAATGGTCCAAAACTTCTGTGACCCAAAAAAGGGTTTCAATGGTAGTCGTTCAATCCCCCGCTACTTTTTGTAGTGTGGACCACTTGATAGTTAGATTTGTCTTATTTTTCTTCTTAAGCCTTAAGACGAGCTTGCCAAATGGATGGACGGTTTGGATATAAGGCATACCTCTTGATCAGACCCACAGAACTTGCTGATTTATCCAGTTTTCGCATGTTTTCAGATGGTGTGGACCACCTGAGTTCCGTGTACAGCTGATTTTTGGGGGTGTCCCATTTGTAAAGGGGACCCATCAAATGCACAGTGTAGATGTTCAACATACATCAAGATGGGACCAGTGGTGGGACCCATCGTCCCTGACAGCGTCCAACAGTAGGACACTGCTTGCTGCAGCGTCATCTGGACGCTGACAGCAACAACGTCCAGGTGTTGTTGTTTTTTTTGTATTCGTGGTTTTTCGTAGGTGGGGCCCACATCATGACGATCCACTTCGTCTGTCGGGTTCTCTGGCTCGTGACGGGCCCAATGAGCCCAATAGTCAATATGTTTTTATGTGCAGAAACATTACAGTGGACCCTAACAGATTTTAACAGTAAATATCACTATTTTCTATAATGTGGCCCGCCAGAGATTCGGATTGGCTTCATTTTTTGGCTCAAGGCCTAAAATGCCCTGGGAAATCGGATGGATGGTGTGGATCAAATATATACATCCTGAGGGGGGGGGGGGGGGGGGGGCTGGGACCCTTCTTGAAGCAGGTAGAACGCTGCCTGCTGCAGCGTCCTCTGGACGTTGGCAGCAGCATCTCCCCCTCTCTATTTATTTATTTATTTGTTTGTTTATGGTGTGATGTGATCGTGTGTGTGTGTGTGTGTGTGTGTGTGTGTGTGGCTAGCCCAATGGGCCTTACTTGGAGAGTTTTGATGGGATGCAAACATTCTGGTGGGGCCCACTATCAATGGGTCCCACATGAAATCTATAATAAATTATTTATTTATTTATTTATTTATTGTCTTCTCCTATGCATCCACACCATTAATCACATCATTATCATCAACATCATCTCCACCATACATAAACACAATGAAAACAAAATAAGAATGAGTGGGGTGGGTGTACTCACCTTGATGAACTAGATGGATGGTTGAGATGGATAAAAGGGATGGAATTGATAGTTGAGATGGATGGAAGGGATGAGATTGATGGCCCACCAAGATCACTCCTCCTCTCTCTCTCTCTCTCTCTCTCTCTCTCTCATGGTAGGAAATGTTGAAAATGTTGAGGGATGAAGGAGTATTTGTAGAGAAATGGATAAAAATGTGATTAGGTTAGATTAATATGATTATGGTTAGCTTAGGGTAGGATTATGGAAATCTGTGCATGATTAGGACTTAATGGTGTATTAAAGGGACATGGGGTGGCATGACATGATGACATCATGCATATGGTGTTGTATGGAGAGGGGTTGACTTTAGACACACACATGAGAGAGGGATGGTATGGGTGTGTGACATCACACATGTGCATATTGCATTCTCACCCATGTGTGGTATGGTGCATGGCATGTGTTGTGCACATGTGTGGAATGCAATATATAGCGTCATGCACACATGATACACTAACGATTTTTCGGGACATATCTCACTAACGGAGCGTCGTACAGATGCACAGGTGGTACCTCCACGACCACGGCGATGGGATAGTCGATATGACGAGGGTTTTAAAGTTTTGGGTTTTCCGTCAGTTGGGTGTGCACTATGCATGACCAATCTAGGTCTGACCAAGGGCGTCGATCATCGTGCACACAAGCATAGAAAATATACGGAATGGTCAAGGTCTTACACTTCGACTGGTCGAGGACTCTATTCGACTGGTCGAAGATGTAACAAAAATTCTGTTATACTTCAGCTATTTCTTGGACTAGTCGAGGAATATCTTAGACTGGTCGAAGTAGAAGTTGGACAAGTCAAAACTCAGTCAATTATAAGTATGAAAACCTAAATTAAATATGTTTTGAAAGCCCCTAAACCTAAGGTCTTTCTAAGGTTTAAATTACTTATATGGACCGAACTTCGTAGAAACTTTGAAGTTCTTAAAGGAACTAGATCTTATACTTAGAAGATTCATCAGTAGGAGTTGAACTTACACTTGGAACTTGATCTTCTACTAGCATTTTTAGTACTAGAACTTGAACTTGAACCTAAGGCTTGATCTTGCACTCGGAGCTTGATCTTCTGTAAGACCCGTATCCTAGACCGTACCGTTCCGTAGGCTTCCGCGATCTTCCCGGTCGAATTTCGGCAACCTTTGACCCTTAACCGGCATTTGTGTGCGACCCTGCGTCACACGCCGTCAACCTGAATCGACTCAAACCGGGACTTGTACCCTTGCGACCGCGACGTTGCCGCGGTTCAGATGCCGCGTCTCGTGCGCCGATCCGATACTCTGGCCAGGAGATTGGGCCAGCGTTCGGTGCGAGGAAAACGCCGCGCGTGCGAATTCTGAGAGAATCTCTACGACTTGTCACATCAATCAATCAATCAATCAATCCCATCAATCACCTTTCACCCATTCCCAAGCAACCCCAAAGTTAAAAAGTTCTTACACAAGCCCATACCTTTCTTACACCATTTACCACAAAAGTCAAAAAGGCTCTTACACATCCATCACCCATCTCTCTCTCTCACTTTACAACCCTACCTCTCCCATTTCTCAAAAAAACCCATATTCCAAGCAACCAAAGACCACACGTCCAAGCTCTTTCTCCTCCAAGAGAGCTTTGTGTATGGCCCACTTCATACCCTCTCATCTTCCATCTCAACCATTCAAACCCCATCTCTTCCGTTGAAGTCGAAGCCTAGGCGACTACCTTCCCATCGGACCAAAAAGGAGTGGACGGTGGGTGATCTTGGACCCACATTTTTCCTTTTTATCATGTATTTGTTTTGTGATTTAAGGGTCCAAATCTATTGGGACCCACCTTGATGTATATTTTATACCAAAGAGGGGCCCATAGTGGCGGGGCCCCTCCATCACCTCCGACATCGCCGATGCCTCTTTCTCTCTCTTTCTCTCTCTTTCTATGATTATGGCCCACCTATGAAGTGTATTTTTACCCATGCCATCCATTTTGGTGGCCACCTTGACCCCTTTTTGGGGCTTACATGACCGGGTGGTCACATAGGCCCGGATGATAGGGAAATACAAATATTAGCCTGATCCTAAAATAGGTGGTCCATGTGGGACCCATTTTGATGGGGTGTATAGCCACACTGTCTGTCACCTGGAGGGTGTACTGACGCTAGGGGTGTACTAACAGTGAAGTGTTAACTGACAGTGGGTGCACTGACATGGGGTGTGTACTGACGTGAAGTGTGTGCAGACGGTGGGGTCCATGGGACCCACCCACATCATCCATCCATTTTGGTGGGCCACACCATCACACCGGTGTCGTGCATCCACCGTCCAAGGACGGTGGGACCCAGTCCATAGCTCACGTGGTAGACGGAGTGAGAGATACCTCGTTTCAACGTTGGGCCCACCCAACTCCATGGCTCAGGTGGCAGGTCGAGTGATGGATGCTCGTTTCACCACTTGAGGTCTTGGTATTGATCATGTGGTGATGGCTAGCATGGAGTATGTGTACTGACATGCTGACGGTGGGTCCAGGGGACCCACCTGCTGTGATATTGTTTATAATATATATATATATATATATATATATATATATAGTACTATGTATGGTGTTGTAATATTTATAACATAATATATATTATAATATAAATGAGATGGTGGGCCCAACGTGGGACCCACCTCTGTTTTGTGGTAGAAAGAAAAAAAAGAAGAAAAAGAAAAAAAGAGAGTAAAATCAGCACATAGCTGCTGTCTCTCCCTCTCTCCCTCTCTCTTTCTCTCTCTCTTTCCCTTTCTCTCTCTCTATCTCTCAACGTCAGTAGTTAGTTCCGTGGGTCCCATCTGTTTCACCCACACCGTCTATCTATGGGACACACTATGGCACATGTGTTGTATCCATACCATCCAACCATCGGTGAGATCATTTTAGGACATGGGGTAAATGAGTGAGATCCAAAGTTCAAGTAGACCCCACCCTTTAAATAGTGGATAGTGACATCCACCGTCCAAACTTCTATGGGCCACCATAGTTCCCAATATTGTTTCCACTTCATTTATCTCTATGTTAACTTGTGAATAGGTCGGATCTCAAATATACATAAGGGTGGGCCCGATTTGATATACATGAGGCCCATCGGTGCGACCTATTTGATGTACGTGAAGCCCATTGGTGTGGCCCATATAGTGTGGCCCATGTGATGTGGCCCGCTTGACATAAGAGGCCCATTGAGATGTATTCGAGGCCCATCTGTTGTGTATATTCGAGGCCCGATGTGATGTATGTTAGCCCGTGTGACGAGGTCCATATGAAGTAAATGAGGCCCATCATGATTGTACGTGAGGCTATGGGCCCACTATATGTTTAGCCGTATGTAGGCCACCCCTTGGGAGCAATTTTGGTTTAACGTCCACATTGATGGGCAATGATGGTTAGATGTCCTCATTGTGACCTTCCCTTAGGCCTTGTTAGGCCCATTCTTTTCATGGGTTAACCCAATAAGTGGGCCCCATTCGCCGTAGACGTATGACTCTGTGCTATCGGATTTGATATAACCACGACTGAGTACCGATCTTTATATTATGGTTGATCGGCTGATCATCTATGGACCCTGTTTTATTTATCTACTGATTATCAGTGCCGCTTATCGAGGCCGACGTCGATTATCGACCCTGATTATCGGTGCCAATTATCGACCCTGATTATTGGTGCCGATTATCGATGCTGATTATCGGTCCGATTGTCATGACCGATTTGCTGATTTTGATTATTGACCGATTTCAATTGTCGTAGCCGACTGCCGATTAGCGATCGAGGCCGGTGTCGTGACCGATTGCCGATTTTTGATTGACGTGACCGATTTGTCGATTCCGATTATCGATCGATTCCGATTGTCGTGACTGAATTACCGTTTACGATTGTCGTGGCCGATTACCGATTTCGATTGATTTGACTGATTACCGATTAACAATCGAGGCTGTTTATCATGACCGATTGACGTGACCGATTTGCTAATTCCGATTATTGACCGATTCCGATTGTCGTGGCCGATTGCCGATTAGCGATCGAGGCCGATTATCGTGACCGACTTCCGATTTCTGATTGACGTGGCTGATTTACCGATTTCGATTATCGATCGATTCCGATTATCATGACCGATTTTCAATTTTTGATTGACGTGACCAATTTGCCGATTTCGACTATCGATCGATTCCAAATGTCATGACCGATTTGCCAATTTCGATTGTCAAGGCCGATTTCGAGTGTTGATTCCAAATGTTGAGGTCGATTCCGATTGTCGAGGTCCATTGAGATGTATTTGAGGCCCATGGGACATGACCCATTGTGATATATTTACGGCCCATATGGTGAGGCCCGACTTGATGTATATTAGGCCCATGGGAGTGGCCCATTGCGATGTATATTAGACCCGTGAGATGCGACCCACTTGAGGTATATGTGGCCCATGAGTGAGGCCCATCGCGATGTGTATTATGCTCTTGAGTGAGGCCCATGGTGTTGTATATTTGGCCTTGGTGTGAGGCCATGAGTCCACTGTATGTTAAGCTCTATATGGGCCATTCCTTGGGGGCAATGTTGTTAAATGTCCACATTGTCGAGGTTGATAGTCGATGCCGGTTATCGATACCGATTATGAGTATGTGACCGCATAGCATCATGACATATGCCCATAAGCATCATCTGCATGTTTGTTATGAGATGTGGTTGACCATTGCATATGTCATTGGGTAGGTTGTTATGAGACTCTCTGATAGGCGGAGGTTATCTTATATGAGTGCACGATATGCGCAGGATTGGTGCATAACTGGATTGTATGACTCATGCATCTTGCATTGTGTGTTGTGATTACTGTACGCCCTAACGACATCAGGGTCGTAGCCTCCACAGGCATATCGTGGATGGCCAGATGGGACACCGAAAATGTTTGGTTCAACCATCGGGATGCCATAGATGCCCTGACTGAAAATCTCTAAAACCCTCTTGGTACCCGAGGACGCCCCAACGTCGAGACCGAGTGGATACATGAGCGCCCGAGTGCTGAATACCAGGAGACCGCGTCTCCCACTGTGTCGTGGTCGGTTGGGAGGGCGTGTGGCCTTACCCGCCCGAGCGTAGGGGGCATTGCTAGGCTGAGTCTGACCAGCTACAGGAATGGATCCGCTATCAACGTGCCGAATAAGTATTGGCAGACTATTGGCCAGGCGGATAGTGAGGTTTCTTACGCTCACTTGGACTGTACAGCTGGGAGAGCGGCAGTGCCATTTGGAGTGTATTAAACCCTGGTGGTGATCCCAGAGATGAACCGTACTGATATGTGGACTTATTGAGCAGGATTTATATGCTCATTCATTCACTATCCACTAGGGCTGGTGGTGCACAACTATTTGTTATGTGAACTTTCGCAATGGCCAGGATTTCGGTTGGGGCGCGCGACTAACCTGAGATCAGGGGTTTACCACATTGAGTCTGACTATCCAAATTTAGGTATGGGACTGGTTTGGATAGAAGTCCCTTGTGATGGACCTCATAGCCTGCGATACTACGTACTATCATCCCGACTTTATACTCCAACATGGTCATTCCATTTGCACCGCATATTGCATTACATTCGCGGCATATAACATTTTGGGTTACCTGTGTTTCTGCATTTATATGGTTTAGATACGGCATCTGATATTTGACTCTTATGACTCCTCATTTGTGTAGTTGATCTGTATCGCGTATTCTGATATTGCTTGACTCATGAACTTGCTAGTATTTTCAATTACTCTGATAACATATGATTCATGACCTTGCACCTACTTCGACATTGTATGATTATGACATTGCGTTGAATACTTGGTACTTACCTTGTGCACACACGTACACCACCCTCTAAGCTTTCTATAAGCTTATGCACGATAGATGTGTGCAGGTGATGTTAGGTTGCAGCAGTGTTGAGCTTGGAGCGTGCAGCGGTCTTCTGGAGCTTGATTTTCGATTTATGTATTTCCCTTTCAGCATTGTACTCAAATGATTATATTAGTGGATATGTGATGATGATGTTGCCTTTGTGAATTGGGTAATCTTGTGGTTATGCTTATTATGAGGTAAATGTACATTGGAAAATCCTCCTTGTAGGATCCCAGGATCGGAATCTGGCATATGGACGCTAAGAGCCGAGAATGGGGTACTACGGAGGCGGTCGGCACCGGATTCGGCGATCAGGATTCCAGTGAATCCGATTTCCGAGTTTGGGGCGTGACATCTTCTACTAGTAATTTTAGTAGAACTTGAACTTGAAGGTGAACTTTCCATCTTAATCCACGTGACTTGAACTTTATCTTAACTTCAACTTGAACATAGGCTAGACTTTAACTTGAACATGAGCTTGTCTTTAACTTGAAGAACACTATGCTAAGTTGTTTTGACAAGACAAAATTTGACAAACCAGGTGCAACATGTGCGTTAAACATAATAGCACTTACACCTTCTCCTTCATCCTCATTGAATTCACCACCTTGGGTTTTATAGGATTGCTCTGTTTAACATGCTCTCAGACAATGACAATTTTCTCAATTAAACTCTCTTTCGTCTCGTGTGCGTATATGTCATTTTTAAAGGTGTAATTGATTGAATTCAAGCTTAACAGATTTTTCTTTTCAAGTAATGCCCTCAATCATCTATAAATTACTTTTTTCAATTACACAAAGTTCCATCAAGGAGCATCATGTTAAAATACTTAAATTGCCAAACTACAGTTTTAGGATCATAACTTTGCTTTGGCAGAGCACCAATTTGCATGATTTATGAACTCAACCAAAAATATGGCTATCTAAGACACATTAAAATAGAAAATGGTTGAACACTAAACAATCACAAAAATTTCAGGTAACCAAGGATTGGTGCATGTGTACGGTTATAGGATATTCTAACTAACAAGCATCATTACATAAGTATTTAATTTCTAACAAGTGAAGACCATTGATCCATTCATTGTAGATTTCCATGTAGGAAACATGCATAAAAAATTCACGATCAGTCATTTGAGAATGTTAGGATATTAAAATAGTTTAGTTCTCCCAAAATTTAAAGAATGTGTGAGGCAACTTAAAGAAATGTCTAACAAACTAATGTTGATACCATCTGGATATTTTGGAAAATATCTTTGATTGCCAGGAGAATAATTCCATGATAACTTTTAGAACTATTCATGGAGAATGATTTTCATTGATGGCTTATCCATATGTGATGTAAAGTGGGTCACAGACACTTTCATGGCAAAGATGGACCAGAGAAGGCTAGATCGAAGGTGAAAACGATTCAAACCGTCATAACGTTAAATCACTTGTATCTCACAAACTGGGATGAGTTTTTTGACATATTATCTATAATTTTGGGGTTGGAGTACCTACTTAAGACAACCAACCCCGCTACGTCGGGTTGCCCACGCTGGATTTACAAGATTCCATCAGATCAACGGTCAAAAGTCCAGTTTGGTTTCATTTTATTATAAGTAGTAAGTTTTAGTTTGAAAGGACGAGTTATAGATGTCCTAGAGGGGGGTGAATAGGATTATATCAAATATTTCGATATAATGCAGAATAATAAAGCAATAATACTCAATTGCTTAGAGTATTGAATTCTTAATATCAAATAGTTCGTAGGACAACCTTCACTTAAAAGATTTAGGCAGGACAACCATATTTCACGACGTCATTGAAATCAAAATATCAAACTTAACAGGAGTAAATTAATCACAAGACAAGCTTATAAATAATAAAAACATTCACCACAATTCATAAAGGAATTATAGTGGTTCGGTGCTTAAACTCACTCCCAAAATTACTACTCTCACAATTTTGGCTTTCACTATTTCAAAGTTTTCCTAAGGTCACTTTAACAACCTGATATAATTCTTGTGATTTTCATGGACTATCACAACAAAACCCACTTTGTGATTTTAATGGGATCACCACAAACAAACCCGCTTTGTGATTTTCACGGGATCACCACAAACAAACCCGCTGAGATTTCCGGGCTATCTTAGAAAAAACCCAAAATGAAATAAAGTAAATACAATATTTATCTTCGATTAGCGAGTCGAAGATGTGACTGTAGCTTGGTTGCAGCAATCTTCTTCTTGGGATATTGATGAAGCCGTGTATAAGTTCAACCCAAAAGAATATAGAGATCTATTGAGTATTCAATAAAACAAAAACCCTGTGTGCTGTAAATTTTATTCTCTAGATCTCAAGTAGAGTTTGTATTACTCTATTAAAAACAGTTAAAGCAACTTGAGAAAGTGAATAAAATAAGCTTAAACAGATGATTAGAATTACGTTTAAAAGCTTAAGAGGAGCCTGACTTTCTCTCTTGAATGGAAGGATTTTCTCACTAATTTTCATTGTGGGAATGAATAAGAGAATGCCTTTATTTATAGCCAAAGGAATTGGAAATTTGGCTAGCTAAATTCCAACGATTGCGTTCCAATAGATCTTCAAATTTCGTGGGATAAGATCTTTTAAAAATTTGGCTGGTCAACCATAGGGTTCGGCTGGCCCAATTTTCCTGAAATTCGAAATCTTGCATTGCTGGAAACTTGACCGAACATATTCGGGTTGGCCGAACCCAAGGTCAGGCTGGCTGAACATGCCGCGAAAAATCTTGTTCAATCTGTAAACTTGCCCGAATCATGTAGGGTTAGCCGAAGGCAGTTACGCTAGCCGAACCATATGTCGGGCTGGCCTAATTTGAGTGTATTTTAACATAAAAGATGATAATTAAGATGCTATGAAAAATAAACCTAATTTAAGGTCAATATAAGGTTATACCACCTGATGGTTGACTCATCCGGAGTATCTGATCTTCAAACCATGTACTTTCATGCCTTGAGATGTTGAGTCTTCTCTTAGACGCTTGATCGAGTCGATAACATATCTTCGTGAGTTGTCGAAGAGTACCTAAGTATCATCACCTATTTATCATAACTAACCGCTCCGTCAAATATACACTACTAGATAGAGACATCTGACCGTCCACCTTGATTTTGGACCACCCGATCGTAGTAAACTAGTTACTTGATCTCTATATCCGCTCGTGCACATGTCAAGTTAAGATTCTAATCTGTTCATCTTGTTTATCACCTATGAATATGCTTAACCCACCATTAAAACTACAATATGAGAAACTTACGCATGTAAACAAGTCACTTGAATCTAACGGTATACATATTTTACATCTTTATCACTCCAAAAACCCACTTGTGTTCATCCGTTTTACAAAACCGACCGCACAACCACCCACATACATGATCAGAGTACTAACCATCAAGTTCTACTATTTTCAACATGCCATCTGACCATCCATTATGTGGTTTGATATATGTACATTCCCTAATAATTTAGTGAATAGCTCTTTATTCATAATGATTTAAATATAAGTTCCTTTGTAAGAATTTCTTAGAAACGTGCTTATACCATGTAGAACTATTAGATTTCCCAAAACTCTTATATCAATAATAATTACAAAAATGTCATTAACCTAGACCCTTAAATTTTATATCACATGGTTCCCATGATCCGTTTCATGTAGAATTTTATACCATGCCTATTTATCATAAATTAACCATACACGTCGAATTTCAACCCTTAAATCATTGTAAAAGTAGCCCGATTGAAAAACCAGCCCTGTAACCATTGATTTTGGTGTCCATCGAGTGAAAAAACCTTGTGGGTAGTTGTAGTAGGATATTTCCCTTCATACGAACGAATTTGATTGCCCACAATATGGACCAAGTGTAAAATATGAAGACCCCACTTTTGTAGGCTTTTCCTTAGGCGCGAAGTTATCCTTTCAAGGCTTACCAACTCCTTATAAATTTGGATCTTTTGATTTAACCACTTCCTTCCGTTCATCGCAACTCAAATTTGGACCACATTTTGGTATTATAGGACTATGAGGTTATATAAAATTTAGACCCCGATCTATGATCCTACACTGTTGAATGTTGAATCCAGATCCTTCCTTTTGGTACAAAAGGTGAAATTTTAGATTTAGGCTTTTTCCACCATCGATCAAACACCAAATTTTGTCCAACCATTTTTCTATCCTGACTACAAGTTTCTCTCAAAATTGGGCCATAATCATTAAGTGTGGACCGTTAATTGAGATTAAATTCGTTTTGGTACCCGTCAAAAGAATTTTCAAGATAGGAAAATCTAAATTTTGGATCACTAAGAAAATCATATACCCCGACTCTATTCAATGACCTCGACACACTAGACGAATTATATTTAAAGAAATATTACCAAAAATGGTCAAATTAGAGAAACTCAATCTAAGTGGGATATGAAACACACCCCTCCTACACGACAATATCCCAACGTCTAAGAAGGAGAGAGAAAGAGAGAGAGAGAGAGAGAGAGAGAGAGAGAGAGAAGAGAGAGAAAGAGAAAGGGAGAGAGAGAGAGAAGAAGAAAGAGAAGGAGAAGCCTAGACGCCCTCTTCCTTCTCGATATGTATGGTGTCTCCCTCTTGCTAAAGTTATGTTGTGATTCATGTGGAATCTTTTCATGCATAAGCTTTCCTACATGGATATCTACCTAGGATTTAGATCCAAGGCTAAGGTGAGGGATTCCTTTACGCTTACATTAATTTAAGTTGATATGATTTATCTTGTTTTTTTCATGCTTCCATATTACTGTGAATCCTCCATGCAATTGATTGATTTACCATTATCAATTAATTATCCTTTGAGAATTATGGTTAAGGAATGATTTTAATTATACGTGATCTTTATGAATTTATGTGGGGTGTTGGATACAAGCCTTGCCCTTTGCCCCTTTGCCAATTTTAAGAGCGACGCATGTTTTCACTCTGTATTGAGTTGGCTTTTGCTCATCTCTCTTATTTTGTTGAGTTAGTCATTGCTACTCTTCTCTTTTATTGAGTTAGTCATTGTTACTCTTCTCTTTTATTGAGTTATCTATTGCTACTCTTCTCTTTTATTGAGTCAGCTTATTGCTGCTCTTCTCCTTTATTAGGTCAGCCTTGTGCTACCTGGGCATGTGTCTTGGAATTCTAAAACTCTCATGATTTAGTTTATTTTCCCTTTTGTGCAAGTGATGTGTTAGAGGTCTCACAACTAGTGATTCAAATATTTTATCATGGACGTAATATGAACTGGGTAGAGAGCCTCTTGGTCAACACGTAATTCCATGAGTTTGGGTAGTGGTACACAAATCGATGTAAGTAATTCGCAATGCGTGTTACATCACTTCCGGGATTAGATGTCGCAAATAGTTGCTCTATGAACAAATTATGTAACGTAATTCATCCGACTCATGTGTTGTGTCGTCTTGAGGTGTTCACGTAAATCTATGATAGCGTTGGACACGCTGGCAAATCTCCATAGTTATGGGATGTGGGATGACTTGAGTTTTCAATGAATTATGTTCCACATTGTGATTATCACTACGTATGATGAGCCGCACACACTTTACTAGGCATGCATTCATATAGATTGGTTGCGCATGCTAATACCTCTCGTAGTGGTGAAGTACGGGACATATCAGAACCCTTACATTATTCTTATGGATCTCTTGAATTATTGTTAATCTTAAAGGATATCTTCAACTATACAAGTGATGCAGGTGATGTGCAGATTGAAGATACAGATGACAATCCCCCTATGAAAGATTATTTTGAATAAATAAAGAGAGAGTTTTATGTTTAGTTTTATTTATTTCTGCTACAAACTTTAAAGACACACAGTGCGAAAAGGCATGACTTTTGGATTCAACTTACATTCGATGACATCGAAGGCTATTCAATGACATCAAAGACGTTACGCAGAGTTACGCGGACTGTGTAAATTTGATGCAGTTTTTTAAAATTAGACAAACAAAGCTATAAATACGGGTTTTCCTAGGAGTTCTAAACATGAATTAAGTTTGGAGAAGCAGAGCCAAAGGGTGGAGCAGCCTCCTAAAAGTTTTTCTTCATTCCTTTTCTATTTTAATGCTTTCTTTTATGGTTTTAGATCCAATCATGTCTATGGTTGGCTAAACCTCTTAGATAGGGCTAAAAGGTGAAGCTTGTAACATGTTGGGATGGTTTTCTTGCTTTGATTCTTATTCTTGTTGAACCTTATTGATTTCTAGTTTGATACTAAAGGAATATTTTCAGTTTTATACGATTTATTGTGACTCAAATTACAATAGATGTTGTGATAGCTTTGGATATCTTCTTTTCCTGTTTTGAGATTGCGAGATTGGTAAATCCTGTTGTTCACCATCATCTCCTGGGCATGTTAGGGTGATGGATGCCCTTCCAATCCTCACAATACTACTTAATTGAGGGCTAGATCAATGAAAAGTTTAGATTTGGTATAATTGCTTTATCTTCCAATTGGATAGGATAACACTCTAATTCCAATTGTGTCTCTTGAATCAAAGGTAGCATCCTGATAGCTACAAATGGATCCTTGGCACCTTAGTTCCCTTTTGATTATTGAAATCCCTTTCACGAATACTCTCTTTTATTCCAGATTTAGATTTAAATCTTCTTTTAGTTCTAGTTCTAGTTATTTTCAGAATTACATACAAGATTAGTCCCTGTGGATTTGACCTCGGTCTCACCGAGATTATTACTACATCACGACCCTACACTTAGGGTTGTGAACATCTGTGTCGGCAGATTCTTCCAGGTTAGCAAAATTATCATCCAAGTTGACATCTCCTTTAGAAACTTCTTCCTGATCACCTCGCTGCTCAGGTCTCAATTCAAGTTTCATCATGTTAAGTTCGCATTGCCAAATGGAAGCTCAGACTCTGGTGCTTCAATCGCGGGAATTTGGACATTGAACCACAAAGAAAGGGAAGTCATAAGGAATGTAAATGGAATAGACCCATGACGAGCATAGAGACGATACTGAATAATCAAATACGTTATCAACGATGGAAGATAAATGCGAATACCAGATACAACAGACTGCATAATGCGCATCATATAGGGAGTAAGATCAGTCTTATTCCCTACTCTAGGATACACATTAGAAGTAAAGATGCAATGAAGAACGCGGTGTTTTGGAAGTAAATTATAAGTGGGGAGAGACTTAACAATACGCCATTGTGCGTCAAAGCCACATAACACCGTTGTAATGGTATTTCTTTCTGAAGGATACATATCTTCAGAAAGAGTCGGAATAGGAATTCCATCTATTGCCATATCAATGCCTATAACAGACGATACGATGGATGGTGTAATGGTGACAGTATCTTCCAAAAATTGAATAGAAAATGTTAATACTTCAGAAGAAACTTCATTAATGGATGCATACATCCCTTGAGCAATTGATTGGTAAGTGACTCTGCCCCAATTAAAAATTTTCTGTTATCCTACCTTGGAGAGAATTTCAAGAAGACCAAATCTAACAATATGGTTAACATTCACAGAACGCTCAATGATAATACTCCGAGTACGGAAATCCCGTACATTCTTCGGGTCATCCTCTGGTGTGGGAATGGTGCATATAACTCGAGTAGCAGAGCGGGATGAAGAACCGGATTGAGAACGACGAACAGTACGTTTAATCCGATGTTCCATGGAAGAAATGACTAAAGAATATCAAGAAATCATAAAGAACTAGATGAGTTTGTCTATATCAAATTTTTGAATAAAACCCAACAAAAATAAAGCTCTAGATTCAAGCAAATTGATGGAATCCCAAATAAATCACTATTAGAAGCTCAAATCTAGAAGAAAATGACAAATCAACCACTTACTAGGAGGCTAGGATGATGGGTTGGCCGAAGGAAGCACCAGCGAACCAAGGAAGATGAAGTGGAAAAGAGGATTTTGAGATTTTTTCCCCTTTTAGCCCAAATCGTGCCTGGTTCGGCTAGCCCGAGTGCGGTGCTCAGCTGGCCGAACCGGTCAGTCAGCTATGGGTTGGCCGAAATAGCCCCCAAAATTTAATTTGATATTTTCTTTTATATTTTCCTTTTAATGCAAAATAAAATAAATGACAAAAAAAAAATTACAATAAAGGATGACACTATCTAGTGGTTTTATCATATAATGTCTGCAAGCTATTTTTCAGTATTGATGTATTCAAGTATGATAGTCTTGCTTTCAACTAATTCTTGGATATAATGATATAGAATATCGATGTGCTTAGTTTGAGAATGTTGAATGGGATTTTTAGATATGTTTATGGCAATGGTATTGTCGCAGTATAAATTCATGGTATCTTGATTAATACCATAGTTTGCTAACATACGTTTCATCCACATCAATTGCGTGCATGCATTTCCTGCCACAATATACTCAGCTTCTGCAGTAGATAATGATAATGAGTTTTGCTTCTTACTCATCTAAGAGACAAGACAACTTCCAATGTAGAAGCATCCACCACTTGTGGATTTTCTATCATCAACATTACCTGCATAATTAGCATCCGTATATCTAGCAATCTATAAAGATGTATCATGAGGATACCATAACCCCAAATTTGTCGTGCTGGCAACATATCCGATTATTTTTTTAACCCAGACAAATGAGGTTCTTTAGGATTAGATTGATATCTAGCACATATGTCCACGTTGAAAGAAATATCAGGTCTGCTGGTAGTTAAGTATAATAGACTACCAATCATGATACGGTAAAGACGCGGGTCAACACTTTTACCTGAATCATCTTTAAACAACTTGAGTGTTATAGCCATGGGTGTTTGAAAGTTTTTACCATTTTCAAACCTAAATTTCTTAATGAAATTCATCGCATACTTGGTTTGAGATATGAATATCCCATTCTTAAGTTGTTTCATTTGGAGACCAAAGAAATAGTTCAGCTCACCAACCATACTCATCTCAAATTTTGATTTCATAGAATCTGCAAACTTAGAAGAAAGGTTAGTACTTATGGATCCATAGATAATATCATCTACATATATTTAAACAATTAATATATCTTCATTATATCTTTTGATAAATAGGGTTTTATCAATACTTCCCATTTTAAAGTTTTGACTAAGAAGAAATTTAGTTAATTTTTCATACCATGCTCATGGAGCTTTGTTTTAAGCCATGCAGAGTCTTTTTAAGACGATATACATTGTTTGGAAGTTTAGGATCGTCAAAACCTTTAAGTTGTTCTACATAAACTTCTTCATTTAAGTCACCGTTCAAGAAGGCATTTTTAACATCCATTTGGAATATTTTAAAATTTTTATGACATGCGATGGAAATAAACAATCTGATTGATTCAAGTTGAGCAACTGGAGCAAAGGTCTCATCATAGTTAATTCCTTCAATTTGAGTGGACCATTGAACAACCAATAGAGATTTGTTTCTTATAATTATGCCAAATTGATCAGATTTATTTTTGAAGATTCATTTAGTTCCATTCACATGTTTGTTAGAAGGTCTAGGAACTAGATACCAAACATCATTTCTGACTAATTGACTTAGTTCATCTTGCATAGCCAAAATCCAATTTTCATCAGCAAGGGCTTCATTTACATTAGTCGGTTCTATCTGAGAAATGAAGCACACATGACTACAGATGTTTTCCAATTGTCTTCTGGCTTGAACACCAGTTTTAGGGTTACTGAGTATTTGATTAGTAGGATGATCCTTGGCTATTTTATTCTCAGTTGAATCTGATGTTGATGATGGTTCAGATTGATTGGCAATAGTAATTTCATCATGATGATCATAATTTGGAGTGATAGTTTGATCATCAATAACAGCATTTATAGATTTTTGTATCACTACGGTCCTTTTATTCAGGACACGATACGCCTTACTATTTAGAGCATACCCTAAAAATATACATCATTATTTTTTGCTTCAAACTTTCCCAGATGTTCCCGATCCCGTAAAATGAAGCATTTTACTTCCGAAAGTACGAAAATATTTTACTGAAGGTTTTTTATTAAACCAGAGTTCATAAGCTGTTTTATTTTTACATGCTCTTATATAAACTCGATTAATATTATAGCATGTAGTATTAACAGCTTCAGCCCATAAGTTTTTGGCTAATTTTTACTGTTAATAATAACACTCCCCATTTCTTGTAGAACTCTGTTTTTCCTCTTGGCAACACAATTTTGTTGAGGAGTTTTAGGAGCAGAGTATTCATGTAATATTCCATGGTTATTACAGAACTTCTCAAAATTGCTATTTTTAAACTCAGTGTCATGATCACTTCTTATTATTTTCATAGATAGTTCTTTTTCAGTCTGGATGTGATTAAATAATTTTTTGATTTCGTTAAAAGAATCCGACTTTTCTCTTAAGAAGGCTACCCAAGAGTATCTAGTGTAGTCATCAACTACAACTAGAAAATATTTCTTACTGCCTCTACTCTCCATTCGAGTTGGTCTAATTAAGTCCACATGGAGTAGTTCAAGAGGTCTAGTTGTCGTTAAGGAGTTCACCTTTTCGTGACAACTCCTGATTTGTTTGCCTATTTGGTAGGCACTACATACTTCTCTATTTTTTTTTCGTTTGGGCAAGCCTCGAAGATGATCTCTCTTGCTTAAATTGTATAAATCTCTATAGTTTACATGTCTAAGATGTTGATGCCATAATTCAGTTTCGTCTGTTTGGAATATGTAGCAAAAGTGATTTGAAGAACAAGATTTATCAATGATATAACAATTTTTAGAGGTTCTTCGACCATTTAATATTATATGGCCTTGGTTATTAGTTATCTCACATCCATGATCTGAAAATTTAACACTATGATTATTATCACAGATTTGAGATTTGCTCAACAAATTAGGTTTTAAACCTTCAACATATAAGACATCTTTAAAAACATGTAGGTTATTGTTGAGGCATAAAATAAAGGATCAAGAATAAATAAATAAAAAGGAGACTGGAAGAAGAAATGTAAGAAGAGAAATGAAGAAAATGAATAAATTTATAGTGTTTGCGCAGACACGCGCAAACCATGTTGGTTGGGCGGGACTGTGTTGAGGGTCAAATATTGCATATTGGACCCTATTTATTACTTGGTTTTATTAACATGACAATGCTTAATTTTTTGTTTTAATCATGTTTGTGTTGCAAGGTGAATTTAAGAGCTTGAATTGAAAAGGATGTTAAAAGTATGAATTTAAAGCTCAAGAATCACAAAGCCAAGGATGGATCTTAGAAGACCAAGAATGAAGAATTCACATGCCAAAGATCCAAGAAAACCAAGTCAAGAATGAAGAGAATCGAAATTTTGAAGTGAATTTGCGTAATCCTCAACTAGTCCTGGCCCCTGCTCGACTAGTCCTGGCTCCTACTCGACTAGTCGAGCCTCCTGCTCGACCAGTCGAGATTCCTCGACTCGAACTCCAGCGAAAAAATCATCGAAAATTAGGTGTAACACCCCGTACTTTTAGTACTCAGGTGTAAGGATGGAAGCCAAATTTAGGATTTCAATAACCTTGCTAAACACTTGAATCTCACGATAGTTATCGCAGGCCTTAGACCACACGACCCACTAATTGTTCGACTTATGCCATGATCATTAATAATCCAACCACCAGGTTATGAGATGATCACATGGAGTGGCCCTCTTTTATGTTGGGCAATCCTGATCTCAAGTAACGAAACCAAAACGATGCATGGAAGTAGATCCCACATCTTAATTTTATATATGATAAATAACAACAACAATAATAATACTAACTAATATTTAAATATTATAAAATCATAAGATGGGTACTCCTAATAACCTACAGAGTGGCCCACAACATGAATTTATATATATATATATATATATATATATATATATATATATATATATATATATATATATACACACATATGTATGTGTGTATATAATAATAATAATGATACAAAAGAATATAAATGCATATATACGCATAACAAAAGAAAATAAAATAAAATAAAATTATTATTATTATATGGGTAGTAACAAGTCCTGAGGATGTAAACGACCTAGTAGGACCTTTTGACCATTGATATTTGGTTGGATTGAGGATTGGAATCAATCCAACCATCGGAACAACACAATCAGCACTAAAGGACTCTAGTGTCGTTAGTAAGGCCCACCTAAATCTTAGCTATGCCTGATCCTTAGTCGGGGGACCCATTTAGACCCCTAGAACCTACTGGACGAGGTGGATTTCCCACAAACATCACAGTGGGCCCCACATGTTCGTTGCATGTGCACAGGAGGAATGTGCCTCGATGTGCACCAGTCCAGGCAACCCGGTCAAAGCGGCTTGACTCGCAATTCATTTAAAAAGAGGGAATTCCCTCTCTCGCGCTGGCTTCTAACAGCGGACAGATGCCCGTCCGTTTTGACGTGAGATGGCCCACCATCGGCCATTGGTTGGAAGATCTGAACCGTCCCTTCTGTATGGGACCCAGAGTTGAACAGAACCACGGCCAATCCACCGTTGGATTGCTAGCACGTGCACACGATGGCAGCCTCAAATCAGGCCACAAACACAACCATTTTTGAAAATAGAAATCTGCGATACCGCCAGGTAAGTGATCCGCGTCGTGGGAGATTCTCAAATCTCGACCGTTCAAACGAACAAATATCGGCCGTCTATTCTCCCTCACACGGTTAGGGTTCCTGTAGAAAACCATCTCCAAAACCATTATTTTTCATAAGCTGTTTCGCGAGACTAGGCAGCGGGATCCAATCCTGGCTGCTCGTTGCTCATCTAAGGGTTGAGAGAAAGTTAAGGCGAGCATAAAAGGGCACAAATATCAAGGAATAAGGGTGCCCCCCTCCATCTTTGCAGCCGTCCGAGAAAATCGTATGTCTCCTTGACCTAGCAAACTCATCACCTAAACCTTCCTCAAGCTTCGAAAAAGCTTGTCTGAGAGCTCTCTAGGACCCACATGAAATGTCTGAAGGAAGCAGATCGGAGGGAGAAGCATCCCTTGCAAAAATGCCATTAATGGCCGAGCGTCTTCCTCACCATTGCACTAACCAGTCTTGATTTAGGCTCCGTCTGTGATGAGGTCCATCTGCTGGACGTTTTTAGCGGCAAGAAGAAAGAAAAGGAGAAAGAAAATGAAAGAAAGGAGAGAAGACTGAGAGTGGTGTGCATATGCACCAAGCTCAGCCCAAACCGAGTCGCTAGTGCAACTACCCGATTCTCGGGAGATGCGGTCTGAGTCTCGACTGAGTCCTAGCTCAGTTCCAGCCATCCCTGAGGAAAGAAAGGAGAGAGAAAGGGAAAGAAAGTAAGGGAGAGAGAAGGTAGTGAGAGGAGAGAGAATGAGAAAGTGGTGTGGTCGTTACTACACTCGTCGCTGCCGCACCGGCTCGAGATGCAGTGGGTTCAGGCCAAGTCCTAGATCAGTTCAAGCCATTCCAAGAGAGGAAGAAATAGGAGGAGAAAATTAGAGTGGGAGAAAGGGCTGTTGTTGCTGTTGTCGCACCCAGCCGCTGCTCATGTCGCAGCATCCCACCCCCGCTCGAGTCGGGCCGAGTCTTAGCTTGAGCTGGTTGAGCCCGGGCTCGACTCAGCGAGTCATGGGTCGAGTCTGACGTCCCTGGCTAGACGTTCCAGCTTGAAGAAAAGAGGAAGAAGCAAGGAAGGAAAGAGAAGGAATGATGGAAGAGAGTGGTGGTGGTGTTGCACCACACGTCGAGTCGAATGAGTCGACTCGGCTGACGACTCACGACCAAGGCTGAGAGAGGGAGGCTGAGTGTGTGCCATTTGGATCGAGTTTCACTAAGTCTAGGTGTTGGACGTGTGTAACAGGAAGGAATGGGTAGAAGAAAAAAAAACAGAGAAGAAAGAGAAGAAAGAGAAGAGAAGGGAGATCGTTGGGCTGTCTCGGCTGAAACCGAGTTTGACTCGGTCGAGCCAGGGATGGGCCTGGTCCATCAAGGAGAAAAGAAAATGGGGAAGAAAAGAGAAGAAGAAAAGAGATTTGGTCGTTTGTGGCTGCTGACTTGACTCAGTTGAAACCAAGTCGAGCTGTGTTGACATAGGTGAGTCAACATTTTCCCCCATTCTAGTTACGTTTCGATGTACTATTATCATTTGTTGCCATTAGGATTATTAGTATCAGCAAAGATTAGCCATTAGTGGACCATTATGTTAAACTGGTCATTATAAATAAACTACAATTACTAAATAGTAGTATCCTGTTTATTATTCTTAAATATTCATTCTGGATAGTCGTTAGTGTCACCATAATCATTATTTTGCTACATTAACTAGTATTAATTGTAACCCTAATGTTAACAATTATTTTCTAACTACTAAAATAGCATTGTTACCATTTCCATAATTAATAGGATTGTTAGGATGCATGACCATGAGTAAATTTTCTATTCTAATGATAGTTATTATGTACAAGAAATTAAGACGATACCATTATCAAATGCTAATGCATTGTCTTATCATAGATAGTATATCATGATATTAATTATCATCATAATGGTTATTAACTAATATCAACTATAACACTAATGATAGTAAATATTTTATAACTATTAAATTAACATTATAAATAATTACACACCACTAGGGTTCAACCTTAAAGATCTAGCCTAAACCTAAACTCTAGGATGAAACCCCTAATACCACATTAAAACCCTAAGATAGATAACTCAAACCCTAGTCCATGATCTTAAACCTAGGTATTATATAGAACTTGGAACTAACGGTACAAGTTCATGAATTGTGTTAGGATTCAATTCTAAAGGCGCAAGCACTTTACGACACTGGTAGGCGATCCAACTATAAGGTGATGATTCTTCCCCTTGAGCTTTCCATCTTCTCATTAGCTTGAGTTATAACTTTTATTTAAATTCATAATTGATATCTCCTTTTATAATCACATGTGTTAGCTGGTGGAAATTGAATTGTTGTATTACATGCTTTACGATTATCTTGTATAATTGTTCATGCTTATGTTCTTTTTGTGGATTGCTTATGGAACTTAAACTGGTACATTAGTGGAAAATTCCCACATATGAATGTACACCCATACTTGGGATGTAACTCGACTAGTTGTGATCGTAATGGACCTTCGACTTATGGTTATTGAGTGATGGTCTAGATGGATCATTGATGTAGGACTACCATCTAGGGTTGTTGTGCCCAATGGTTTTTAAGGATGGTATTTATCGTATGGTTTTGATATCGGTCTTATGTGGCATATTTTAACACTTGCCTTACGTGGTTTTGTTTTGATACTTGCCCTAGATGGGTTCGATGTTTTATATAGTGTAACTATGTGATGGTAAGCCCCATATACTGTAATATGATTGGCCACTAGTCGATGAGTTTCCATTAAACATCCTAAGATGGTAGTCTCATGGGCCGGGGATGGTGGTCATGGGACACCATGCCGTTGTCGTCGGCCTACGCCGGGCCATGCGCTCCCTGTAGTGACCGTGAGCTTATTTAAATCGGCTGATTGCAAATGGAGTAATAATGGGCTGACAAATCATGCATACATGGCATATTATGATGGCTTGGATCACTTTGTCATGCGATTATGCTGAATATTGCGCTTATGACCAGTCATTCGATTGTGATAATGACTCGGATTATTATGCCCTGCGATTACGCTGAATGTTGCGCTGATGACTAGTCTTATCCCTGGGTGACGACCCCAATGTCCGTCTGGATGTTTTACCCGGGACATAGGCCGTCTGGATGTTTTACCCAGGCTGACGATTGCATTCATACATTCATGCATCTAATAAGACTGTATTGACTTTGTTTTGGTTGTCTGAATGTTTTATACTATTTCTTACCTAATGCGGCGGTGTGTAATCTTGAGGGGAATTCACACTGAGTTGGCCACTCATCCATTAAATATATAACCGTACAGATAGCACAGGTGGGCCAGGTGACATTCATGTTTATATTGATGAGGAGCAAGCTATGATTGATAAGGATGCATGATTGTAATTGCTAAGGGTTACTACAGGATTTCACATCCCAAGATTGTTAAATTTACTTTATTTCACATGTAATATTTTTTTATTTTGTAATTGTAAGAATGGGGACATTGGTTTGTATAAGTCATTATGGGCAGCTCTTATATATTCTCAATATAAATGAAAATTTTCCTTCACGTTGATTTGTCCATCCTACGCTCATCTATTAACTCTGATGAAAGAAAAATACTATATATTGAATTTGACGATCTTTTAAGGTTAACACTCGGGTTTTTGGGAAACGGGTCGTGTACTCGGGTCCTGAAAAGTCGGGGCGTTACATCAGGTCATCCTCGACCAGTCGAAGGTGACCCTCGACCAGTCGAAGGAAGCACTCAACCAGTCGAAGGTGACCATCGACCAATCGAAGGCTGTCCTCGACCAGTCGAGGGTTACGCAGATGTTGTGCAAACTACGTAAATTTAAGACGGTTTCTGGAAATTTTCAACTCGGTGCGAAAGGAGGTGATGCAAAACTAAAAATAGGGGTGCCCAGGGCATCCCTAGGCATCTTCTAGGGTTTGAGGAGTAGAGCAAAAGGGTGGAGCCGTCGTCCGAGAGTTCTTCTTCTTCCTCTTTAGTTGGTATTTTTCTTTTGTTAAGAGTCTTTAGTTCAATCATATCTATGGTTGGCTAAACCTCTTAGCTAGGGCTAAGAGGTGAAGCTTGTAGCGTGATTAAGATGCATGCTTTGTTTTGATTCATGTTTTGTTGAACTCTCTTGGATTCTAGTTTGATTATGAAGGAATATTTTTAGTTTTTAATGGTTTATTGTGACAAATTACAATAGATCTACGATAGCTTAAGATATCTTCTTTTCCTGAATTGAGATTGTGAAATTAGTAAGTGTCGTTGTTCACCATCGTCCCTTGGGCATGGTAGGGTTACAGAATCCTTCCTAACTTTCACAATTCTCTTATGATTGGTAAATCCTGTTGTTTGCCTTATCTCTTAGGCATGGTTAGGTGACGGAATCACTTCCAAACCTTCACCACTCTCATCCATTGATGATTAGATCCATGAAAAGTTTGGAGATCTGACAAATCTCTTCGTCCTTGAATCAAGCAAGGTAGCATCCCGAGAACCTACAAGTGGATTCTTGGAAACCCTAGTTTCTCACCTTTGAATTTCTTAAGTTTTTCATTATATCTCTCACAATTACTCTTTATACTTCCAGATTTAGGTTTATATCTTTTTCTAGTTCTAGTTCTAGTTCTAGTTGCTTTCAGAAGACACACAAGTTTAGTCCCTGTGGATTCGACCTCGATCTCACCGAGATTATTACTGGATCACGACCCTACAGTTGGGGTTGTGAACAGACCGCACAAATGACATAGGGGATTGCAGGCACCTGTACAGTGACAGTTTTGACAGGACAAGTTAGATGGGTGGGATTTGATGGAAGGTGGGCCCCATGGCACAGAGATCGAGGGTTCGCACGTGTGGAGGCCTATAAATACCCCACTTCCCCTCTCATTTGAATACATTGAAGATTTTGAAGAAGATCAGAGCTCTAGAGGAGAAGAGAAGTCTGGAGGTATCAAGGAGAGGAGACGAAGAAGAGAAGAGAGGTTTTGTGTAGGGCAGTGCAACGCTCTGCTGTTGCGCGGGGGTGAATAATTCAAGAGCCAGAGTGCTATTGGAATGACCAAATGGAATGAGATTTTCGATCATCCTTTGGTGCAGGAGCATGAGCTCAAGAGAGAATGATCAGATGATCAGACTCGCACAACATTCCTCTTAATGAGATGATCAAATCACAAGCTGAAATGCTGCCGGATTTGATATCCAGATTTGACATTTAAACTCTTTTAATTCTTGTATTATAAATATGTTACCTTAGAATCAAGGGAAATCAAAGGATGTAAATGAACTCAGTATTAATAAATATGATGATTGTTCTCTACACATTTCGATAAGAAACAAATGCATTTCGGTTTGGGAAATTATCTTATTTGATCATAACAAGGAGAATGTGTAGAGAACAATCATCATATTTATTCATACTGAGTTCGTTTACATCCTTTGATTTCCCTTGATTCTAAGATAACATATTCAGAATACAAGAATTAAAAGAGTTTAAATGTCAAATCTGGATATCAAATCCGGTAGCATTTCAGTTTGTGATTTGATCATCTCATTAAGAGGAATGTTGTGCGAGTCTAATCATCTAATCATTCTCTCTTGAGCTCATGCTCCTGCACCAAAGGAAGATCAAAAATTGCATTTCATTCGGTCATTCTAGCAATACTTTGGCTCTTGAATTATTCACCCCCGCGCAACAGCAGAGTGCTGCGCGGCCCTGCACAAAACCTCTCTTCTCTTCTTCCTCTCTTCTCTCCTTGATACCTTCAAACTTCTCTTCTCCTCTGGAGCTCTGATCTTCTTCAAAATCTTCAATGTGTGCAAATGAGAGGGGAAGTGGGGTATTTATAGGCCTCCACACGTGCGAACCCTCGATCTTTGTGCCATGGGGCGCACCTTCCATCAAATCTTAGCCATCTAACTTGTCCTGTCAAAACTGTCACTGTGCAGGTGCGCGTAATCCCCTATGTCATTTGTGCGGTCCCACGCAACCAACATGGTTTGCGGGGGTCTGCGTAAACACTATAAATTTCTTCATTTTCTTCATTTTTCTTCTTATATTTCTTCTTCTAGTCTCCTTTTTCTGATTTATTCTTGATCCTTTATTTTATGCCTCAACAGTTATGAAGTTTTATATTACCTCTTCCGATGATTTTGCAGTTGCTACTATCTCCAAATGTTACTGAGCCGCCATCGATTTGATTGATGTCTGATAATATCGCCTTATCACTTGTCATATGTCTAGAACATCCACTATCTAGGTACAGTCTTGAATGGCTACTTGCTTTGAAAGCTGTGTGGATAACAAGACACTTATCTTTTGGAACCCATTTCAATATGGTTTTGGGTTTAGGAGGATCTCTTACTATTCGTTGTGTTTGAGAGTAAGAGCTCTTCTTATTTATACTTTGTTATTTCTAGAGTTGGATTTCAAGAGCTCTTTAAGTAAGTCCACTATCTTATCTGTTAGAGGAGGATTATTATTTTTCCTTTGATATTTGTGATAGTTAGCCTTAGTTTTTTATTAGAAGTTTTTTGAACAGGTTTTTCATTCTTCTTTTCTTCTTTGTAGTTTCTAGTTTAGATTTTGAAGATTCACCTTTTACAAATATGGGAGTAGAATTTTTTGATTTTTCTGTACCATTCTTGATATATCCCAAGCCAGATTTGTCGCTACTTCGACAAGAAGCAGTTAATAACTTTCAAGTCTTTAGTCACTTTGGGTGTATATCAAAGTCTCTTTTGAAGTTTTAATAGAAGCAACTTCTAATTTTAAATTCTCATTTTCAGTTTTGAGATTTTGAATTTTAGAAATTTTCAGATTTAAATCTAGTTAGGTTTTCTCAAAACAATCAGAAAAATGAGATTTTTCTAAAACGGATTTTTCAAGTTCTAATTTCAACTTAGTAAATTTTTCTTTTTTGAATTTTCAGTTTGGCCGCAATCTTACAACTCTCCTGTATAGGGCATCATAAGCAATTTGAAGATTTTCTTCATTTTCAGAATTACTTTCAGGAGTTTCATAGTCAGAAATTTCACAATCATCTGAGGAAGTGATTCTAACTATGGTCATGAATACCTTTTGTTCTTTCTTTGTTTTTTGGTTTGATTCGTCAGTTTCTAATTGGATTCAAATTATGATGATTCATCCCTAGTGGCAATCATACCTCTTCTTCTGGATTTATCCTTCTTAGGACATTTTGAAGCTACATGCCCGTATTCAAAACAGTTGAAGCATTGGGTGTCTTTAGATTTTGATTTCCAAACATTTGAGTTTCCTTTTCTTTTGTCTAAAGGTTTTTGAAAAATTGATTTATTTTTATTCTTGAACATTTTATAAAACATTTTAGCCAACATAGCCATATCATCTTCATTCTCATCATTTTCAGAATCTAAGTCTTTAGATTTAAATTCAAATTTAGAAGATTTAACGGCTATGGACTTGTTCTTAGGAGCTTTGAAATTCAGCTCATAGGTTTGTAGAGATCCAACTAATTCCTCTACCTTCATAGCATCAGTATCTCTCAATTCTTGAATCATAGTGACTTTAGGATTGAACCTGTCAGGAAGTGATTGTAGCATTTTTGTGCACACTTTACTTTCAGGAACTTTTGCTCTAAGAACCCGCAGAGTTAATAATGTCATTTAGTTTAGTATAGAAGTCCATGAATGATTCATTTTCTTCCATGCAGATTTTCTCAAACTTTGTTGTGAGGATTTGAATCTTAGACTTTTTGACAATGTTAATCCCTTCATGTAACACCCCGAACTTTTCAATACCTGAGTATTGAAAGTTTTCAAGTGTTACCATAAAATTTAACTTATTATGTACATGTGTACGATACCAATCTAGTTATCCCAACCTTACATCCATTCTCCAACACGAATCTGACCGTTGGAAATAATCTTCACTCATAGATCAAGTCATTGGACCGTTGATTTTGAATAGGATCATCATATACCAAAGAATTCTCACTTGTCCATCATAACCAACCATTCAGTCAACTATTCACCGCTAGGTAATGATATATGACCGTCCACTATGAGTTTGGACCACCAGATTATAGTAAACTAGCTACTTGATCTTATCATCCACTCATACACATGTCGAATTGAGATTCTGATTCATTCATCTTGTTCACCACCTATGAATATGATTAACCCACCATCAAAACTACAATATGAGAAACTTACACATATAAACAAGTCACTTGAATTTAACGGTATACAAGTTATACCTCTTGATCACTCCAAAAACTCACTTGTGATCATCCGTTTACAAAACTGACCATACACCCAGTTACATACATGATTAGAGTACTAACCATCAAGTTTTTCTATTTTTAACATGTTATCTGACCATCCATTATGTTGATTGATATATGTACATTCCCTTAATTAGTTTGGTAAATAATTCCTTGTTCATAATGATTTAAATATGAGTTCTTTTATAAGAATTACTCAGAAATGTGCCTACAACCATGTAGAACCATTAGATTTTCCAAAACTCTCATATCAGCAATAATTAAATGCCATTAACCTCAATCCCTAAATTCTAGATCAGATAGTTCCCATGGTCTATTTGATGTGAAATTATATACCATGCCTATGTATCTTAAATTAATCATACATGTCAAATTTCAGCCCTTAGATCATTGTAAAAGTGACCTAATTGATAAATCAGTCTCTTAACCGTTGATTTTGGTGTCCATCAAGTGAAGAAACCACGTGGGTAGTCGTAGTAGGATATTTTCCTTCATATGAACAACTTAGATTACCCATCATATGGACCAAGTGTGAAATACGAAGACTCCACTTTGATAGGCTTTTCCTTAGATGCGAAGTTATTCTATTAAGGCCTACCAACTCCTTATAAATCTGGATCTTCCGATTTAACCACTTCTTTCCGTCCATCGCAACTCAAATTTGAACTACACTCTGGTCTCATATGACTACGAGGTTATACAAAATTTAGGCCCCAATTTATGATCCTACACCGTTGAAGGTTGAAAGTCAGTTCCTTCTTTTTGGTACAAAAGGTGAAATTTTATATTTAGGCTTTTTCTACCATCGATCAGCCACCAAATTTTATCCAACTATTTTCCTATACTAACTACACATTTCTCTCAAAATTGGGCCCTGATCATTAAGTGTGGACCATTAATTGAGATCAAGTTCATTTTGGCACCCATTAGGAGAATTTTTAAGATTGGTCAATCTAAATTTCGAATCACTAAGAAAATCATATACCCCAACTCTATTCGACAATCCTGACACAATGGACGAATTAGAATAAAAGAAAGATTGTCAGAAAAAGGTAAATTGGAGAAAACTAATCCAAGTGGTATGGGAAACACACCCCTCTCACACGCCTACTCCTTTATATAAGGAGTGTGCGTCCACTCACACGCCCACCTCCCAAACGTCCAAGTGGAAGGAGAAAGAGAGAGAGAAAGAGAAAGAGAAAGAGAAAGAAAATGAAAAAGAAATAAAGAGAAAGAGAAAGAGAAAGAAAGTGAAAGAGAAGGAGAAGCCTAGACACAATCTTCCTTCTCCATATGTATGGTGTCTCCCTCTTGCTCAAGCGATGTTATGATTCATGTGGAACCTTTTTATGTAGAAGCTTTCCTACATGGATATCTACCTAGAGTTTAGATCTAAGGATAAAGTGACGGATTCCTTTAAGCTTATATTAACTTGAGTTAGTTTGATTTATTTTGTTCCCTCATATGCTTTGAATCCTCCCTGCAAATATTTAATTTACCACCATCAATTACTTATCCTTTGGGAATAATGGTTAAGGTGTGATGTTAATTATACATGATCTTTCTAAATTCATGTCAGGGATTCCTTTAAGCTTAGCTTGATTTAAGTTGATATGATTATTCTTGCCTTTTACATGCTTTCATATTACTATGATTCTCTCCCTGCATTATTTGATTTACTACCTTCAATTATTTAACCTTTGAGAATTATGGTATGATGTTAATTATGAGTGATCTTCATTATTTTATGTGGAGCGATGGATACAAGTCTTGCCCTTGCCTTTACCAATTTTGTTGAGTTAGCCCTTGCTACTCTCCTCTTTGTTAAGTTGGTCATTGCCACTCTCCTTTTTGTTGAGTTGGCCATTGTCACTCTCCTCCTTATTTTATTAGCCTTGTGTTATGTACTTTTATGTCTTGGGCATGTATTTTGGAATTCCAAAGCTCCCATGATTTAATTAATTTTCTCTTTGGTGCAAGTACTATGTTGGAAATCTCACTTCTACCGATCAAATAAATATTGTGGACGTAATGCGGTTCAGGTAGCGGCCGGTGGGCCAACACGTAATTTCATGAATTTTGGGTAGTGGTGCACAAATCGATGTAAGTAATTCGCAATTTGTATTACATCATTTTCAGGATTGGATGTCACAAATAGTCACTCCATGAACAAATCGTGTCACGTAATTCATCCAAGTCATGAGTTGTGTCGTCTTGGGATAACCGTGTAAATCCACGTTAGCGTGGGACACGCCGGTGAATCTTCGTAGAATGGGATGTGGGGCGAACCAGATAACTCTAAATCATTTTTCACATTGTGGCGATCGCTAAGTGTGATGAATTGCATATACATTGCTAGGCATGCATCTCATGTAGATTACTTGTGCATATTGATACCCCTCGTAGTTGTGGAGTACGGGATGTATCAGAGCCCTTGCATTACTTTTATGAATCTCTTGAATTAATGATAATCCTAAAAGATAACCACCACTATGAGTAGGGCATTGACCATCTCCAACCGTACAGGTGATGCAGGTGATGTATAGGTAGAAGACCTAGAGAACCATCTCCCTGTGGAGGATTACACTGAATAAATAAGAAGATAGTTTCATGATTTAGTTTTATATTTCCGCTATGAACTCGATAATGTAATAAGCTCCCATTGAGAGGGCATTTAATGATTTGTTGAATTCTTTTACTCTGATGAAATAATAAATATAGCTGATTTTATTCTCATGGAATTACCTTCATGAATGTAACTGGATGTGATCTACATGAAAAAAAAATGAGGTGTGATTTTTAAAGCATCCAATTTATACATTATTAACATCCGATTTTCTCGGACATGAGTTTAAAATCTGGCCCAGAAAATTCGGGATGTTACAGTTGGTATCAGAGCATGAGAATGAGATTAACTGAGTCTGAGAGAGTGGACCATCATAAGCTTTACGCGACTAGAATAGAATCATAAATTCGATACTTATACTTCAAATTATTTTCCCCAAAGTAGTTAAGAAATCAAGGAATTAAAAACCCATACTTAGGTTTCCCATTAAACTTGTTAGACATGGAATTTAGAAACTATGAGTCTGAATACCCTTGGAACAAATCCCCAAAATCTAGAATGAATTTTTTCTGAACTAAAAGTCAGGGTCACAATCAAGAAGAACAAGTCTCCCATATGGAAATACAGATTTCCTAATTTTTCCAAAATTTCTGACTATTTCAATGAAATTCTGACATGTTATGAAATCTCCACTAGTTATAGTAAGTGGACGTATCAGAAAATTTTCAAAGTTTTCTGCTAGCTCACTCAAGCTCCCAGAAATCCCTCCTTAAAATTTCAACCCAATTGGATTTGGACAACAAGCTTTTATACAACTCATAAGGGTGAAACAACCCCCAAACCGTAGAATATCACCTTAGAAATTTTTCTGTAACTTCAGTAATAAGTCAAGGACTTAATTGTCAAATTTTGGATAAATTGGACATATGGATCAGAAATTAAAATTCTGGGAATGACAAGCTGTCAATATAAAATGATTTTGGGAATTTACAACCTTTTATATAAATGACGACATTAAGGCTTAGGTTCAACAAGGGAAAGACCATTTGGGTTTACCATTTATGAAACCTAGTGTACTTTTATGGTCAAATAAAAAAGTATATGATATTTCTCAAGGACCTTGACTGATCAGGACCATGGACTTACGGAATCATATTCAAGCAAGTTATAAGTGGTTTAATTTGAATATCAAATCTCGAACGTTTACCAATGAACTCAATGCCCTGATCAAGCAGAAATTTGAGACTCATCCGGAATGTATGATACTAAAGAACTCACCACCCTGGCTAGGCAAGAGTTCAGTGTATCAGGATTAGTCATATTATAACCATTTTTCTGTGTTGCTCCGAAACACTAAGAACAAAAAAAAAAAAAAAAAAAAAAATACTCTAGATGTGGGGGAAAATAATAGGTAAATTGCTATAAAATTTAATACTTGAATAGATAAAATGAATATACACATATCAATCTCGGGGTCGACATTTTTATTTAAGGGGGGTACATTATAGTGTCCCGATTTCATGAAGCCAATTATACGCACACCTACACATATATATCTACCTTACGAAGAATACATTGAAAACTTAAGCATAATGAATCAATGAAAATGATATAAGAAATTAAATTTCAAGGATGAAATTTTGTTTTAGGTGAGTAGATTGTAATACCCCGAACTTTTCCATACCCGAGTATTGAAAGTTCTCGAGTGTTACCATGAAATTTAACTTATTATGTACATGTGTATGATACCAATCTATCTATCCTAATGTTACATCCATTCTCCAACCTGAATCTAACTGTTGGGAATAATCTTCATTCATAGATCAAACCATCTAGGATTATCATATACCCAAGTATTCTCACTTGTCCATCATAACCAACCATTTAGTCAACTATTCACCACTAGGTAAAGATATATGACCGTCCACTCTGAGTTTGGACCACCAGAACGTAGTAAACTAGCTACTTGATCTCAGCATCCACTCGCACACATGTCGAATTGAGATTATGATCCGTTCATCTTGTTCACCACCTATGAATATGCTTAACCCACCATCAAAACTACAATATGAGAAACTTACACATGTGAACAAGTCACTTGAATCTAATGGTATACATGTTCTACCTCTTAATCACTCCAAAAAATCTCTTGTGATAATCCATTTATGTAATGTCTTGGGAAAAATCCGTACAGAGACCCGAGTTCGACCACCGGTGGAGCCGACCGAGGGCTATGACTGACTAACTAATAACGATGAAATGTGCATGGGTGTTTAGCATGAGGGAAATTAGGGTTGGGCCACCTTTACTACAAATGATGAGAAGATAGGATTATAAGTACTAATAGTGTCACGCCCTAGACTCGATAACCGGACTCACAAGGAACCCGATGGCCGGTTCTGGTTGCAACAGCCTACGTAGTACTCCATTTTCGGCTCCTGAGGCAGGTTCCGATCCCGGGATCCTATAAGGAGGATTTTCATAACAGTATAATCATTCCAATACAAGCATACCCAAGATCATAGCAAGTAAACCTTAGAATAACAAAGGCACACATCAAAAAATCCACTATGAATTTGAACTTTTACAAGTATCTATAAGGTCCAAAAGGACATACATAAGATGATAAAAAAAGGAACGGAATGTCTGCAACACTGGGGTCCTCAAGCTCAACTCCACTCCACGCTCTGCCGCTACGACGCCTGCCTAGGATCTCTTACAGGCATCAATCGTGCATAAGCTTATAGAAGCTTAGAGGGTGGTGAAGGTGTATGATAATAGTGCACAAAAGAATAATAGGAAATACAGAAAGGAAGCATGATCAAAGCCAACACCACCAGCCTTACCAGGGCTGTCATGAACGTAATAAACTATACCAAGGTAGTATAATAATGCAGGAAGCCATACCAAGGCTATATAATGCAATGAGTACTGTAATGCAATGAGTATTGCAATGCAATGAGTACTGGGTGTCATGCCAAGGCGATGCAATATGAGGCTTACACAGCCGATGCAAATACAATGCGAAGTAATGTCATTGCTCATATCCAATCCACATATCAAGTACATTTCCATCATAAGGAAATCACCGGGGTCCATTACACTGTTGGATGACTCCCGCTCTACAGACCCCGCACAGTCAAACGAACGTAAGAGACCTCACTACCCGCCTGTGGACAACCAATCACCAGCAAGGCCTGACGGTAGCGGACTCATTCACGTGCTAGTCAGACTCAACCTAGTAATGCCCTCTGACATCAGGCGAGTAAGGTCACACCCCTATCCAACCGATTACACGACAGTGGGAGTCATGGCCTAACGGTATAAGGCCCTCGTGCGCTCATATATTCCACTCTGTCACGGCGTTGGAGCAGATCCTTGGTACTATGGAAGTTTTGAAAATTTCACCCATGAGCATCCTATGCACCCAGTATGCTCAAGTAACATTTCTGGTGTCCAAACTTGGTCATCCACAATGTAACTGTGGAGGCTACAGCCCCGATGAAGCAAGGGCGATAATTGTCTATATGCTATGCAATGCCAGATGTATGAATCACACAATCAACCATGTATTAATTTCAAGCATCCAACGTGCTCAAGAGGGAATACTACGTCCCTCGGAGAAGGTAACATGCAATGCCCAATGACACAATACGACCACACACACACAGTGTCAACCAAGCATACAATGATGTAGCTGGGTCATGAGGATGAATTTAATCACACTATATGGCGATATACAATGTATATTACATTCCTCCTATCCAAGAAGGAACTAAGACTAGGTACTTAGACAATATCCTTACGGAAATCCAACTTTTAGTGGGGGCCCATTTACCTGGGATAGCCTACAAGGCTAAGTATACAAGCTACGGGTCTAAGTAATATAGAAATGAGCCAGCAAGATCTAAGATGAGTATCCAATCACTCTTAAATACCTAGAGGGATCCATAATGGGGACATTTAACCACCACTCCCCAAAAAGGCATATCAACTATGAACTATATTAATAGAAGGCCCAAAGCCTATATTTAAGATAAAAATAAAGGTAACCACATACATATATTCCTCATAATAGGCCATAAAAAGATATAATATCACTTTTAACAACATGGGCCCCAAGAGAAAAATTAAGGCCCAAGGCTCAATTTCCAAAGGCCATAAAATCCATGCATTAAGTTGGACTTGGTGGACAGCCCGCGTACACAATATACAGCCCAAAAATAAGTTTAAGTTTGGATGAAATGGGTCCAACTACATCAGCCCAATAACTAGCAATTTAAGTGGGCAACCAAGGGCCAAATACTATCCTTATCTTAGCCCACAAGTCCATCAAAATGGTGGAAGTCGGCCCAATATATGGTTGGGCCAAGCTGGGACGTCCCATCCCACTCTGGGCCCATGGGATGTCCCAAAAATCTGATCTAAGATGGGGTCCTCATGTGATCACTAAAGGTGACCCAAAAGAATGCACTAATTAAGCCCAAGGATTATAAAATATAAGCATGCAACACGTACACAAGTTCTCAATATGGTGGGTCCCATGTCCAATAAAGTTTCAACCATAACAATGTACATTTAAGGCCCCTTGATAAACGATCGGCCCACCCAGCTTCCTGGGCCTGCTAAAGCCCAGAAATTAGTCAAATAAGTGGGAATGATCTCATGAAGGCCAACAATATTTACAGGGCCCCACCAGATGGAGGGTGTGTATACATCAAGAGAAGATCAAGTGGGCCTGCTACTGGATTGTGAATCCAGCAACAACCTAAGACAGAGAGTGCCTCATGATAGGGCAATCCAAGGCTTGGATGGCCTGGACCAAACATGCGTTAAGGTAGGTTCCATATACATTCACATTGATCCTTAAACAAATGGCCTAGGGCCTATGGTGGGCCTTTAACCATCCATAGAAGAACCCATGGGCCTACCTTAGGACCACCCTGGAGGACATCCAACCTCAACTGGTTCCCAAGAGGTAGCCCGCCACTACTCGAACATGAACTAAGGCCCAAGGCCTAAGGCAATCCATGGCCTAGTGGGCTTATACTTAAAGCCCAACACATAGGTAATATGGTGGGCCCTCAAGCAAGGTTGGGCCTAGCCATAAAGATCATGAGTCCACTCATTGTGGTGGGCCTAATGGTCAACCCATTATTCTAACATATGGGTGATCCTTATATTTAAAACAAGTAAGTTGAGCCTTACATCTTGGCCCAAGTATGGTTTACTTTAATGGGCAAGCAAGGGCCCAACTACCTGAGTATTTTGGCCCGTAAAACCCATCACAATAGTGTATTAAATATAGGCCCAAAGGTCAGGGGTCTATCAAGGAAGTTTCAAGACATTGGGCCTAGGAAACCCAACAGCCAACTATGAATATTGTTCTAATAAAACCCATTTAAGGTGGGCCTTAAGAGTGTATTAATTAAGCCCAAAAATAAAATTAAAATGGTAAGATACTGACTTAAATCCTCCTCAAATCTAGTGGGCCATATTGCCCCAAAAGAACATTTATAGGCAACAATTATTGGGCTCAATGCCAAATTCCAGCCCACCCAAATTTCTGGGTTGGTTGGAGTCCAACAATAGAAATATTTCTTAGTATATTTAATCCTTGATGGCCCACACACATCACTGTGGGCCCCACCAGATGAGAGAAGATATGCAACACATATATCAAGTGGGCCAGGCCGTTGGAATGCAAGCCCAGCAGTAGCCTAAGGCAGGGATGTCCCATGTGTAGGCAACCCTATGGGCCCAGGGTATCTGGCCCAAAAATCCACCCAATGGGCCCCAATTGAATAAAAAAAGGAAAAGGATGATCAATCCCCTAAAGACCCCACGTGGATGGGTGGTGGGATATACAACACATCAAGGTGGGCCCACGAAGCAGGCTGGATGCCCCAGCCTACGTGTCCCTGCCTAGCAGGCCACTTCCAGCAGCACCACGGCTAGATCAAATGTCCGATGGGTCTGAAATTTTACAGAGTGACACTTCCATAGGTGGGCCACACTCCCACAAAATTTTAGAATTTTTGGATATTCCTAAGTATTTTAATTAATTTAAACAAAACAGTCTGATCAGAAAATCGGACAGACCTGGACGTCCCAACGTGGTGGGCCAGTCCGGCCCTTGCCACGGTGTGTACAGGGGTCCATTGGCCCTGAAATTTGGTAGGTGGGTCCTAACATTGATGAACCATATCCCCACAAAATTTCAGAATTTTTGGACATGTAAAAATATTTTAATTCATTTAAAGAAATCAATCTGTACAGAAAATTGGACTGATCTGGACACCATATTATAGTGGGCCGGTCCAGCCACCACCATAATGTGTACAGGTGTCCATTGGCCCCAAAATTTTGTAGGTGAGTCGTAACATGGGTGGTACACCTCCTTGTAAATTTTTAGAATTTTTAGACACTTAAAAGTGTTTTAATAAATTTCAGAATTTCAACCTGTCCAGGGTGGAATGTTGCTGGAACAGTGCAGAAAATCCAGACTATCCACCTCACTTGGACCATACCTTTGGGACCCCAATGAAGGTCAGATGGGGCTGAAATTTGGCATGATTATAGGTAGGGTCTAAACATTTAAGAAACATATATTACATAGGACCAAACACCACTCCAAATGACCAAAAACCTGGCCTCAAGATGACCCAAAAATCTGTCCAGACAGTTCTGGACAGCAACATATAACTGAAAATAAATAAATATAAACACTATTTAAAAGGGGATTTAATCCCAGAAAAATCATGGTATGGGCCACCCCAGTGGGCCCCACAAATATCCAAACCCTTTCCATTACAAAATACTCCTTGCATGTGCTCCATATAGGTGGATTAGGGGGCTCCAACGTCCAAGGATGGACTGTTATGGACGTCCAACCTCCATGGATGGTCTGGATATTTTTGGTCCACAAGGTGGGCCACACACCCATGATAAGAAGTTTATCAACAAAGGAAAATTAAGGATTCGACCACGAGGGAAGGGTCTCCGCCACATTGAGGCCCTTCCCCTCATCACTCATGCACACACATTCCACTATCACAAGATATACAAGATCTACATGATCATAGGATTTCTACTTGAGATCTATGGTGGAGATGCAATCTCCACCAAGGATCAAGAGTCTAGATGACCCAAAGATCCCTGATCAAAGAAGGAAAAGCCATGTAGGGGTCCATGAAGAATGGCCCCCTTGCATGTAACATGCATGTAAGTAAGATGGGCTATGAGCCTCATCCATGAAATCTTGGGGGCCACCACCATCATTTGATGAGCCCCACAAGCTTCAACATAAAAGAAAAGGGAAGAACAAGTAAGAAAAGGAAGATATCTGAATTTTTGCAATTACATGCACACCCACCTACAAGATCTTCAAGCAAACACCTCCAAAATAGTCTTCAAGCTCCAAGGAAAGAGGTTTAATGGTTAAGATGCTAGACTAAGGGCTGAATTATGAGGTAGAAGGGAGGATGAAGGGCTGAAAAATGGGTGAAAAATTGCTGGAGAAGAAGAGAAGAGAGGGAGGGAGAGAGAGAGAGAAAAAAAAAAAAAATGAGAGGTAAAAAGAGAGAAAAGGGATTTCAAGGCAAGCAATCATCTCTCTCTTGCCTTAGAGAAGAGCAATCATAGTAATAGGGAGTTAGAAACAATGTTGTAGGGTTAGTAGGCTTTTTAGGTTAGTGGGTGGTGTTTTAGAGATGGGTGGTGTAGGGATAGGGCCTAGGTAGTGTGTGTGTGTGTGTATAGTGTGTGTTGGAACTAGTTCCAAGAGATATGACCTACCTAGAAATCCGTGTACACCACCCCTAGGTGGGCCACATGATCATGATCAAGGGCTTAGAAAATGAAATGCACCCAACTTACGATCTACACGTCGGATGGACGCACAAGACGCGACGTTGGAACCACGGCGACGATGCGGTCGCAATGGCATAAGTTTCAACTCAATCCGAGTCGGGTCTTCATGAATAGACTCACGGATGATCGCAAACACTGTCTAAGGGTCACGGGTCGTCGGGATTCGACTGGTAGGACCGCGGGACCAAGATGGACGGAATGCATACTCACACACACACATGAGAACTCGGGTCGGGTCTCACCGCCAGCCCCAATGCCATCAGGAGCCCGAGGGAAATTTCGAGGGCCCGCCCCTTTCAGGAGTGCCCCAAAACTCTGTAAGGGACCTAGACTGTGCATTAGGGGTCCGCTAACCTTCAAACTATTGAAAAATGTCTGTCTTACTCTTCTACGTCCATCAAGGGAGTCAGGCCTGGGTGGTGTCCAGAACCGCTCAACTTGAGCCGAAGGAGGAGTGCATGAGAAATGCAAATACCCTAAAGGAGGAAGCTGAAACTTAAGTGAATTGGGTCATCTACTCCTGCGCAAAGTTGAGAATTTCGGACCATTAATGTATGACCAAACATCACACATAAAGTAAGAATAATTCATCACACACATTCATATAACCGTGGCCCCAATTGAACATTACCAACTGTTGATCTGACATAGGATTCCCCAGCCGATCTACAATCTGATCATACCGAAATTGTGTCCTAGCATTGATCCATTGGTAGGGAACCTACCACATGGTACAAATGAGCCCGCGGGCCCTCCTAGGGTTCCCATTAGTTAGAAATGGCCGCTTATAGGGTATAAGCATCAAATAAAGTGGTCCTAGGGCCATTTACACACCATCTAGGATTATAAATAGCTCCCAAATCACCCCATTTCCTCCAAATCTGAAATTGAGAACCCTAAGGTGAGAAATAGAAGAGAAAGGAGAGAGAGATTGAAGGAGTGCTTATTACGAAGGGTGACTATCTTCCATTTGACTTGCAAGCCTAACTACCACCGCTCCCACTGTCAAAACTTCTGCAATGACGACCTAGGGTAAAACTACAAACCTCCTTATGGATATAGGTCTTCAAATGGGTCTTCCCCAACCCTAATAAAACTGTATATTTATATAGGTGACCGACGATTCTTCCTTGGAAACATATTCATAGGAGCGAGTCCGAGTCGGACGTGATACCGAAAGGTGTGGACCATAAATGTTTAGGTTACGATTTATCAATGCTATTGTTCAGTTATGATTTATGATTGCTAAGGTGGAGTTTACTTACTATCTTAAGTATACTTAAGGTTCTATTAAATAAATTGCAAGTTATATTGTAGTATACCTATGTGTTCGATGAAATGCCCGAATGAATACATGATTGAATTTAATTTCCAAATGTGAATACCCTTCATTCTAAGTGTAACTTGAATGTGTTAGTATAAGAAACAGGACTACGAGAGTAGTCTAGGTAGCCGGTAAATTTCCACATATGGATAACTGAATTAGGTTGGCCACCCTGGGAAAGTTCGAACGATGCAGGTAGGACATTGACTACCGACAGTGGCTAGGCCATGAGGGGTGCTCACGCGCTCCATGCCAGTTATGTTAGTGTGCGCCCGTACCAACCGAAATTGCCCGAAGAACCGACTGACCTATTGTATGTTCACCATGTATGATCTCAACTGTTTGAATCTAGGATACCCCACTCACCATTGTGAAAATCCATTACTAACCATTGTACCGCGATTCTTAAGACTCGTAAGCTGAGCATGGTGGTATGGGACACTGTGTTCTTGTCGTCGGCCTATGCTAGGGTGATGAGCCTCCCTGGAGTGACCGCGAGCATCACTTTTTTGTAACTTACCTATTGTATGTATTTATCTTAGAATGAAGAACCTAGAAGGATCAAGAATACATGCCTAGGACCGCTGCGGGCGTCCCACGCCTAGCGATTCAGTTGAGATCAATGTTTAAAAGGGAGGTTTCCTTGCTTCCCCAAAACTGTTGGATGAATGGGCATAATTAATTGCTCGGCTAACATAATTATTCACCGCATCGCATTAGCTTAGAATGTGGCGAAACATGCATTAGAGTCGTGTGTTGAGGAAGTGTTGTCATTTGTGAATCAGGTGGTCAGAGTCGCATGTTGAGCGAGTGTTGTATGGTGAGGGCATACATCATTTCATAAACCCCATTATTCGCATTAAGAAGAATAATTAGGAAATGTTTGTTTTACATTGCTTTATCATTCCTGTATTGATAGACTTGATAACATGTATAACCCATACTTTATGGAACCGCTGAGTTGATCAAGCACTCCCACTCTGGGACGGTGTTTTAAAACACCAACCAGACGCTAATGTAGATGCAAGGACCGTCGATGCCACTGCCCTGGAGCAGGTATTCATGAATGAGGAGTTCTCTTACTTCCAACTCTCGAATGGGTTGATATAGGCCGCGCATTTCTAGACAGGGAGCATTGTGTGCACGAGCTTGCTGGACGTTATGTTTCTACATTTTGTTCTTTTTTTTTTTGAAAATTGTATATACATTAAACCCAGCCATGGACCCATACTCTAGAAGAAACTTCAAATATATGTTTTGATTTACACATCTATGTTCATCGTATTAAACCTGAAGTATAATACATTGTTTAGTATAATTCTATGCATGCTAAAATACCCAATGTAGAAGTAATTGAGAAATCGGCTTCCGCAAAGCATAAGTGATGTCCGGAATCTCGGGAGTTAAGGTTTGCTCAAGCATCGAAATTCAGGTCGTTACAAGTTGGTATCAGAGCATGAGTGTACGATTAAACTAGATCGTGGGCTATTGACTCACCATAATGCATTCGCTGACATAGATGGGAGCATTAAGACTTAGCGACGTTAAAACTCTAGGACCAAACCCTTAGTCATCTTGAATAATTGGACTTTAGCTTAGGAAATTGGTCTTGGAAAGGGTTAAATTAAGAGAGAATAGTCACGATGAGGGTAGAGTCAGGGTCTTGGAAACACTGAGAGGTGTTTTGGCCTGCACTCAGGCAAGAGCTCACAAATTAGGTATCTCAACCCGACGTAACAGGGTTAGGTAACTAAAGTAGCTCGTCCTACCCTAAATCATATATGGTATGTCCGATAATTCATTTCGGTTTAGGAGATACATCTGTTTTAAGTTATAACAGCCTAGATCATTTTCACTTCCGATCGCGCCTTTATCTGGCCCACCTCGATGATGGGATAGCCAAAACGAAGTCGGATTTGGGAAAAAGGGGAATAATAGATTAAGAAAAATCTAACTTCAGCACAAATCGATATAATTTTGCCCAAATAGGCCACCGCCGACTCAGATCTGATCTTTCGAACTATCCTGGGCCATCGCTGACTTCGATTGGCTTGTCGAAATTCATCTTGATCCTGAAATGGTTGAAAAAAGTCAGAAATAGAGAGAGGGGGAGACATAGATTAAGAAAAATCTAACTTCGGCGAAAACCAATACAATTTTCCCTAAATGGGCCATCGCCGACTCAGATCTGATTTTTTCGACCCATCTTGGACCACCGCCGTCTTCGTTCGAGCTTCCTTTTAAAATCCACACTGACCTTTTGAAATGGGTGAGCTCTTAGTCCTAAAGAGGGGGGGGGGGGGGGGGGTGAATAGGACTATGCAAAATTTTAAAAAGAAATGCTGAACAAAATAATAAATATAACTGAATCAATCAGATATCTCAATTGTAATAGTATTGAGAAATTGATTCAAACCTTGTTCAAAGGATAACCTTACACCAAAAACAAATGTTTATGGTAGGACAACCTAATTTCTTGAATGCAGTAAGGATCAAGATCACAAACAAAAATAAGAGGCAAAGAAAGGAAGCTATCTATTACAAGAATTCACCACATGTACATGAAAAGACTACAAACATTCAACACACATCATCCACCAAACACCAGGAGTTATAGTGGTTCAGTATGTACACCAATTGTTCTCAAATAGCCACACCTACTCCACTCCCAATAATCACAACTCACGTGATATTGGCGTTCACTATAAAACAAGATTTTCTCAAGTTCACCTTAAAACCTATACAGTTGTGTTTTCAAATGGGCTATCACAATCAAACCCCACGCTAAGATTTTCTAGCTGATCTCAGTCAAAATCAATAAAGAAATTTTTCTGGCTAATCTCAAAAACCAAAAAGCAAATAAACAAAGAGTACTTATCTTCTTCTTAAAGACGCTATTTAATGTAGCCCGTAGAACCGCTTCGCTTAATGTGTAGATGTTCAATGTCCAACAAAAATAATCAAGCGTCCTAGGTTCTAAACAGATTTAAATTATCTCAAACCTTGGGCTACTTATTTGTATTCCTTAGATCTCAAAGGGTAGAGTAAAAACTCCCTTTTAAAATATCAAATTCACAATACAGAGATCAAGGAATTACAAAAACAAATAAGCTATTAAAAGATCTAAATTTATCGGACTATAGCTTGATAATGACAGAGACTTTTCTCTCAAAGTGGAAGCTTTCTGTGGCTTTTTTGAATTATTTAGAATGAGAAAAGACCTTTATTTATAGGTTGAAAAACGGTTCCTTCGACTGGTCTAAGGTATCCTTCGACTGGTCTAAGAATCAACCAAATTTCAAATTTTCTAGTGTGATCGGATAAAACTGACCTTCGACTGGTCGAGGCAATTCTTGAACTGTTCGAACCAGAGCCTGGACTAGTCGAACTTAGGCTAGGACTTGTCAAATTTAAGCTTATCCAAAGTATAAACACCCGTAGATAATATACATAAGAAAGGACCTAAGCCTAAGGTCTTTCTAGGGTCACTTATACCTGAAACCTTGGACATTGAACTCAAATCTTCAGTAGCTTCAGTAGATCTTCTACTTGAAGTAGACTTGCATTAGTAGCTTGATCTTTGAACTTGATCTCAACCTTGTAGAACTATCTTCATGTCTTGCACATTCAATCTTCATATGATGATGATCTAGAAGGTGAACTTTCCACCTTGCTTCACTTGAAGGTGAACTTTCCATCATATGAATAAGTCACACTCTAAATTATTTTGTCTCATTCAAATTTGACAACAAAGGGTGCTTTATACATCACAACACTTACACCTTTGAACAGTCGGAGGTGGTTAGAAATGTGGAGTGATGGGCAATCTATGTGGGATGCCAAGGCAAGATCGCGGCTTAGTGGCCCAATGGGCCAGCAATATGCATGACCGACATTGAGGTGGCTATTTTTGGTATGGTTCATTTGAGTTTTAGATGTGATTCATTTCTGTCTAATGCTCTAAAATGATCTTGGAAGATAGATGAATGGTGTGGATCTAATAAATACATCATTTTAGGGCCCATGTAACTTCTATCTCCTTTAAACCGTCTGCACAACTTGGTGCTCGAGGAGCGTCGACACTCATCTTCACATCGACACGTATCTACACACTAGTAATCCACCACCTAAAAGGCGCAACAACCAATACACCAGTGTTGAGGGTTAAATATTGCATATTATCCCCCATTTATATCTTGGTTTTATGAACATGATAATGCTTAATGTTTTATTTTACTCATGTTTGTGTTGTAAGGTGAATTTAAGAGCTTGGATAGAAAAGGGTGCTAAAAGCATGGATTTGATGCTCAAGAATCACCAAGGCAAGGGATGGATCTTAGGAGACCAAGATTGAAGAATTCGTATGTCAAAGATCCAAGAAAACCAAGTGAGGAATGAAGAGAATCAAAGATTTGAAGTTAAGAAAATGAATCTTGAAATCGTCCTGAAAAAGCATATTCTGAAACTCTGGGTCATTTGTGAAATTATGCAGGGTGAAGTCTATTTTAGCAAACTGCGTAAATTTGAGGCGGTTTCTAGAGTTTTCCAACTAGGTGCAAAAGTTAGAGTTCCACAACTATAAATAGGACTCCTTAGGATGTTCCTAGGCATCTTCTAGGGTTTAAGGAACGGACCAAAAGGGTGGAGAAGCCGTCGCTAAGAGTTTTTCTTCTTCTTCCTTAGCTGTTTTCATATTTTTCTTAAGAGACTTTGGTCCAATCATGTCTATGATTGGCTAAACCTGTTAGCTAAGGATAAGAGGTGAAGCTTGTAGCATGATGGGATGTTTCTATTACTTTTATTCATGTTTATGTTGAACTCCATGGATTCTAATTTGATATTTAAGGAATACTTTCAGTTTTTAATGGTTTATTGTGACTCAAATTACAGTAGATCTGCAATAGCTTTGAGTATGTTCTTTTCCTGATTTGAGATTGTGAAATTAGTAAGTCTTGTTGTTCGGCATCGTCCCTTGGGCATAATAGGGTGATGGAATCCTTCCTAATCTTCACAATTCTTCTACTTTGAGATTATGGGATTGGTAAATCTTGTTGTTTGTCATTGTCTCCTGAGCATGGTTTGGTGATGGAATCCCTGCCAATTATCATAGTTCTCCTTCATTGAGAATTAGGTTAATGGAAGATCAAATTTGGTTTTATTGATATATTTTCCAATTTGATAGGATAGGACTCCAATTCTAATTGTGTAACTTGAATAAAGCAATAGGGCTCCCTGATCACTACAAGTGGATCCTTGGCACCCTAGTTCCCACCTTTAAATTCTTAGTTTTAATTACTTAATTCACAATTACTCTTTTAATCACTTCAGAATTAGTTTTTCATCTTCTTCTAGTTCTACTTCTAGTTAATTTCAGAAACGTTCAAGTTTCAGTCCCTGTGGATTCGACCTCGGTATTACCGAGATTATTACTACATTGCGACCCTACACTTAGGGTTCTGAACAAGTTTTTGGTGCCGTTGCTGGGGACTAACGGTTACGTTTGTCTGAGATTAACTAGTTTTGGAATTGGTTTAAGATTAGGGTTTTACTACTTTCTATTTTTAGGTTAGGGTTTTTTCTAAATTATTTTAGAAATTAACTTAGGTTTCTATTTCTAGGTTTAAAAACTTTCCTTTTCTATTTTTAGAAACTAATTTACTTTCTAATTCCAGGATAGAAACTTTCCTAATTTATTTTTAAAAACTAATTTTTTTAAGAACTTTCTTAATCTGTTTTTAGAAACTAATTTCCTCTCCTTTTTCTTTTTTAGAAACTAGGTTACTTTCCTTTTTCTTTTTTAGAAACTAACTTACTAAAACAGAAACTAATTTCCTCTCCTTTTTCTTTTTTAGAAACTAGGTTACTTTCCTTTTTCTTTTTTAGAAACTAACTTACTTTCTATTTTTAGAAACTTTCCTTTTACTTTTTTTAGAAACTAGGTTGCTTTCTTAGTTCTTTTTTTAGAAACTAACTCACTTTCCTTTTTCTAGGTTTAAAAACTTTCCTAATTTGTTTTTAGAAACTGACTCATCTTTTTATTTTTAAAAAAATTCTATTTTTCTTTTTAGAAACTAATTCACTTTCCTTTTTCTTTTGCAGGATCCTAACATAGAAACTTATAATTTGGTAAATTCTTTCTAATTCTCTCTCTTTCTATTTCTAGATTTTTATTTTCCTTTTTCTTTTTAGGTTTAGGTTAGATTCTGAAATTGAAGGCTGAGAGTGTTTCATGCCCAAGTGGGTCCGTGACAACACTCGACGTCTCTTGAGTGAAGGAGGATTGGTTGAGGGGTTATTTATCCATCATTGGATTAGACACCACTCAAGATCCACAGAGTTAACTGAAGTTATGGCTGCAAATCAACTGGCCAATCAACCTCCAAATCCATCCCAACCTAGGGTGGAGGAAATCTAGGATGAGAATGAGGTACATCGAGCACCACTGCCTCGTACTTTATGAGACTATTTACAACCGTTGGGGGTGAGCACTCCTTCCTGTATGGTTTTTCCAGAAATTACAAGAAACATAGACATCAAGCTAGGAGTGATCCAACTCCTTCCAAAGTTCCTTGGGCTTGAATCTAAAAATCCATATGTACACTTGAAAGAGTTTGATGAGATCATAGCCACTTTATACTTTCTTAATGTGTCTGAGGACACAATCCGGCTGAAACTCTTCCCTTTCTCCATGAAAGAAAATTCTAAGACGTGGTTACATTCTCTACGTCCACGATCTATTGGCAGATGAAATGACATGAGAAAAGAGTTCATAAAGAAATTCTTCCCATATCATAAAACAAACACCATCATAAAGTCGATCATGAACTTCGCCCAAAGGGAAGATGAAACATTCTTCCAATGTTGGGAGCGGTTCAAGGATCTTGTCAGTTCATGCCCACAACACGGTTTTGAAACATGGCGCATAACAAATTTCTTCCATGAAGGACTAACATCTTCCATGCACCAATTTGTCGAGACAATGTGCAATGGGGAATTCCTGAACAAAGATGTTGATGAAGTGTGGGATTACTTTGATAAACTTGTTGAAACCGCACAATCATGGGACATCTCCCCAAGAACGAGCATCACGTCTAAGCCTACTCAATCAAAGGAGAGAGGTGGAATATATCTTTTGAAAGAGAAAGATGATATCAACGCTAAAGTGGTCGGTCTCATAAGGAAACTCGAGGCCATGGAACTTAGGAAGGATAAGGATAAGGAATTTGTCTGCGGTACTTGTGGTTGTAACATTCATACAACTGAAAATTGCCCAACAATACCTGCATTTCAAGAAATATTGAATGAGCAATCAAATGCCGTAAACAACTACCAAAGGCCTTTCAAGGGACTCACTTTGAACATATATAACTCAAGCTGAAGAAATCATCCGAATTTCAGTTGGAGGAATGGACAATCTGTTACACCTCAATGAATCCCTAATCAATTATTAAATCAAGGGAAATCTCAAGAGGAATTGGTTCAAAATCCTCAAGAGCTCATCCAGCAAAGTACTCTTCAAGCCTTACAAGAACTTACAAAGGCTATACAAAAGATATACTCACGCGTTATGGTTATGGAGAAAGGGATGCTTTTAGCCCAGCCTATCCCCAATCCTAAACCGTAATATGGAGTTAGTGGACCAAGCTCTTCAAATCAAATGGAACAAGCTAAGTCTATCACCACTCTTAGGAGTGGGAAGATAATTGATAAATCTATTCCAGTTAGGCTGAGAAGCCTAAGGACCCGGATGTATATGAGACTGATAGACCTAGCAATGCTCCACATGAGGTAGAACTGGAACTTCAAAGTAAACCGATTACTCCATTTCCCCAACGGTTGATAGCACCAAAACCTCACTCTAACTCTTAGGATATTCTAGAGGTACTTAAGCAAGTGAAGGTCAACATTCCTCTACTGGATGTCATAAAACAAATACCTTCATATGCCAAATTTCTGAAAGATTTATGTATATGACCGAAAGACGACAAAACATTCAAAAGAAAATCTTCTTAACAGAAAAAGTGAGTTTTATCCTAAAGCAAGATGTGCCACAGAAGTACAAAGATCCTGGTAGCCCAACCATTGCCTGTGTAATTGGGAATTACCAGATTGAGCATGCACTTCTTGACCTAAGAGCGAGCGTAAATCTGATCTCATACTCGGTCTATGAACAACTGGGTCTAGGTGAATTAAAACCCACCCGGACCACATTACAACTGGCCAATCGCTTAGTTTATGTGCTAAGAGGGATAATTGAGGATGTGTTGATCCAGGTTGACAAATTCTACTATCCAGTAGATTTTATCGTCCTAGATACTCAACCCATCGTGGATATGAGCACTCAAATTCCTGTCATCCTCGGTCGCCCATTTCTTGCTACATCAAATGTAATAATCAATTGTAGGAATGGAGTCATGAATTTGTCTTTTGGAAATAAGACATCGGAGCTTATTATCTTTTTCAATATGAGCAAACAGGCAGAGGATGATGACGATGCCCACGATGTTAACTTGATTGATTCCTTCGTGGAAGATAGAACTCTGATGACCTTATCCTCCGACCCTCTAGAGACGTACTTGGCCCACTCCCATGATTTAGATGATGATATATTAGGGAGATGAGTGTCATGCTTGATACTGTATCAGTACTTGAAGTTAACCAGTGGAGGCCATAATTTAAAGAATTACCTCAAACGGATATAGTGCTTCTACCGTCTAACCTCAAGGCACCGAAGCTTGACCTAAAACATTTGCCTTCTGATTTGAAATAGTCTATTTAGGTCAAGATGAGACATATCCGATGGTGATTTCTTCCCACCTTGAGCAAGAACAGGAGAGTATGCTTATTTATACTCTCATTGAGCACAAAAGAGCCCTTAGATGGTCGATTGCAAACCTTAAGGGAATTGACCCTTCAATTTGTACTCATCACATTTATCTAGAGGATAATGTGAAGACCTCCCCGCAACCACAACATAGATTAAATCCAAATATGAAGGAAGTGGTTAAGGTCGAGGTTCTTAAGCTATTGGATGTGGGTATCATATACCCTATATCCGATAGCCAATGGGTGAGTCTAACTCAGGTGGTTCCTAAGAAGTCCGGAATCACCATCGTAGCCAATGCCAACAATGAACTCGTGCCAACTAGAGTTACTACTGGTTGGAGAATGTGCATTGACTATAGGAAATTGAATACCATTACAAGGAAGGATCACTTTCCTTTGCCCTTTATTGATCAAATCTTGGAAAGGCTAGCTGGTCATTCCTATTACTGTTTCCTTGACGGATATTCGGGCTACAACCAGATAAGATAGCCCCTGAAGATTAGGAAAAGATCACATTCACATGTCCCTTTGGCACCTTTGCTTACCGAAGGATGCCACTTGAACTGTGTAATGCCCCCACCACTTTTCAGCGATGCATGATGAGTATTTTTTTCTGACATGGTGGGGTAATATTTAGAGGTCTTCATGAATGACTTCTCTGTCTTTGGTCCATCTTTCAGCGATTATTTGGAGAATCTTAAATGTGTGCTAAAGCGATGTGAGGAAAAGAATTTAGTACTAAATTGGGAGAAGTGTCATTTCATGGTTAGTAAGGGGATTGTCCTTGGACATATCATCTCATCCAAAGGAATTGAGGTAGATAAGGCTAAGATTGATCTTATCTCTAACTTACCTCCACCCAAGAACATACGAGACGTGTGATCCTTTTTAGGACACGCCGGATTTTATAGGAGATTCATAAAGGACTTTAGTCACCTCTCTCGTCCTTTATAAGGATGTATCATACGAGTGGATTGAGCAATGCCAGGAAGCTTTTTCTCAGCTCAAGGGCATCTTAACCACTGCACCTATCATGCAGCCACCCGACTGGAGCATTCCTTTTGAAATTATCTGTGATGTGTTCAATTATGCTCTTAGGGCAGTGTTAGGCCAGAGAAAAGAGAATAAGCCCTATGTTATACACTACGCAAGTAAAACTCTAAATCCTGCCCAAGTGAATTACTCAACTATGGAGAAGGAACTCTTAGCTGTAGTATTTACTTTGGAAAAAATTAGATCCTACTTGATCAGATCCAAGATCATCATCTACACAGATCATACGACACTCAAGTATCTTCTTTCTAAGAATGATGTTAAGCCCCACTTGATAAGATGGATCCTCCTATTCCAAGAATTTGATTTGGAAATAAAAGATAAGAAGGGAGTAGAGAATGTAGTTGCTGACCATCTTTCTCGCCATGATCTCTCTGATTCCCTTGAGATGACGAATATAAATGACATGTTCCCTGATGAACAACTCTTTAAAGTCTCCCATTCACCTTGGTTTGCGAATATTGTTAATTATCTTGCCACAGGTTTCACGCCGACACATTGGACTACGCAAGATAGAAGAAATTTTTTGTCGAGGTATGCAAATTCTTATGGGATGATCCGTATTTGTTTAAATATTGTCCAGACCAAATGTTAAGGAGATGTGAGCCAGACAATGAACACCAAAGTGTCATCTCCTTCTGTCATTCTCAAACCTGTGGTGGTCACTTTTCTCTTAAAAAGATCACGGCCAAAATTCTGCAGTGCGGCTTTTACTGGCCCACTATGTTCAAGGACACTCATGAGTTTTGCAAAGCTTGTGAGAATTGTCAGAAATTGGGAGCATTGTCCTGTTAAAATATGATGCCTTTGAACCACATTATGATCATTGAAGCATTTGATTGTTGGGGCATCGATTTCATGGAGTCATTCCTTCAATCTTTTGGAAATTTGTATATTTTGCTAGCAGTAAACTATGTCACTAAATGGGTCGAAGCGATCCTGTGTCGGAACAATGATCATCAAATGGTCATTAAGTTTTTAAAAGTGAACATCCTTTCCCTGTTCGGAACGCCTCGAGCCATCATTAGTGATGGAGGTTCACATTTCTGTAATAGGCCATTTGCAAACTTAATGAAGAAATATGGCATATCCCACAAAGTGAGCACTCCATACCACCCACAAACAAGTGGACAAGCTAAATTTTCAATAGAAAAATTAAACATATTTTGAAAAAAAAACGGGTAACCCTGACTGTAAAGACCGATCAATCCGATTGATCGATGTTTTATGGGCTTATCGTACTGCATTTAAGACCCCTATTTGGATGTCTCCCTTTAGACTTGTCTATGGGAAAGCTTACCACTTGCCTGTGGAGTTGGAACATAGGGCCTACTGGGTGATTAAAAATCTAAACTTCAATTTGGACAACGCTGGCTTGCTGCGCAAACGTCAGTTGAATGAATTGGAAGAAATCCGGAATGATGCATATGAGAACTCGAGAATTTACAAGGACAAAATAGAGGTGTTTCATGACCTACACATTCTTCGGAAATCATTCACATCGGGTCAGAAAGTCCTTTTGTATAATTCTCGGTTACAGCTTTTTCCAGGTAAACTCCGATCTCGTTGGACCGACCCTTTCACTATTACTAGTGTTTATCCTCATGGGGCTGTCGAGATTCAGAATCCAAACAATGGCAATGGATTCAAAGTAAATGGACATCGTTTAAAGCTATTTGTTCAAAAATTTGATTCAGAGGACATGTCAATACCTTTGATTAACCCTGTTTACTAGGATTGACCTCCTAGTCTGACGAAGGTATAGGTAGATTTATATGCTTTCATATGATTTAAGATTAGGATAGTTTGCTTTCTGCTATTTAGAATAGTTTGCTTTCTACTATTTAGGATAGTTTTCTTTCTGTTGGTTTAATTCTTGTGCTAACCCATCTTCACATTGAGATATTTTGGAAAAAAAAAAAAAAAACCTCAGAATTCCTTCTTCAGGTACTACCTTTCCACCACTTCCCTTTTCTTTTCGTTGCCTCATTTGCATTGAATGCTTATCTCTTTTACATTGAGGACAATGTAGATTTTAGGTTGGGGTGTGGATTAGGCAGGCTAATCAGTGGTTTTATTAGTCTTTGGGCGAAGTTGTAAAAAACTGAGAATTTTTTTAAAATTTTCTGCAAATTTAAGTGATCTCGAAGTTAATCTATAAATTAGAATTTCAAGATACTTAATGTTGATGCCTTATGTCTCTTGGATTTTAGTCATTGGGAGATCTCAAAATTATGTTAAGTCATTGATCCTCAATTAGAAGTTTTAAAAATTGATTAAGTCATAATTTCACATGTCACATCCAGCTTACACATTAAAGTGTCAGTTTGATATTGAATTGTTAACTTGATGATTATTAAGCATGGATGGAACCAACCTAGGGAATTTATCCATCATGTTCAATGGGAAGAATTAAAAAGAAAGAACAAGAAAATACCCAGCTCATAAAAACAGTTATCGTCAAAAAGGGCTACCTATTAAATATCTTTAAAATGGTTGACATAGCGTGAAAGCCATCAATGGAAAAATCAAAAGCTGGAGGAATTGAAGAGGTAACTAAAAGATGAACTGTAAGGCAAGTTTCAGTTTAGGTTTTGGTTGTCCTAAATGCTCTTTTAATTATCAATGTTATCATGAAAATGATGAATTGAACCTTTGATTGTGATAAGTCTAGACTTCATTATACACCCATGGTACTCAATGTTTGGAATTGTTCTAATTGGAGGATTAATGCTTTGAACTTGATTATGAAACTCGCCGAGTGCTAGAGTTTAGGAGAAGGTAATGCACAACACTAATGTATTTTAGAATTCTATTATCCGGATTGTTTTTTTAAAACCACTTGAGCTTATAGAAATTATCATGTGGTTCTCGAAATATTTTTCGCATAATTTGCTCGGGACTAGCAAAATGCTAGTTGGGGATTGTGTTGAGGGTCAAATATTGCATATTATACCACATTTATATCTTGGTTTTATGAACATGCTAATGCTTAAAGTTCTATTTTACTCATGTTTGTGTTGCAAGATGAATTTAAGAGTTTGAATCGAAAAGGGTGCTAAAAGCATGAATTTAATGCTCAAGAATCACCAAGGTAAGGAATGGATCTTAGGAGACCAAGATTGAAGAATTCATATGCCAAAGATCCAAGAAAACCAAGTGAGGAATAAAGAGAATCAAAGATTTGAAGTAAAGAAAAGGAATCCTGAAAAAGCATATTCTGAAACTCTCGGTCATTTTGTGAAATTGCGCAGAGTGAAGTCTATTTTGAGAAACTATGCAAAGTGAAGTCTATTTTAGCAAACTGCATAAATTTGAGGTGGTTTCTAGAGTTTTCCAACTAGCTGTGAAAGTTATAGTTCCACAACTATAAATAGGACTCCCTAGGATGTTCCTAGGCATCTTCTGGGGTTTAAGGAGTGCAGCAAAAGGGTGGAGAAGCCGTCGCCAAGAGTTTTTCTTCTTCTTCCTTGGTTGTTTTCATGTTTTTCTTAAGAGACTTTGCTTCGATCATGTCTATGGTTGACTAAACCTCTTAGCTAGGGCTAAGATGTAACACCTCGTACTTTTCAGTACTCGGGTGTTACCATGTAACATAACTTAGTATAAATACAAATCTAGCTTAAGCGAAAATCCACCTACATTCCATTGCAAATCCGACCATTGAAAGCAGTCCCCATCCATATATTAAGCCATCCATCCATTGATCTTCAAGAGAGATCATCATGTCATCAAAGAAACCCAACTTATAATTTTAACCACCCTGTTAGGCGGTTGAACCGCATAGTGTCTATCATGGGCATTAGGTCATGCGGTCCACTATTTGTTCATCTTATATAATGGTCATTAACAATCTACTCAAATTCCTACAAATCCAACCATATAATTATAAGACCAATCAATATTTAGATTGGGAGCCTGTTTAATCACGAGCTCAACTATCAAATCATTCGTCCTAGTTTTAGGGGTTTGAACAACAAAATCTACAACGTTTCGTCGATCACTCCAACACTTAATTTCCCTAATCCAACCATCGGGTTATAAAATGAACTTATATTATCTTAAATTGGAATCCCAATTGCTAGGTCCTCCAGGTCACGTCACTTAATGTTGAAATCCACTACACAATTAGATAATCCAACCATTTGAGTATAGTGACGACCATTAGATTTCTTCTAGGATCAACTAAGAACCACTAGGAACCCTGAAGGCCGGATCTGAAGATGATTTGATCATCAAATTGTCAGGAATCCACCAATATGATCCAAATTAAGTTATAGGCCCCACCTAGGCTCTACATCTACCTAATCTTCGATCAAGGGCCCTGCTTGGGAACTTCCAAATGGAATGGACAGTGTTGATTTGTCAAACCACCCCTGTGGGACCACGACATGACAAAATATATACCCATGTAATAATAATAAAATTAAATTAAATTAATATTATTATTATTATTTAAAGAGTGGCAAGTCTTAAACATGAAAATGACCCATTAGGACTTTCTGACCATTGATGGTCAGATTGGGATCGATCCGACCATCGGATCAATGTAATCGGCACCTAGAGACCGTGATTCGATTAGTATGGCCCACCTAAGCATTGGATGTACCATAACTCCGGTCAAGATGGCCCAGTTAAGTCCTTGATCATCATGGATGAAGTGGAACACGTTCGAACATCACTGTGAGCCCCACACATTCTGCATGTGCATAGAGCATGTGCACTCCTGCGATGCACCCGACCAAGGATCTGGTCAAATAGGGTTTGACCCGACCATTTCCAAAAATAGGAAGGAGTCTTCCTCCTTTCCTTCTTTCCGCCAGCAACCACATCCAAAGCACAGACCACGTTCGATCACCTTTCCCATTACCATCATCCAATCCGATGATCGGAATCGTCCATCACGAAGCCCATGAATATTTGATCAAAACCCAAGTTTTTCAAATGTAGGAAAGCCTGTGTGCACATACGACGTCAATCGCGAGGAGGCAATGTGTTTCTTGCCCCCCCAAAACCACACCATTGTGACCAAGGTGGGCCACCTAGAACAAATCCAAACCGCCCATCTGATTCAGACCGTGGGCCTGACCAAAACCCCATCGGTCTCACGATTTTTCCTATATGCGTGGGCACACGTTTCTCGGCCCAAACTGGAGTTGCACCATGGCAATTTCCAAAAACGGAAACCAACTTTAAGTTGTCACGATGGTAATCAGCATGAACCTAGCTCCCAAAATCTCAGCCCTCTAATCTAGAAGATCTTAGTCGTTCATTCCATTCACGAGGATTGTGGTTTTCATCGAAAACAAGCAACCGAAGCAGCTACCGGTTTCGTATTACCGGCTGTATTTGGAGCCGTTGCAAAACAATACAATCCGAGCCACACATTTCGAATCCTACAGTTTAGGATTGTTGGAAAATTTCCCTATAAGAGCTTGGAACTGGATGCATTAGGGCTCCTTCCTGTTACTGCGGTTGCCCGAGAAAAACTGACCGGGAGTTTCTCCTTTCAAACCCACCGTAAGAATGCCATTGGAGCTTTGATTTCTCGCTCCTACAAGCACTATGTGGGAGGCCTGGATGCTCTAGCATCATCGCCTTGAAGAGAGGAAGCCTTCATCAAGAGACCGCCATTAACGGCCATCTCCTTCTCCGTCATTCTACCACACCAAGCAACTCGAATCGAGTCGAGTCTGGACCGAGTCTGGCCGAACTTAGCTTCCATTGTTGGACGTTTCCAACTGGAGGAAAAGAAGGAGAAGAAAGACATGGCATATTGGCGATGACGGGTGGATATCTCTGGATGTTGTAGCACGTGCCCTCCGGGTTATTGGGGGTATCATTTCGCTAGCTGTCAGACCATCGACTATCGATTTACATACGTGATGTACGATAGGCAGTTGTTATGCGGTATGTGATGTACGCACGTAATGTGCTTCGCTAATGGCTAACCTTTGCATGGGTGACGAGCCCAACTGCAAACTGGATGAGCATCCCCAGGTCGATGATGAATTCACGCATCTATGCATATAATAAGACTGCATTTTGTTATGTTTTGTTTGCCTGGTTGCTTTCATGTTATACTTATCTGAGGCGACGGTGTGTAATCTCGAGGAGAATTCACACTGAGCTGGCCACTCATCTATCAAATATATAACTGTATAGGTAGCACAGGTGGCTAAAGTGATATTCAGCTTCAGATAGATGAGAAGTCGGGTATAATTGTCAAGGATGCTTGGTTGTACTTGTCAAGAGAAGTTGCATGATCTTGTGGCTTACGTTTAAATGCATTTAATATTCCTCATGTATTAAATTATGTAAACTTTGTATTAGTTAATATCAAGACATTGGTTTGTAAGAGTCATTATGGGCAGCCTCTTGTATATTCTAAATGTAAATGCAAATTTCCTTTATGTTGATTAGTCTATCTTCTGCCTAAATGCTAGCTCTGGTAAGAAGAATATATATATATATATATATATATATATATATATATATATATATATATATATATATATATATATATTATATATATATATATATATAATTTGGCTCTTTATAGGTTAACACTCGGGTTTTTTGGGAAACGAGTCATATACTCGGGTCCTGAAACACGGGGCATTATAGTTGGTATTAGATCATAGTTTTGACAAACCGGGCCTTGGAAAATGAACTTATACAAACTTTAAATGTCTCAAGTTAGATGTTTGAAAGTAGATATTTGAACTTAAGTGAATCTCCTTTAGACTTAGAAGAATGAATGAGAATATAGAAACCCAAACTTAGGTCCCCTTAGAAATTATTAGAGTAACCATTTGAACTTATGTGAATTTCCCCCTGTAGCTAGGAGAGATTGAGAATATAGGAACTCAAAATTTTAAGCCCCCTAGAAATTTGTTTGGATGACCGAAGAACGTAGAAATGAACTTAGGCCTCTTTGAACATCTTAGGCTTAGTCATTTGAACTTAGGTGAAATTCCCTTCGAATAAGAGAAAATTGAAAACATAGAGACTTCAAACTCTAGGCTCCCTTAAAAGTTATAGGTTAGACCTTTAGACTTCAAACTTGTGTAGAAATCTCTTAGAATAGGAAGGAAGTAGGAATATAAAGACTAAAATGTTAGACTCCTTAGAGAGTTGTTTGGATAATTCTAGAACTTACAAGCCAAGCTAAGCCCTTGAAAATTTTAGGTTCGGTCATTTGAACATAGAACAAAAACTTTGGTTCCCTTGTAAACTAACAAAATAGTTGTTCAAACTTAGAAATTAAGGGGTACGTAAGAGAATGAGTACCCATTAAGATGTACATAAGGCTATGTAAGGCATTCCTTATACTTGACTTCTAAATGAAAATCTTCTAAAAACCTAGGATATGAACCTTCCTAAATTTCATAGTTAGGGATAACACTATTGCAATAATCAGCAATAGGTCGAACTTAGACTTATAGGAATTTCCTTAACAACTATATTGTACATTTGATCGAAAACATGAATGCTCTCTAAACTCAAAGAACAATACTAGGAATTATAGTTTAAATTCCTATACACATCCCCTTAGAAATGATATTTTCCATAAATCCCGACCACGTAAAATCAAGTAGAGGTAAAGTTATATAATTTTAGGTAATTTTCAATCATAGGCTGAGCACTGTCAAGGCTAGATTTGGAATCTTAGACGAACTTGACAACTTTTAAAACTCTGATTTCGTGTAGGAAATCCTGGTCCTGAAGTTTTTGCATTGCGCTCAGACGATCAGAGTGCGCAGTGAAAGTGTAATGGGCCACATAAATTTACTATTATAAAAAATAGAAGATTACATGATATTTCTCAAAAGTCTAGAACAATCGAGATCATGGACTGATGGAAACATATTTACGCGAAGTGTACACGGTTTTATCCAAATTTAAGTCCTAGCAAATCTCAATGATCTTAATGTCCTTATCAGGCAGAAGATCGAGATTTACCAGGATTAGGGAATGATACAGCAAGTCCTCTGTTCTGCGTAGGATATAGGACCCATGTATTGGGCTCAACCCACTACAACCATCTATTCGTGACGGCCCAAATACAGAAAACCATTGTATTATACTTTAGATATTGGGGACTATCATTAAAGGTAAAAGAAAATAAAGAGAAGATACAATATTACTATTAGTTCCCACTTAGATGAAATTGTAATCTTAGTAAATACTATAAGGAATCCTGATGTTGGTAAGAATTTAAATAATTTGCTAATTTTGGTTAATATTAGCTGATTTCTAACCTTAGTGGAACTTAAACACCTTAGTTGTCCTACTAGGCTAAAGACTTAAGGGTTGTGGTAGATCTGTATATAGCTTGTTGGGTTTTCACACTTAGACTATATATTGGTCGATTTGTTAAAATAGAGATATGAAAGTCATAAAAAATCTCTTCCTAGCTTGCTTTTTTAAATCTAAGTTGTGATAGCACGCTTAGACAGATGCGATATAGGATACACCATTAGGAGTGGTGGTTGACAATTGAGATGTACGCTATTAAATCTCGAGGGTAAAATTTTCTTAAGGGGGTATACTATAATAGCCCCACTTTCTACAGTTAGTCATATACATTTGTACAACACGCCACTTAAGAAAAAATGGCGAACGCTTAGAAGCATTGTAAATTAGATTATCATCATTCATATCCACAGTAGAAGTACAGAATTTCGAGGACGAAATTCTTTTTAAGGGAGGTAGTTTTTAACACCCCGTACTTTCAATATTTGGGTGTTAGCATGTAACAAAAACTTAGTATAAATATAAATCTAGCTTAAGCGAAAATCCACCTACCATTCAATTGCAAACCCGAACATTGAAAGCAATCCCCATCCATATATTAAGCCATCTGTCCATTGATCTTCAAGAGAGATCATCAAGTCATCAAAGAAACCCAACACTTATATTTTAAACCACCCTGTTAGGCGATTGAACCGCACAGTGTCTATCATGGGCATTAGGTCATGCAGTCCACTATTTGTTCATCTTATATAATGGTCATTAACAATCTACTCAAATTCCTACAAATCCAACCATACAATTATA
>JAJHSJ010000006.1:71564594-71615033 GCA_021015155.1 Magnolia officinalis | reverse complement strand
TGTGATTAATGAAATCGTGGCAAGAGCCCACTTCTTAAAAAAAAAGAAAAAGATATAACTAACCTTGTTCTGTGACCAAAACTCAGCTTCTGTTGACATAGAAAGTGAACTTGGATGATGTGTAAAGAGTGACTTGGTCAGTAGGTACAAATGCATTGTACCATGGAAAGAAGACGTCTTTCACCTGCATAAACATCATAATGAGAGATCGTGAATAAGGATGGGAACTATAAAGATCAATCGATAACATAAATAATCTAGAACATTGTATATTAGTAATGCCGATGGGGCAACTAACATATCGCAAGACAAAAAACAACATGAAATTAAAACTTTTAATACCATACACTACATCCCTTTTAAACCTTACACTACAAGTAAAAAAGTATACAAAAAAGTCTTTGTTATGTTTTCAAATTAGTCATAAGTAAATAAACAATAAAGCATCCATGTATAAAAAGAGAAAACTAACATTAAGGGTTAAGATAACAATGATGATGGTTTAATGGAAAGCCAACATTGAAGGTTAATCTAATTAGCAAGTCTCTGTCATTTGAGAGGATTTCTGCATATTGTTGATGTTCTCAATGAAGTAAGTGGTGTTTGGTTCTGTTGTGACATATGGTGTAGTCAATGGGAATACCCTATTAATAATCCTCCTAAAGAATTAAAGGTAGAACAACCATCTGAACCTCTGATCATGAGGGTCAACCGAGCCTAACCCCAAGGCCACCCTCTACCACCTCCAGTGGTGGCTAGAAGAAATGGTTGTCAAAATGGTTAGTAGATGTATGGAGACCCCTAAAACAGTTTATATGCCCGGGGGCAACTCCATGCAGGCATATCGATCAACTCAGGGGGCAACCTTCCAAGTCACCGGTGCTACAAAACTATTATGTTGGAGCCGACTACCTCAGGGGGAGCCCGTGGTGCTGGCAGTTCATCAAGGCTACCCAGAGCTAAGATACTAAGGGGAAACTGTAGATACCTTAACCCTTGATGGCCAAAAACTTTATGGGCCCACCATGATGTATGTGTCTTATCCACTCTATCCATCAATCTTATCAACTCATTTTATGGCATGAGACCAAAATCAAAGAATATCCAAAGCTTAAGTGGACCAAACAACAAGAACAATGGGGATAAGGATGACCAACATCGAAACCATCCTATGGTTGTTGAGAGTCAAATATTACATATTGGACCCCATTTATATCTTGGTTTTATGAACATGATACTGCTTAATGTCCTATTTTACTCATGTTTGTGTTGCAAGGTAAATTTGAGAGCCTAGATTGGAAAAGGTGTTAAAAGCATGGTTTTGACGCTCAAAAATTACAAGGCAAAGAATGGATCTTAGGAGATAAAGATTGAAGATTTCAAAGTCCCAAGATTCAAGAAAACCATGTGAAGAAGGAACGAAGCCGAAAGAACAAGTGCAGAATACACATTTTTAAAAAAAGGAAAACTTTAAAGTTTCATTGATCTAGTAAAATGTACAACCATTTTGGGGAGGTCCGAACAAAAGTTGGACCACACCTATTATATGAAATGGAAATAAGGCTTACATAATATGGACAGAACATCGCACAACAAAATATCGCACTTGGGCAGATAGCGAGGGCATCAGAAAGGCGCTGACAAGAGATGGGCACCTAAGAGCCAGCCGCTGCAGTAAGATTAACCCACTCCCATCCTCGGTTTTTCAGGTTTAAGGAGCTTGACATTAGCTTTGTCCAGAAGAAGGGAGCCCCGGATCGCTAAAGGGAGAGAAGAGCAAGAGAAGAAGGTCGAATCTGAGGCACCACTGCTAGCGATCTTGGCCAGTCGGTCTGTAACTGAATTACCTTTGCGTAACTGAATTACCTTTGCAATAAGTGTGGGAGAACTGGACATTGATGGACTGCGCAAGCTCATGGATGGAGGCGATTCGGTACCACAAGTTCCAACCACCCGCATAGATGGATTAGAGACCGCTTGAAAGATCAGGCGAGAGTCAGTTTTAGTTATAATGTTCGAGAGTCCCATGTCTGTGCAAATGGCTAGCCCGTCGATCATCGCTTGGGCCTCAGGCATGTTTTTGGAAACGTTGCCATATTTATTATGGAAAGCAAAAATCAGGTTACCAAGGTGGTCTCTACATACTCCGCCCTCACCTCCGTCGCCCGGATTACCCCTAGCTGAGCCGTCCACATTGAGTTTAAGCCAGCCCCTACTTGGCTTGGTCCATTTGATGACGATAGACGGGCCGCAAGAAGGAGGAGGGAGGCAGGAGATGCCCAATGCCCACATAACACCGAGTTCCTTAGAGGATATGTCAGTCAGACCCAGAAGGAACATACCAATCTCGTTAAGCTATCTGGAAAATTTGAAGATTGTCTGTGGCACTGAAAAATAGGAATTCTCAAATCTAGCTGCATTTCTGCCAAGCTAGATTTCCCAGAGGATGAGAGGCGGGGCCAAGCCTCGAAGAAGCTACCATCTAGAAGATTTCATGGCCAACGTGCTCCATTGCAAAACCCAAAGTTGAACGAATTGATTGACGATTAGAGGCACATGTAGAAGGTTGGCGAAGTGGGTTTAGACCTCAGAGGCGATGTTCCCATTACAGAATAGATGATCCAGACTCTCAATTGAAGAGGATAGAGGGCCAGTCGTAGGGTTAAAATGGGGGGGGGGGGGGCAGTTGGTGGGAGCGCTGATGAATGAGGCTGCGTTGAATGGGAGTGAATGGCCTGTGAGTGATGGAAGGGGAAGACAGAGTAACATGAGTAGGGGAGCACTGATTTTAGGGCTGTGTTGGTCTGGGCGTAATATGGCTGGTAGCGCTGGTGAGAGAATACGGAACAGCTGGAACAGGGGTGCTCTAACCTGTAGTGGGGTCAGAGGGGCGCTGGTCTGGACTGGAAAGAGGGCAGGGAGAGGCAGTAGCAAGAGAAGGGGTGCACTGATCTGAAGAAGCGAGGTGGGGGCCATCTGTGTTGTTGGGGTCAGCATTGTAGTAGCAATAGCATTAAGAGGCTAGTGATACCCCACACTTCTAAATCGATGTATTAACTGGGACTACATTGTGCATCAACTTCCCAAAAAAGATCGCCATCTTCGGAGGAAGGAATTTGTTCCAAGACCATAAAGTCCAGCATTGTGGTGGCCGCCGCTTGCGAATGGCGTTCCATGCCGATTTTAGAGTGAACTTTTCCGAAGAAGATAGCTTCCAAATCAATACATCCTCTCTGTTGGAAGGAACGAACTCACTGGCCATAATCATATTGATAGATGTGGGGGAGAGTTTCCGTGAATGGAGGAAAGGTCCCATGAGCTGGATTGGTTGAGGAAATCGTTAACCTTTTCCTCCCTGTCAGAGGTTGAAGAGGAGAGGTGGCCGCACCCAGCGAAAGGCCTTCGCCAGTCCAATTTTGAGTCCAGAACTTAACCTCACCTTTCCCAATCATCCATCTAGAGCTGTGAATAGTGAAAAGTAGCTGAGCTCTAATATCCTTCCAAATAGAAGAGCCGATGATCCTGGGAGGACTGATAGTAGAGGAAAGGAATTTGTTAATATATTTAGCATGGAAGAGGCCGGCCCATAGAGACTTACCATCCAAAAGGTTCCAAGCCATCTTGCAACGGAAACTGATCATGACGTCGGCAATCCTCCTGATGCGAAGACCACCTTCAGCCGTAGGGAAGCACATCTTGTCCCAGCGAACCCAATGCCTCTTGCTATCCGAATCCGAGCTTCCCCAAAAGAAGCGTGCGAGAGCTTTTTCAATCTGATCATAAGCCTTCTTTGAAATATTAACGGCTGAAAGAAGATGGATAGGGAAGCTCGCAAGAACGTGACAGAAGAGCACCAACTTTGCAGCTTGATTAAGGAGTTTAGCTTTCCATCCTGCAACCTTTAACTCGATCTTCTGAATGAGAGGAAGAAGATCGGCATATCTGATTCTCCCTTTGCAAGAGGGGCGCCCAGGTATGAAATGGGAAGTGCAGCCTGTTGGAAACCAAGAGTTGGCTGATCTTGCTGCCTCTGCTTGGCGAGGATCGTTTGGGCAAGATAAACTGACTCTTGGATAAGTTGACTCGTTGCCCTGAGGCGTGCTCATACGAACGAATGAAGGAGAGTAGGGAGCGAACTGATTTGATCATGCCATTTAGAAAAATAATCGTGTCATCAACAAAGAGTAAGTGGGAAATCATGGGGTAGCCTTTAGGTAGACTGAAGGGTTGACAGGTTCCAGACAAGAAAAGTCGGCTCAACCCTCTACTAAGAACTTCCACTGCAAGGATGAAAATAGCAGGGGAGAGAGGATCTCCTTGGCGGAGGCCTCTGGTCGCTTGGAAGAAGCCATAGCTGCTACCATTGATGGATACAAAGAACCAGCAGTCAACCCAACATTGTTGAGCCAGATGAACCCATGCGGGGCTGAAGCCGAACTTGAGGAGGACCTGGCGGATGAAGCCCCATTCCAAACGATCATAAGCCTTCTCAATATCAAGTTTGACAATCATGTTACCCCCACAAACCTTATGGTTAATCTCATGAGCCATCTCATGGGCCATCGATAAGCTCTCTGCTATCGATCTACCTTTGACAAAAGTGCTCTGTTCCATGGAGATAATGTTGGGAAGGATGAAAGCTAACCGGTTAGCGACGAACCTGGATAGGATCTTGTGAATGCAATTGCATAAGCTGATCGGCCTGTAGTAAGAAAAGGAGGTAGCATTCTTCTTCTTTGGGATGAGTAAAATAGAGGTGCATTTATAGGCCCGAGGGATTGAAGCTCCCATAAAGAGTTCACGAGCAGCGTCGAAGAAGATCGTGTTTGATAATATCCCAGCACGAAGAGAAGAACGCACCTGTGAAGCCATCAGTCCCCAGGGCACTATGAATAGAAATAGCAAGAACAGCATCCTAGACCTCTTCCATAGAAGGAGGGAGAGAGAGGAAAGAGTTCATCTGGCCAGGTCATCGAGCACCGTTCGATGACATTGAGCACCGTTCGATGACATCGAGGGCACATTTAATTACATCGAACACAGGTCAATGACATCGAATTTATAAAGGAAAATCGAGTTGGTCGCTGGACGAATTGAAGACGTTTTTCGATGACTCGAGAACTTGTTTGATGACATCGAAGACATTGAATTTTCTGTGAAATTTCGGCAAAACTCGCTGGACATATTGGGCACCATTTTTGATTACTCGAAGTAATCCTCGATGACATCAAAGATATACTCGATGACATTGAAGGTCTCTTCGATGACATCGAATTTATTGAAGAAATTGAATAAACTCTCTTCACTGTTTTGGACACATCATCGATTCCTTGAACAATGCTCGATGACATTGAAGGTAGGTTTGATGACATAGAAGGTCGCAGAGTCCGGATGAAGCTACAAAAGCGTAGAAAAAACACATACAAAAGACACCTTCGATGACATCGAAGGTTGTTCGATGTTATCGAACAGATCATGTAAAGTTACGCAGAGTGCGTCAATTTGAGGCAGTTTTCGGATTTTTCCAAAGAGGTGTGAAAGGAAGTGTTGCACAACTATAAATAGGAGTCCCTAGGGCATCCCTGGGCATAATCTAGGATTTGAGGAGTGGATCAAAAGCGTGGAGAGCCGTCGCCATGCGTTCTTCTTCTTCCTTAGTTTTTCATGTTTTCTTCTAGGGTTTTAGTTCCAATCATGTCTATGGTTGGCTAAACCTCTTATCTAGGGTAAGAGGTGAAACTTGTAACGTGATGGGATGTTTTTTGTTGCTTTAATTCATGTTTATATTAAGTTGAACTCTCTTTGATTCTAGTTTGATATTTAAAAAATACTTTCAGTTTTTAATGGTTTGTTGTGACTCAAATTATAATAGATCTGCGATAGCTTTGAGTATCATTTTTCATGTTTTGGGATTGTGAAATTAGGAAATCTCCTGTCGTTCACCATCGTCCCTTGGGCATGGTTGGATCATGGAATCCCTTCTAATCTTTATGATTCTCTTATGTTTGGTTATGAGATTGGTATATCCTATTCTGAGCTATTGTCTCCTGGGCATGGTTTTGTGATGGAATCACTTCCAGTTCTCACAACTCTCATCCATTGAGAATTAGGTCAAAGGAAGTTCGGATTTGGTTTTATTGAGATATCTTCCAATTGGATAAGATGGGACTCTGATTCCAGTTGTGTCCTTGAATCAAGCATAGATCTCCCTGATCTCTACAAGTGGATCCTTGGAAACCCTAGTTCCCACCTTTAATTTCTTAAGTTTTTCATTAAATCTCTCACAATTACTCCATTTATTTCTAGATTTAGGTTTACATCTTCTTCTAGTTTTACTTCTAGTTGCATTTAGAATTACTCACGAGATTAGTCCTTGTGGATTCGACCTCGGTCTCACCAAGATTATTACTTCATCGCGACCCTACACTTGGGGTTGTGAACAAGTTTTTGGCGCCGTTGCCAGGGATTAACAGTTGTGTTTTTCTGAGATTAACTGGTTTTGGAATTAGTTTAAGATTAGGATTTTTCTATTTTCTATTTTTAGGATTAGGATTTTTTCTGAATTATTTTAGAAACTAACTTAGCTTTCCAATTCTAGGTTTATAAACTTTCCTTTTCTGTTTTTAGAAACTTTCCTCTTTTTTTTTTGAATTCTATAATAGAAACTTTCTTAAGTTGTTTTTAGAAACTAACTTTTTAATTTTTAGAAACTTTCTATTTTCTGTTTTTAGAAACTTTTCTGTTTTTATTTTTAGAAACTAGGTTTCTTTCCTTATTTATTTATTTTTTTAAAACTAGTTCACTTTTTTTTTTTTTTTTTTTTTTTTTTTTTTTTTTTTTTGTAAGATCCTAACATAGAACCTTATAATTTGGTAACTTTTTTCTAATTCTAGATTTCTATTTCCCTTCTTTCTTTCAGGTTTAGGTTAGAATCTGAAACTGAGGGCTGAGATGTTTCATGCCCAAGCGGGTCGTGACAATACTCAACATCTTTTAAGTGAAGGAGGATTGGTTGAGGGGTTATCTATCCATCACAAGATTAGACACCACTCGAGATCCTCAGAGTAATTGAGGTTATAGCTGCAAATCAACCTGTAATTCAACCAGTAAATCAACCGCAACCTTGACTTGTGGAAGTCCAAGATGAGAATGAGGTGCACCATGCAGCCTCGCCTCATACTTTACAAGATTACTTACAACCGACAGGGGTGAACACGCCCTCAAGTATGGTTTTTCTAGGAAACACAGGAAATATAGATATAAAGTCTGGAGTGATCCAACTCCTTCCAAAGTTCCTTAGACTTGAATCTGAAAGTCCATACCTGCACTTGAAAGAATTTGACAAGGTTATAGCCACTTTATACTTTCCTAACGTATCTTAGAACACGGTCTGTTTGAAACTGTCACGCCCCAAACCCGGAAATCGGATTCACAAGAACCCCGATCGCCGATTCCGGTACCGATAGCCTCCGTAGTACCCTGTTCTCGGCTCCTAGCATCCATACGCTAGATTCCGATCCTGGGTTCCTACAAGGAGGTTTTTTTTTTCTTTTTTTGTGTATTTAACTCGTAATAGGCATAACCACAAGTATACCCAAATCACAAAGACAACATCATCATCACATATCCACTAGTATAATCATTTGATTACAATAGTGAAGGGAAATACACGAATCGAAAATCAAGCTCCAGAAGGCCGCTGCATGCTCTAAGCTCAACACTGCTGCAACCTAACATCACATGCACGCATCTATCGTGCATAAGCTTATGAAAGCTTAGAGGGTGGTGTATGTGTGTGCACAAGGTAAGTGTCAAGTATTCAATACAATGCCATTATCATACAGTACCAAAAATACTGGTAATCCATAAATCGTACAATATCAGAATAAGCAGAATTACTAACAAGATCATGAATTACCAGAGTAAGCAGAAATACTAACAAGAGCAGGAATTATCAGAGTAAACAGAAATATTGGCAAGATCATAAATTATACGATAACAGAGTAAGCGAAAATACGGACAAGTCCATGAGTCAATCAATATCAGAACACACAATATAGAACAGCTATGCAAATGAGGAGTCATAAAGAGCTAATTATCAAATGCCGAGGATGTGATGCAGTGTGTAATTCCTGATGAGTCCACGAATATCGTCAATCGTATCTAGACCATATAAATGCATAAACACAGTAACCCAAAATACCATATGCCGTGGATGTAATGAAATATGCGGTGCGAATGGAATGACCATGTTAGAGTGTGAAGTCGGGATGATAATAAGTAGTATTGCAGGCTATGGGGTCCATCACAAGGGACTTCTACCCAAACTAGTCCCATACCTAAATTTGGATAGTCAGACTCAATGTGGTAAACTCCTGATCTTAGGTTAGTCGCACGCCCCAATCGAAATCCTGGCCATGAGAAGGTACACGTAACAAATAGTTGTGCACCACCAGCCCGAGTGGATAGTGAATGAATGAATGAATGAATGAGTATGCAACTCCTGCTCAATAAGTCCACATATTAGTACGGTTCATCTCTGGGATCATCACCGGGGTCTAGTACACTCTACATGCAATCACCGCCCACTGGACGCGCAACCATGCAAGTGGAAGAGACCTCACTATCCGCCTAGCCAGTAGTCAGCCAATACCTACCCGACACATTGATAGCAGACCCATTCATGAGCTAGTCAAACTCAGCCTAGCAATGCCCCCTACCCTCTGACGGGTAAGGCCACACCCCCTTCTAACCGACCACGACACAGTGGGAGATGCGACCTCCTGGTATTCGGCACTCTGGCACTCATGTATCCACTCGGTCTCGATGTTGGGGCGTCTCCTGGCCACGGAGGTTCAGAGATTTTCACCCAGGGACATCTATGGCGCCTGTATGTTAGAACCAACATTTCTGGTGTCCCGTCTGACCATCCACAACATGCCTGTGGAGGCTACGGCCCTGATGTCCCTAGGGCGTACAGTGATCACAACACAATACAAGATGCATGAGTCATGCAATCCAGTCATGCATCAATCCTGCGCATGTCGTGCGCTCATGTGAGATAACCTCCGCCTATCATGGAGTCTCATAGCAACATGCTCAATGACTTATGCAATGATCAACCACATCTCATAACAGACATGCAGATGATGCGTATGGGCATGTATCACGATGTTATGCTGTCACATACTCATAATTGGTATCAATAACTGGCATCGACGATCGACCTCGACAACGTGGACATTTAACCAACATTGTTCCCAAGGAATGGCCCACATAAAGTCAAACACATCGTGGGCCTATGGCCTCACACAAGGGCCACATACATCAAGTGGCCGGCAGCACATGGGCCAGAAATACATCTCAATGGGCCTCATATACATCAAGTGGGTTGCATCAACCGGGCCGCAGCGATGGGCCTCATATAAATCCAATGGGCCACATTAAATGTTCATATATAATCTCAATCGGCCTTATCCCATGGGCCTCAAATATATCATAATGTGCCTCATCATACGGTTTAATATACATCATAGTGGGTCGAATACATGGGCTTAATATACATCACCATGGGCCACGACACATGATCCTCAAATACATTATAATGGGCTACGACTCGTGGGTCTCAATATGCATCAAGTGGATCACATTAATGGGTCTCATATACATCAAATGGGCCACGTACCTGGGCCTCGAAATACATCAAGTGGATCGTACATCATGGGCGGGCCGCACATCATGGGCCTAATACATATCACAATGGCTTTGCCCTTAGGCCACGAATACATCATAATGGGCCTCAACACGGTCTAATATACATCATGAGAGGCCACATCCTATGGGCCTTGAATGTGTCACAATAGGTCACAACTCATGGGCCTCAAATACCAAACAGGTAGGCCCCATATATATATATATATATATATATATATATATATATATATATATATATATATATATATAGATATATATATATATATATATATTAAGTGGCCAAATGGGGCAGTCCATGTTTAGCAAACAAATGGACAACGTGGTTGAAATATACTCATCATGGTGTGCCCCCCATGCCGATGGGTGGCGTGGTGAATACATATATCATGGTGGGTTCCCACACTACCCTGCACAGATGGACGGATGGAGAACCACATACATTCAAGTGGGGTCCATGTCCTCAAGCGGAAGGACGGTTGGATATAACAACACATCATGGTGGCCTTACGCCACTCGTCCAAATGGACAGTCGAATATAGAGCATGTACGCCAAGGTGGGTCTCACCTGCCATGGACGGAGTGGATATACGACACATCATCAAGGTGGGCCCTAGGAATAGTCTGCCCAATGACGTATGCTATGATCAGTCACTTCTTTCATCAGGCATACATATGATGCATATGATCATGAATTATGGCTCTATACTAAAATGTGTTGTGGTAATGGGCTCTGTTCATAACGAAGATGGGCCTAGACGGCCTACACACTACTAGTATGGGCCTATCAATGGGCCCTAGGAGAGTGATAATGCGGACATTTAACCAACATCACCTTCACAATGTGGACATCAAACCGTCATTGCTCCCAAGACATAGCCCGCTATAAAGGTCAACACATATACCATGGTGGAATCACACTACAATGGGCCTCATGTATGTCTTATTGGGCCTCGACCCATGGGCCTTCAATACATCAAATGGGCCTCAAACCATGGTCTCATAAATATCAAAGTTGGGCCTAATCACATGGGTCTTGCATACGTCACAATGGGCCTCATACAATTCAAGGTGGGCCTTAACAATGGGCCACAAATACATTAAGATGGGCCTCAACAATGGCCTTAAAATAATCTCCAAAATGGTTGGACGGTTTAGATGAAACTCATGCATCATGGTGGACCTCATGGATTGACGGCGTGGGTACAAAGTGAATAAACGGTGTGGATACAACATACATCAGTGGTGGGTCCCAAGCACGTGGTCCACCAAAATGCTTATTTTACATCCAATTTGTTGATAAAGCCACATGTACATGGGGCCTACCATAATGTTTGCCTGCCAGCCAACTTGTTGATAGGGTCACGTGAGCAAGGGCCCACAGTAACATTCATTTTCCATCCACCCTATTGAAAGGTCACGTGGACAGAGCCACTGCAATGTTTATTTGCCAACCAAACTTTTGGTACGGTTACGTGGTCCTAGGTTTACCGTGATGCAGTTCACAAATCCAACCCATTCATTGTGTGTGTCCCACCAATTTAAGGGTCCAAACCGAGTTTCAGGTGGATCCAAGCTGCATGTGGACCCCAGCATTTGATTCCATGTGGTTTGGCATACCATCGCATGAATGGTGATGGTGTGGGCCATCCAAGAACTGTTTATGGCTGATTTTTGGAGCCAACACATCATTAAAGGGGACCTATTAAATGAACGGCATGGATGTAGAACATACATCATGGTAGGGTCCACAACTGGGGCCAAGGGGACCCACCCTATTTAACGTTGGACGTCCAGACTCCTTTGGACGTCAAGGCAGCAAATGCATGATATATATATATATATATATATATATATATATATATATATATAATATATATATATATATATTTATCCTAGGTGGGACCCACATTAACCAGATTTACTCCGTCCATTGCATGTGTCCCACAAAATTAGGGGTCCAAACCAAGTTTCAGGTGGGTCCAAGCTTCTGTGGACCTCAGCAATCATTTTCCCAAGTTTTAATGGAAAATACTAGCATTCTCAATGCCACGGCCCGCCAGATAATTGGATCGGTCTCATTTTTCGGCTCAACCCTAAAATGATGCAAGGGTTGGGATGGACGGCCTGGATCATGCATAAACATCAAGGTGGGGCCTACTTGAACTCCCATTCCCAAACTTATTATGAGTAACTTGTTAGTACATCTATGTCAGTTCACACTTCACGTTAGCTACTTGCAACGTCTAGCGTCGAGAGATGCTGGACGGTGTGGATGCTCACAGACATCATGGTGGGTCCCACGGGGCGTGGCCCACCATGTTGGTACGCATATATATATATATATATAATATAATATTACTATTATATATTATATATATATATATATGTATGGAATATGGGATCAACTAAATGTGGTGGGCCACCCCATCTGATGGATGAAATAGGTAATTTGGTGGGCCCACTACATTCTAAGATGAGAAAAAGAGAAAGAGAGAGAAATCCACGGTGCAACAGAGGGACCCCGCCACTATGGGCCCTCATTGATACATCACATACATCACAACGGTCCCACCAACATGTGGACCATAAGAAAAAAAAAGATTTAACGGTGGATCGCCCACCTCATAGCCTCCTCCTTGCTTCCTTGGCTTCCATGCTCCTTGCCTTCGCCTTGGATGGTGGATGATGGGGTTTGGTGGTTGAGATTGAGAGATGGAGATGAGGATAGAGAGAAGGAGTGAGAATGTAGAGGAGAGAGAGGTAGGACCACACTTGGGAGGTAGAGGGAAGCCTGGACGTATGGAGTGTCTTGGGTTGCTTGGGAGAGAGCTTAAGAAAATGGAATGAAGGAATAAAATAAAAAAAAAAAGGATGGTATGGGGTGGTTTGAAAAATGGGTAAAAGAGGGATGGTTTAGTTTGAAATTTTTAAAGGGATGGTGAGGGAGAGAGAGGTTTGACTTGTGGGAAAATGAGGAGTGGGGTGGTTGTACTTAGATAAGGGATGCATTTATGGTTGATTGATGGGACTTGTTGTAGAGATTCCCTTGAGATTCGCAACGCGCAGCATTTCTTCGGAATAAACGCAGGCCGACATCTTCTACCCTGGGTATTGGATCGGTGCGCGAGTCGCGGCGTTAGAACCGCGGCGACGGCGCGGTCGCTAGGGTACAAGTTTCGAATGGAGCTGGCTTTGGTATGCGGGACTCGACTTAGGATCACGCCCAAACGTCAGATATGGGTTGAGGATTGTTGGAATTCGACCGGAAGGATCGCGAAAGTATACGGAACGGTACGGACTAGAATACGGGTCTTACAACTCTCCCCACCTAATAAAAATTTCATCCTCGAAATTTGCACTACCATTGCACTAAGCATAACTCATAAGGGAACAGGGAACATAACATCATATATAGTCAAAACACAACATATCATCATAATCAAACACCTAAGAGATGGGGATAACGCCCATGAATCTCAAGCTCTAACTCCCAAGACGCATCATTCATGAACAATCTAGGAAGACGGAGTAGGGGCCAAGTCACACGAATCGTCGATGACTCCTCCTGATGTCTGAGGATCCTGCTGCTGCTGCTGCCGCTGATGGGGTCCTGGGGCAGATATTGTCGTCGTTGTTGCTGCTGCTGAGGACGGGGACACTCGCTCCTACGATGCCCTATCGCATCGTACCTAAAGCAAGCACCAGAGAACGGTCTGGGTGGCAGGGGCTGCCGAGGGTGGGGGCACTCCCAGAAGCGGTGCCCCGCCTCATCACATCTGAAGCATACACTTAAGGACTGACGTTTAGGTGGTGCAATTGCTCGGAAGGACGGACGGTTCTTATGCCTCTGTGGTCGTCGACATCGCTGCACCTGGGAGCTACCGGAGGGGGCCTTCCTCTTCCGGTCTCCTCTCTGAAGAATGGCGGTTATTGCTTGCAACATCTACAGTAGCTGGTCCGCACTTACGGACATGGTTGGTGATGCGCTAGACTCAGATGGGGGTGTAGAAGTCTCAGGTGGGGGAATATAAATCTCAGGCGAGGAAACGAAAGTCGCTCGATTCAGTCTCTTGGGTGCCATGTCCTACAGGAAGGAACAAGGGCCTATCATCCTTGGGAACTCTTGAATGCACACATGATAGGGAGCCATATCAGAAAATCTCTAAGTTATTTAAATCGGGAATTTAGTTATTCTAAGTTCTCAACAATCATCGAGTGAGGGTAGCTATCAGCAGATATGTGATGTTATCCTCAAGTATTCCCAAGTTATGCTCTGATACCAACTTCTGTCATGCCCAAACCCGGAAATCGGATTCACAAGAAACCCGGTCACCGAATCTAGAGCCGACCGCCTCCGTAGTACCACATTCTCGGTTCCTAGCGTTCATACGCTAGATTTCGATCCTGGGATCCTACAAGGAGATTTTTTTTTTTTTTGTGTATATTTAACTCGTAATAGGCATAACCACAAGTATACCCAAATCACAAAGGCAACATCATCATCACATATCCACTAGTATAATCATTTGATTACATAGTGAAGGGAAATACATGAATTGAAAATCAAGCTCCAGAAGGCCGCTGCATGCTCCAAGCTCAACACTGCTGCAACCTAACATCACCTGCACGCATTTATCGTGCATAAGCTTATAGAAAGCTTAGAGGATGGTGTAAGTGTGTGCACAAGGTAAGTGCCAAGTATTCAATACAATGCCATTATCATACATTACCGAAAATACTGGTAATCCATAAATCATACAATATCGGAATAAGCAGAATTACTAACAAGATCATGAATTACCAGAGTAAGCAGAAATATTGACAAGAGCAGAAATTATCAGAGTAAACAGATATACTGACAAGATCATAAATTATACAATAACAGAGTAAGCGGAAATACGGACAAGTCCATGAGTCAATCAATATCAGAACACGCAATATAGAACAGCTATGCAAATGAGGAGTCATAAAGAGCCAATTATCAAATGCCGAGGATGTGATGCAGTGTGTAATTCCTGATGAGTCCACGAATAGTGTTAATCGTATCTAGACCATATAAATGCACAAACACAGTAACCCAAAATACCATATGCCGTGGGTGTAATGAAATATGCGGTGCAAATGGAATGACCATGCTGGAGTGTGAAGTCGGGATGATAATACGTAGTATCGCAGGCTATGGTGTCCATCACAAGGGACTTCTATCCAAACCAGTCCCATACCTAAATTTGGATAATCAGACTCAATGTGGTAAACTCCTGATCTCAGGTTAGTGGCGCTCCCCAACCGAAATCCTGGCCATGCGAAGGTACACGTAACAAATAGTTGCGCACCACCAGCCCGAGTGGATAGTGAATGAATGAATGAATGAGTATGCAACTCCTGCTCAATAAGTCCACATATTAGTACGGTTCATCTCTGGGATCATCACCGGGGTCTAGTACACTCTACATGTAATCACCGCCCACTGGACGCGCAACTATGCAAGTAGAAGAGACCTCACTATCCGCCTGGCTAGTAGTTAGCCAATACCTACCCGACACATCGATAGCGGACCCATTCACGAGCTAGTCAAACTCAGCCTAACAATGCCCCCTACCCTCAGGCGGGTAAGGCCACACCCCCTCCCAACAGACCACGACACAGTGGGAGACGCAGCCTCCTGGTATTCGGCACTCGGGCGCTCATGTATCCACTCGGTCTCGACGTTGGGGCGTTTCCTGGCCACAGAGGTTAAGAGATTTTCACCCAGGGACAACTATGTCGCCCGTATGCTAGAACCAACATTTTCGGTGTCCCGTCTGACCATCCACAACATGCTTGTAGAGGTTAAGGCCCTGATGTCGCTAGGGCGTACAGTAATCACAACACAATGCAAGATGCATGAGTTATGCAATCCAGTCATGCATCAATCCTGCGCATGTCGTGTGCTCATGTGAGATAACCTCTGCCTATCATGGAGTCTCATAACAACATGCTCAATGACTTATGCAATGATCAACCACATCTCATAATAGACATGTAGATGATGCGTATGGGCATGTATCACGATGTTATGCTGTCACATACTCATAATTGGTATCAATAACCGGCATCGACAATTGACCTCGACAATGTGGACATTTAACCAACATTGTCCCCAAGGAATGGCCCACATAGAGTCAAACATATCGTGGGCCCATGGCCTCACACAAGGGCCACATACATCAAGTGATCGACATCACATGGGCTAGAAATACATCTCAATGGACCTCATCATATGGGCCTCATATACATCAAGTGGGTCGCAGCAACCGGGCTGCAGCGATGGGCCTCATATAAATCCAATGGGCCGCATTAAATGGTCATATATAATCTTAATCAGCCTTTTCCCATGGACCTTAAATATATCATAATGTGCTTCATCATATGGTCTAATATACATCATAGTGGGTTGAATACATGGGCTTAATATACATCACCATGGGTCACGACCCATGATCCTCAAATACATCATAATGGGCTACAACCCGTGGGCCTCAATATACATCAAGTGGATCACATTAATGGGTCTCATATACATCAAATGGACTACGTACCTGGGCCTCGAAATACACCAGTGGGTCGTACATCATGGGCGGGCCGCACATCATGGGCCTAATACATATCACAATGGCCTTGCCCTTAGGCCACGAATACATCACAATGACCCTCTGACAGGGTCTAATATACATCATGAGGGGCCACATCCTTGGGCCTCGAATGTGTCACAATAGGCCACAACTCATGGGCCTCAAATACCAAGCAGGTGGGCCCCATATATATATATATATATATATATATATATATATATATATATATATATATATATATATATTAAGTGGGCCAAATGGGGCAGTCCATGATTTAACAAAACAAATGGATAGCGTGGTTGAAATATACTCATCATGGTGTGCCCCCCATGCCGATGGGTGGCGTGGTGAATACATACATCATGGCGGGTTCCCACACTACCTGGACAGATGGACGGATGGAGAACCACATACATTCAAGTGGGGCCATGTCCTCAAGCAGAAGGACGGTTGGATATAACAACACAATCATGGTGGCCTTACGCCACTCGTCCAGATGGACAGTCGAATATAGAGCATGTACGCCAAGGTGGGTCTCACCTGCCATGGACAGAGTGTATATACGACACATCATCAAGGTGGGTCTTAGGAATAGTCTGCCCAATGGCATATGTTATGATCAGTCACTTCTCTTATTAGGCATACATATGATGTGTATGATCATGAATTATGGTTCTATACTAAACATGTGTTGTGGTAATGGGCTCTGTTCATAACGAAGATGGGCCTAGACGGCCTACATAGTAAGTATGGACTATCAATGGGCCCTAGGAGAGTGATAATGGACATTTAACCACATCACCTTCACAATGTAACTCAAACCATCATTGCTCTCAAGATTAGCCCGCTATAAAGGTCAGCATATACCATGGTGGAATCACACTACAAATGGGCCTCATGTATGTCCTATTGGGCCTCGACCCATGGGCCTTCAATACATCAAATGGTCCTCAAACCATGGTCTCATAATATCAAAGTGGCCTTATTGGATGGGCCACAATTACATCAAGTTGGGCCTAATCACATGGGCCTTGCATATGTCAATGGGCCTCATACAATTCAAGGTGGGCCTTAACAATGGGCCACAAATACATTAAGATGGGCCTCAACAATGGCCTTAAATAATCTCCAAAAATGGTTTGGACGGTTTGGATGAAAACTCATGCATCATGGTGGACCTCATGGATTGACGGCGTGGGTACCAAGTGAATAAACGGTATGGATACAACATACATCAGTGGTGGGTCCCAAGCACGTGGTCCACCAAAATGCTTATTTTACATCCAATTTGTTGATAAAGCCACATGTACATGGGGCCTACCATAACGTTTGTCTGCCAGCCAACTTGTTGATAGGGTCACGTGAGCAAGGGCCCACATAACATTCATTTTCCATCCACCCTGTTGAAAGGTCACGTGGACAGAGCCACTGCAATGTTTATTTGCCAACCAAACTTTTGGTACGGTTACGTGGTCCTAGGTTTACCGTGATGCAGTTCACAAATCCAACCCATTCATTGTGTGTGTCCCACCAATTTAAGGGTCCAAACCGAGTTTAGGTGGATCCAAGCTGCATGTGGACCCCAACATTTGATTCCATGTGGTTTGGCATACCACCGCATGAATGGTGATGGTGTGGGCCATCCAGGAAAAGGAACTGTTTATGGCTGATTTTTGGAGCCAACGCATCATTAAAGGGGACCTATTAAATGAACGACATGGATGTAGAACATACATCATGGTAGGGTCCACAACTGGGGCCAAGGGGGCCCACCCTATTTAACGTTGGACGTCCAGACTCCTCTGGACATCAAGGCAGCAAATGCATGCTATATATCTATATATATATATATAATATATATATATAGATATATATATATATATATATACACACACACACACACACACACACATTGAACTCCCAATAACACTCGCATATTCTTGTTGTGCTTTACATCTACCAGTATTTTTAACCAATTTAATACTTGGATCAAATGGGGTTGAAACCGGTTTACTATTATTATGATTAAACTTCTTTAACACTATCTCTACGTAATGAGATTGTGTTAAGGCTATTCCATTATTAAGATTATAAATCTTAATACCTAATATTACATCGGCTTTGCCCATATCCTTCATGTCGAAGTTGTTACTTAGAAACTTTTTAGTTTCTTTCATATAGTCCTCATTTGGTCCAAATATTAGCATATCATCTACGTATAGGTAGATAATAATTTGACCTTTAATATATATAAACTTATCTGCTTGGTTTACTCTAAAATCATTAGATTGTACTACTTGATCAAACTTCTCATGCCATTGCTTAGGAGCTTGCTTGAGCCCATAGAGAGATTTGATCAGTTTACACACTTTCTTCTCTTGCCCGGGTTGAACAAACCCTTCAGGTTGTTCCATATAGACTTCCTCATCTAGATCACCATTTAAGAATGCTGTTTTGACATCCATTTGATGGATTACTAGGTGGTGAATTGCTTCAAGAGCAATTAAAGTCCTAATGGTAGATATATGAGCAACAGGAGCATATGTATCAAAAAAATCGATACCTTCCTTTTGTCTAAATCCTTTGGCTACTAATCGAGCTTTAAACTTATTTATGGTTCCATCAGGATTGAACTTTCTTTTAAAAATCCATTTACATCCTATAGGCTTTGAACCTGGTGGAAGATCGACCAAACACCATGTGTTATTGGAGACTATGGAATCCATTTCATCGTCTATGACTTCCCTCCAAAACTGTACATCAGGAGATGAGAGAGCTTCACTAAGTGTCGATGGATCACTTTCAATACTTAGTGGTAGAGTAATCTCCTTTCTTATTTCGTTTATATCCCCTTCTATAAGAAACATATAAAAATCTGGGCCAAAAGATGTTTCTTTTCTTGCCCTTTTCGATCTCCTTGGTTCATTTCCTTCTGGATGAGTGTTAGATTTATTATGAAAGTTGTTGGACTCTTCGTTCATTGGTTCTATTGAATTTTCATCAACCTGCCTTTTTGTATGATTATTCATATAGTATTTGAATACTGTATTTTCAAAAAATATAGCATCTCTAGACTCTATAATCATGTTTTTGTCAGCAAAAGAAGTTTGTTCTAGAACCAGGAATCTATATACGGGACTATGAATCCCATAACCCACAAAAGCACACCTGATTCCTCTAGGACCCAACTTTACTCTCTTAGAATCAATAATCCTGACTTCTGCTATACTTCCCCACACTTTGAAGTAATGAAGATATGGTTTCTTTTTTTTTCATAATTCATATGGGGAGATATCCAATTTTTTGTGTGAGATAGCATTCAGAATACGGTTTGCTGTTAACAATGCTTTCCCCCTGCAAATTCAGTGGTAATCTAGAATTTAATATCATACAGTTGATCATCTCAACTAATGTCCTATCTTTGCGTTCCGCTAGGCCATTTTGTTGAGGTGTGTAAGGTGCAGTAAATTCATGGATTATACCATTTGATTCACAGAAGTCGTTGAATTCATTAGAAGAGTACTCACCTCCTCTATCACTTCTGAGGGCTTTAATCTTTACATTCAATTGATTTTTTACTTCGGCCTTATAAAGCTTAAACTTTTCAAAGGCTTCATCTTTAGATTTTATCAAGTATACATAGGAAAATCTAGTGAAGTCATCGATAAATGTGATAAAATACCTTTTTCCTCCACGAGTTAAGGTATTATTTAAATTCAGATATCGGAATGAATTAACTCCAAGGGTTGTGATTTTCTCGTGCCAGACCCAAATGGTTTTCTGGTTATTTTAGAATGAGCACACACATCACATTTCCCTTCTTGTTGAATTTCATATTTTGGTATAAGACCTAGGATCATCATTCTTTTCATTGAATGATAGTTAAAATGACCTAGTCTAGAATGCCATAAAGATATAGAATCCACTATGTAAACGGAAACATTATTATTATTATTAATATTCAGTTTAATCATACCATTACATGAATATCCTTTGCCTACAAACATACCATTCTTGGTGATAACCAACTTATCAGACTCAATCACTATTTTGAATCCCCTCTTATTGAGAAGATCACCTGACACTAGATTTTTAGACATGTCAGGTACATGCAATACATTTGTTAGTGTCAGTATTTTGCCTGATGTAAACTGAAGCTTTACTGTTCCTTTTCCAACAACGGTCGCACGAACATTATTACACATCTTCACTTCTTGTCCAGTATTATACCTTCATAGGTCTTGAAGATGTTTCGGTCCTTCGATATGTGAATGGTTGCACCAGTATCTAGCCACCATCCACCATCGGATATTACCGTGTTAGCTTCAGTAACCATTGCTACAAGTTAGTCTTCTACCATGTTAGCCTGAGTTTTCAGTTGTTTCTTCCTGTGTCGACATTCCTTTATGTAGTGTCCAGGCTTATTGCAGAAGTGACACTTGCCCTTTTTCTTTCCCTTTTTCTTAAACTCTGTATCTTTCTTTGGGGGAATAGATTTGGAGTTCTAAAATTTTGGCTTGTCATCTTCTACAATATTTGCTTTGGAATGATTTTTCGAAGCACTTTTTTTCTTGTCTCGGTTTCTGGACTCTTCTTCTATACAAAGATGTCGTTGAAGCCCTTCAAGAGTGCACTTCCTTTCATCATGTTTCAGTTTCTTTTTATAATCAAACTATGATGAGGGTAATTTTGCAATTACTACACCGACCAGGAATTCTTCAGGAAGATCTATCCCACCAATCTTCAATTCATCAACCAAGTTCTGTAGTTCGGTTACTTGGGAGAGAATTGGCTGATCATTTTTAAACTTGAAGTGGACATAATTGTCGATCAGAAATTTCTGAGTACTGATCTCTTCAGTTTTATATTTTTGATCTAATTTTGTCCACAGATCTTTAGCAGAGGATATTTTACGGTATGAGTTATATGGATGGAATTAGAGAGGGTGTTTAAGATATGACCTTTGCATAGAAAATCGTCCTCCTTCCTTTTCTTCCGTTCTGCCTTCACTTGATCTGAGTCATCGTCAGTTGGCTCGGTAGAGAAGGCAGATCATCATCTAGGATGTAAGATAACTTCAGAGTTGTCGAAAAAGAAAAGCATCTTCTGCTGCCATCTTAAGAAGAATTGACCATCGAAACGATCCAGTCGTACAAAGTCTTGGTTCATAACTTGAATGGAATGAATTGCCTCCATTGTGAAAAGAGTTTCAAAATCTGTCTTGAATGTTACAAAAAATAAGAAATACTTGTACACAACGGACGATAGAAGAAAACGATAATGAAATGAACAGATCTTTCGAGTTCAAGGCTCGACTTGAATAGTCAATTTCTCAAGACAGATTTGCTGCCCTTTTTCTGGAAATTCTAGCAAGTGCAAACGAAGGAAATCTGCAAATTGTCTTCAGGATACAATGAACTCTCAATCCGATTTTCAACAAGAAAATTTGCACATTTAAGTGTTGAACAAATCTCTAGTTTTGACACCGATATGCCTGAAGACGTTCAGAAAAAACTCAGCAAGAGATTAGATCGAGAGTAATTTGCACAGAAGATGATTTAATCTTGAGGATTAAGAGTATATTATTCTGGATTATAGTATCCAGGATTTATATCAATTGAAAGGTTATGGATTTCTTCCTGAAGAGGTGCTAAAGAACCTCTTTAAGAAATCCATACCCATTCACAGCAAATAATTGCCTTTTCATGAAAGGACATGACTCTTTGTCCTATGACAGTTATTTCTGTACCCATTCAGACAGGGGCAGTTATCCAACATGAAAAACTGTATCCACATAAGCGACACATACCATAGGTGCCACATGTATAATCATGTAACAATTACTCTCAATCAATAAAATAAACATCTGGGTACAATAGCCTAAAAAATATGAACCGAGTGCCAAAAAGACTAAGGCTCTCATAGCTCCTTGCGACGATGCGCAAGTGCTAAGTGCACCTAATAAAGCGCCAAAAAGTGCCCAAGCAGCCCTACAGCCCACGCCACACGCGTGCGTGGACGGTTCTTCTCACCGTCTTCGAGGAGATTTGAACCCTGGTTGCATAAGCAAAAACCCCCTTTCTTACCGACTGGCTATACACACTATTTATGGAAAGTTTAAATAATTAATATATTTATTTACTTTCTAAAAATAACTTTTATTTTTGAAATTTATTTTTATTCTAGAAAACACAACACCACTTTCTTCTTCACTATCATCTGAGTGGGCCCCACATGAAATACCACATAGCCAAGTTGGTAGGGATCAGGATAGCGGCAATGCATTGGGCACTCATTCTCATTCTCATTCTCCTAGTTATCATTTTCTTGAGGATGATACAGGTTGTATATGCTTTGACGCCCTATTTCCACCAGAGGTGACACCACAGCAGCCCGAAATTCGTCTACTCCCTGAAATTCTCGACCATGATGTGTCGGATCGATTGTTCCATCCTCGGAGGAAGAGGAACTACCTCTCCATAGAAAAACTCTGTCAACGGTCATTACATCAACATTCTAATGGCCAACTGGTGCAAGAGGTCAGAGAGGCTTGGAGGGCGTATGCAGATAAGATAATAGGCGAAGATCATTGCTCGCCGATGGTCAATAACACACCTGAAAGCCGAGAAAAATGTCCCATAGCTGTGGACCGACTATAGCCTAAAAGAGTCCATTGGTGGGATGAAAATCCTTCAGCTACAGATTCGAAAGTTGCCAGTGATATCAGAGCTGGTGATCCAAGAAGAGTCGGGAGTGATGCATCTATCTTAGGCCCACCAGGGTCTATAGGAATTGGATCGATCAGAGGTGTTCATTCAGATATAGAATCAATGCCAGTGGGAAGTATCAATCGTGGATATTGTGATGTAGAGAGGGTCGCAGATAGTTACATGGCCAAGATGGATCAGAAAAGAAAAGGCCCGGTCGACGACAGAAGTGATCCGGACCGTCGGACCTTAAAAGCAGGTGTATCTCGCAATCTAGAATGAGTTATTGGACGTTAAATATATGATTTTGGGGTAGAACGAGCTACTTTAGCCAACCAACCTTGCCATAATAGGTTTCTCAAGCTGAATTTGTGAAATACCGCCATATCGACAGTCGTTTCCTTATTTTAATTCTATTTTTACTATAAATATTTATAACTCTTATCGTGGGACTAGGAGTTGCACCTTTGTAAATAGTAAGCTTATTATTTATAGTAAGTCGCGAATTCTAGGAGTTTTAGTCATAGTTTGATTCTGATTTCTCTCTTGGTATCCCTATTTAAAGGGTTGTGAACTCGTTTTTATTCATTCAACAATCAATTTCGAATTTATTAGAATTTATTTCTATTTTCTTGTTTTCTTTCCCCATGGATTCGAGAAGTCTCTGTGAGGAGTCGAGAGAAGTTCGGTGGATTCAGAATAGTTATCCTCTTGAGGAAGATGGTGCTGTTGGGGGCCTTGCACAAAACCTTAGGATCTAGCCCTCCACAACAAACCAGAATTATGGATAATAAAGCAATGAAAATAATCAATGCATCAATCACACATCACACAAGAGAATTTTACGTGGAAAACCCTCAAAGAGGTAAAAACCACGGGACCTCATCCAGATCAACAATTCACTATGAAGTAAAACATTTACAACCTTCTTCACTCACGCAGGAGTGGATGAACAATGAAAGAATAAAGAAAACCAGAGAGATCTCACCGATTACGAGGACGTAGGAGCGCTGAGATATAGACTGCACCATAGATCACCTCCACGAGCATAACCTCCCTTCTATAAGCTTCCTCTCTCTCTTTCTTCCCCTCTCTCTCACCTTTGATAGCCCTCTTGTGTTTTTCTCATCAACACGACATACCCTAAAAAACCCTAGGGACCCTTTTTTATAGTTTTAGGAAACTCTTTTCCGCATCCTAGTTGCGAAAGGACTTGCGCATCCCAGTTGCGAAAGGACGACAGGTCCAAAAAACCCATCAAATATCCCCCTTTTTGACCAGGAGGGATTCAACTTCTTTAACCCAGCCAGGTTTCTAAAAACCTCGAACTTGCCCTTGAGCAAGGCCTTGGTCATCATATCTGACCCATTATCATCCGTGTGGACCTTCTCAAGCTGTAACACCTTCTGTTCCAAAGTATCTCTGATCCAGTGATATCGAATCTCTATGTGCTTTGACTTAGAATGCTGACTTGGATTCTTGCTCAAGTGTATAGCACTCTGACTATCGCAATAGACCACGTGCTCTTCCTGCTTCAGGCTAAGTTCCTGTAGGAACCTCTTCATCCAAAGCATCTCTTTACATGCCTCTGTGACTGCAATGTACTAGGCCTCTGTAGTTGACAATGCTACGACCTTCTGTAGCTTGCTCTTCCAAGAAACCGCTCCCCTTGCAAACGTGAACATGAACCCCGATGTAGACTTCCTGGAGTCTATGTCACTTGCCATATCTGCATCTGTGTAGCCCTCTAACACAGGTTTACCGTCACCACAGCATAGGCTTAACCTGGATGAGCCTCTTACATACCGCAGTATCCACTTCACCGCTGCCCAATGCTCTTTGCCAGGATTGGCAAGATACCGTCTGACAACACCAACCGCATATATTATGTCTGGGTGTGTACACACCATAGCATACATCAAACTTCCTACCGCTGACGCGTAGGGTATCTTCTGCATCTCTTCCACCTCTGCCTTCGTCTTGGGACACTGCCTGTCGCTCAATCTGAAGTGACCATCTAGTGGAGTACTGACCGGCTTCGCTACATTCATATTGAACCGCTCTAGGACTTTCTCAATATACCGCTCTTGTGACAGCCAAAGCTTTCTGCTGCTTCTCGTACAGGTTCTCTCCATTCCTAGAATCTGTTTAGCTAGGCCCAAGTCTTTCATTGCAAAAGACTTGCCCAACTCCTGTTTCAGCCTGCCGATCTTTTTGATATCTTTTCCCATGACGAACATGTCATCAACGTATAATAGTAGAACTAAGAAATCACCATCTAAAACTTACGCGTGAACATACAGTGGTCCGACTCCTTTCTGTCATACCCATGTTGTAACATAAACGAGTCGAACTTCTTGTACCATTATCGTGGAGCTTTTTTCAGCCCATACAAACTCTTCCTCAGCCTACACACCATATGCTCCTTGCCCTTGACTTTGAACCCCTCTGGTTGGTGCATATAGATCTCTTCTTCCAGGTCACCATGGAGAAAGACAGTTTTAACATCTAACTGCTCTATCTCCAGATCCATGCTAGCCGCCAACCCAAGCAACACCCGTATGGATGTCATCTTCACCACTGGTGAGAATATCTCCTCAAAGTCTATGCCTTTCCTCTAACCAAAACCTTTCATACAAGTCTGGCCTTGAACCTTGTTTATGAATTCTTCTGCTCAACCTTCTTTCTGAACACCCACTTGTTGCTCAAAGCTTTCTTGCCCTTAGGCAGTTTCACTATGTTATAGGTGTGGTTCTTATGCAAGGATTCCATCTCCTTTTGCATAGATTTCAACCACTCCCCCTTATGCTAATCGGCTAGGGCCTCAGAATAATCTTCTGGCTCTCCCCCATCAGTCAGCATAATGTACTCATGTGGCGAGTACCTCTTGGACGGCTGTCTGTCCCTAGATGACCTCCTCACCTGTGTCTCAACACGTGGATCAAGTGGGGGCTGCTCCCCTGGTCCATCTTCTGAAGGAACTCTCTCGTCCTCTGTACCTTGTTGTACTCCCCCGTCATCAGTCTCCACGGGAGGAATGATCGGATCCGTGTCCTCTAGCTCACCTGAACTAGGCTGATTCTTCTCTGACTTACCAATGTCTTCTATACACTGATCTTCAAAGAAAACCACATCTCTGCTCCTGACGAGCTTCCTCTCGGTCGGATCCCATAATTTATAACCGAACTTTTCATCACCGTACCCCAAGAACACACACTGCCTGATCTTCATATCGAGCTTGAACCTCTCGTCTTTTGGTACGTGAACGGATGCCCTGCATCCAAACACCCTGAGATGACTGTACGATGGATCCTGTCCAGTCCACACATTCTCAGGTACTTCTCCATTCAACAGGGCTGATGGAGACCTGTTTATCAAATACACCGCCGTGTGCATTGCTTCTCCCCAGAACGTCTCGGGCAATTTCGCATGGGATAACATGCATCTGATTCTCTCAACAATGGTGCGATTCATTCGCTCAGCTACACCATTATGCTGTGGGGTCTTGGGGACCGTCTGTTCATGCCGTATACCCAGGGACTTGCAGTACTCGTGAAAGTCGCCAATATATTCACCACCATTGTCAGTGCGGATGCACTTCAATGGTCTACCTGTCTCTCTCTCGACTATAGCATGAAACAATTTAAACACACCAAAGACCTCGTCCTTGAATTTCAAAGCATAAGCCCAAACCCTCCTAGATGTATCATCTATAAAAGTAACAAAATATAATGCCCCACCCAAGGTTTTTTTCCTCATAGGACCACAAACATCAGAATAAACCAAATCTAATGCATGCACTTTATTAACATGAGAAACAGTTTTAATAAATGAAACTCTATGTTGTTTCCCTGATAAACAATCAAGATAAGTTTTGAGAGGTGTACCTGTCACATCTGGAAGGAGCCGCTTCTTTACTAGTACCTGAAGCCCTTTTTCACTCATGTGGCCTAGACGCCTGTGCCACATGCCAATAGCTGAATCTTCCGTTGCGTTCAACCCACCCTTGCACATACTGACACTTGCCTTGTAAAGGGTGCAACACTTCTTTCCTCTTGCCATGATCAATGAACCCTTGATGAGCTTCCATCACCCACCAGCAAACAGGCTTTCATAGCCATCATCATCCAACCTTCCCATCGACATCAAGTTGAGGCGAAGGTCTGGGATATGCCTCACATTCCTGAGAACCAATGTGCAGCCCATATCGGTCTTCACACAAATATCACCAACTCCCACGATCTTCGATACGCCAGAATTTTCCATCCTCACAGTCCCACGGTCACCTGACTTGTAGCTTGTGAAGAAGTCCCTGTGTGGAGTTGCATGAAAAAAAGCTCCCGAGTCTATCACCCAGTCGGTGTCCTGACTCGTAGCCGTGAGACATACGTCATGATTTGCAAAAAGAATAACTACAACGTCGCCATCTGAAGTGACTGCAGTGGAATCTGATTCATCTTCCTTCCCTTTTCCTTTCTTGTCATTTTTCTTACCACGACATTCATGCTTGTAGTGGCCCTTCTTGCCACAATTCCAGCATTCAACATCTTTTCTGTTACTTGACTTGTCTCTTGATTTATCTCGGGCCTTCCCGCCCTTCCTGTTCTTTCCTCTCCCCTGTTCCTGTGTCACAAGAGCCTCTTGCTGAGTAGACCCCTGAGACTTCCTCCTTGTCTTTTCATTGAAGAGACAGCTAGTCACCTGTTCCATGGATATCCTTCCGTCTGGCGCGGAGTTACTTAGAGACACCACCAATGTCTCCCAACTGTCAGGCAATGAACTAAGCAATAGTAAAGCCTGCAATTCATCATCCAGGACCATCTTCATAGAGGTGAGTTGGTTCACTATATTGCTGACCTCATTCATGTGCTCAGCCACAGAACCACCATCTTTGAATTTGAGATTCACAAGTCGCCTTATCAGAAAAATCTTATTATCGGCTATCTTCCTCTCATACAGCCCTTGTAATTTCAGCCATAGGCTAGCGGCTGAGGTTTCTGTAGACACATGGTAGAACACAGAATCATCCAACCATTGTCTAATAAACCCCACTACCTTTTGGTCCGTCTTCTTCCAATCATCATCAGTCATATCCTTGGATTTGCTGATATGCCTAAAATTGGAGAATATAGGTCCTTGCAATAAAGCAAGTCCTCCATCTTAGCTTTCCATATGGTCCAGTTAGAACCATTGAGGCTGATCATCCTTGAGCCACCTTCCATAATTCAAAACCGATCCTACCCGTTCAATGAACCTGGCTCTGATACCACTTTGTTGGGGGCCTTGCACAAAACCTTAGGATCTAGCCTTCCAGAACAAACCAGAATTATGGATAATAAAGCAATGAAAATAATCAATGCATCAATCACACACCACACAAGATAATTTTACATGGAAACCCTCAAAGAGGTAAAAACCACGGGACCTCATCCAGATCAACAATCCACTATGAAGTAAAACGTTTACAACCTTCTTCACTCACGCAGGAGTGGATGAACAATGAAAGAATAAAGAAAACCAGAGAGATCTCACCGATTACGAGGACGTAGGAGCACTGAGATATAGACTGCACCGTAGATCACCTCCACGAGCATAACCTCCCTTCTACAAGCTTCCTCTCTCTCTTTCTCCCCCTCTCTCTCACCTTTGATAGCCCTCTTGTGTTTTTCTCATCAACACAACATACCCTAGAAAAATCCTAGGGACCCTTTTTTATAGTTTTAGGAAACTCCTTTCCGCATCCTAGTTGCGAAAGGACTTTGCGCATCCCAGTTGCGAAAGGACTTGCGCATCCCAGTTGCGAAAGGATGACAGGTCAAAAAAACCTATCAGGTGCTCGACCTCACGTCCTTCCTTGTGTCATATTGTATGAAGAAGAAGAAGAAAGAAGTGATGATGAGTTCTCAGGCCCAACACCCTATCGAAGAACTAGATCATTAAGTGATTTTTATGCAGGCACGGAATCAATGGTGGTGGGGGAGCTAATTGGCTCAACACCCTTTTGAAGAAGGAGATTGATGAACTGATTTTAAGTGGGCCAGTGATGGTATTTTGGTGAGTTGAATAGGAATCGGATCCATCAGTAACATTCATCTGGTTACATATCAATTATTAGTGGGGGACATCAATGGTGGATTTTCCGAGTTCATGGGCCACCACCAAATCAAAGAACAATATCGATGGATGACGTGAATTCGACCACAAATGGTTTGTTGCACCCGACGGACAGTGAAGACATCCCATGTGAGAGAGTGTGTGTGTTTGGATTCATATGTTCTTGTAATGAATGTTCCGTTTTTGAATGTCTTCTTGCATTTTACATGGACACAGTTCACTCACGATTCTCGATTTTATGTATTTCCACAGAGGGGCTTTCTTTGATACTCTGGCAGCGTACGATGCTTGATAGTTTGTTGGCAGCCTGTCCTGATTAACTTTAAGTTGTAACTATTTATATGTAAATGGTTGTCTATATTTGGATAACTTGTAAATTTTTTATGGCCTATGATTGGGTATTCATGCTTGACAAAGCTTGGAGAGGTAAATTCTTATAAATTCTTCAAACGATATGTAAAGACTTCATTTAATATGGATCATTGAATTGAGCCTATCTTAATAAAATTCAGAGCCGATCCTTATACTAAACTAAGCACCAAGTGAGCCATAAAAGTAAGCCCACTAGTTCAAATGTCCTTTTATGAGTTATGGTCAAAATGATACTGAATATAGTACAATTATTAGACCACAAGAATGGATGACCTGCACCAATCAAATGGTTGATGACATTTATCCATCAAATTCTTTTAGATCAGATAACATACAAGAACAGTACTTAAATTAGCATAACATCGAGCATCATACTGCCCTATATTATAAGGAGCCCGCACAACCACAACTTTGTCTAGCCCTCTACAATGTCCATGTGACATCATTCCATCCATCAGTTTCATCAACTCACTTAAGGGCATGAGACTAATGAAATATAGGTAAATGAAAACATGGCTTTAAGGCAAGTTTTCAAATGCACAGGTAAAAGTTGTAAATCATTTACAACCTTCGGAGAATTTATAAGAACTTTCAGCATCCAAACCAGCCATATAATCTATTTATTTGCAAGTGATTCATCACTTGCAGATTTTATAAGTATTCAAATGACCCCTAGATTGATTTCATCGAAATATTACTATGAATTTATGCTTGATTGATATTTTACATGAACATGCATCAATCTATCTAACATCCCACTCTAGGTCCAGACCCAATACTAGACCCAGTTACAAACCTACACCCATGCTTGAAATTTAACCTTGTAGGACCATATGAATACTTAATTCAAACCCATTGCATTGAATACAATACCCAGATTCGACAGCAATGGGTCCAGTCACCAGAATACTCTATTAGCAAGTCAGGTTTGGGTCAACTGGTTTGGCCATTTTGGAGGTGGATTCCACCAAGCTAAATGGGTGGTGGGTTGGGCTCAGGCTAGAAATTTGTCCCATTTAAGTACATGGGCCAGGTTGGGTTGAACCTTACCCGATAGGGCTGTCGATGGGCTGGGCAAGTCAAAATTTTGAATAAGCCAGGCCCATTGGTCCCAACCCAACAGTTCAAAATCTGGGCTGAAGCCAACCTAAGCCCAACCTATTGACAGCCCTACCACCCGACCAGACCCAATGTGACGTTATCAATGGGTTGGTCCGGATGATATAGCCCAACCCAAAAACTCGAACAAAATAAAGAAGAAAATTATAGATGAATTCTTTATGCACGCATGTATCAACTGATCGATGTTAGGTTGCAAAGCTATATTCCATTCTTAAATCTGAGTTGGGTCGTGGTAGGTTTCTTCGGGTCACCCAAGCCTCATTGGGACCGGTCAAGCTCTTGAATTTTAAGTGGGTCGCGTCAAGTCAGAGAGGGTAATGGGCCATAGACAAGGTTTTCAACTAATATATTTTTGGCCTGTTCAATAAATAGTTTGAGCTTGGGCTAACGTTGAACTGCCCCAAACCTGACCCCATGCTATCTGGGGTTGTCAACGAGCTGGAAGACTTTCGAAGCCTTGCCTACAAAGTAAGGCATAAATGGGGCCTGCCTGGATCTGATGGTACAAAGCAAACAAGCCCAAACCCATGCCCAAGTCCAACACAACCCCAACGTCGGCCACCCATTTTATTTAAGATCTGGAGTTGTTAATTAAGGGAGCATTTGGATCTTATGTTGCTTAAGATAAGTTATTTATACCACAAGTAGCTTATCTTAATTTTTACTTAGTAAGAAAATAAGTATATTTGGTAAACAACATATTTATCAGCTTCTCCTCTCTTTCATCTCTCCTGTCCATTTCTTAGCAATTTATAAAAAATAAAAAAATAAAAAATTAAAGTGATTAAATACTTTTAAGTAGAAAAAATTTACTTATAAATAATTATAATCCAAACTTACTTATCTAAAATAAGGTACTCATCTACTGATGTGAAAAAGTGACTTATTTGGTGGTATCCAAACAGGCCTGCCAAATCATGCATTATATATGACAAAAATGCCCTTGGTATCATAAATGGGTTGGTCCGGGCTGACGAGCTCCTGATGAGGGCTGACCCGTGCCCGGTTAGTGACATGATTTAACCTTTTGGCCTAGGCCGGCCTCCTAGCCTATCATTCCAGCCCCAGCCCGACTCATTGATAGCCTAGACCAACCATATACTCAAAATCGTTAATCTTGTTGGACACCCCACGAATGGGCGCCGAGAAAATCCTCGTCGTTTGATTCTTATGTAGTTTATCTAAATAGCCCAAACAGTTTCTAGACTAGCAATTTGCATGCCTTGGAGGATTGATCCAACGGCTGAGCTAGTAACAACAGGAGGGTATCTGATTACGCTGGCCCACCGCGAATTGCCTATGCCCCGCCGCATGAAGTTACTGTGGTCGGAAACTATGTGGGGCATGACATATCCACTTCGTCCATCAGCTTCTAAACATCATAACAGAATAGGAATGAAAAAAAATCAGGCGAATCCATAAATCATATGAGCCACACCATACGGAAAAGTGAGAACGGAAACATCCACCGTTGAAATCCTCCTAGAGCCGACCATAGTGTATATAGACCATCCAAACCGTTCATAGGGTTATTATTAATCAAATAAGTTGTAGGAACAAATATCATCCTGATAAAAAACTTCTTTGGTCCCTAAAAAGTTTCCAATGGTGGGTCTCCAATCCTCCCCTTTTCCTATGTTGTGGCCCACCTGAGCTTTTATCTGCTTAATTTTTGGAAGGATGTTGTAATGTGTCCTTGAGAAATTGATGGACAGAGTGGATTTGTCAGAGGCATCTCTGTAGACCCCACACAGCTTCCAACCACAGAAACTTCTTATTTACGGGGGCACAGGAAATTCGCTGTTACAGGGCGGTGCGCAATACAAATTCTTGCAAAGCTCCTCATCACCAGCAGAAGGATCAAAAAAAAAAAAAAAAAACCATTAACTTCCCTCTCTTTCAAGAATCTTACCTGCGTCAATCCCCTCATTGAAACCCCATTTTCTTCAAATTTCAACCCCAAAATCTAACAGCACAAAACCTTAATTCCTCCCAACACATGCTTTCTCTCTCTTGAAATCCCGAACTTTCTGAAACCCTAGGTTAAGAATTTCAACTGCTCCCGGTTAGAGGTTCTCTTCTCCCAACAATTGGTTGAATCCTATCAGAACTATGGTACGCATGCATCATCGTCCAACCTTCTTCCTCTTTTCTGTAGATATCCTTTTATTTTTTAAGAACTTTTTATTTTTATACTATTTCGGTTGTTTTCAATGAACAGTGTGGATTTGGGGCTTATAGATCTCATGCGGTTTTGAAATTGAAGCAGCCTGCCGAATTTTTATGAAGAAATTCACACACACATATAGATAATATAATATAATATATGTCTACATGTATACAAGTACATCTACACACGTATGTTATGTCTAGACATATATGTGTGTATATGTGTGTGTACATTCATACAAACGTGTCACTTCAAACAACCAATTGCAACACTCTACTTCATCATCCACCATGCATCACCTACAACCCATAACCCTTATCCATCCATTAGCTAATGCATGTCTAGATTTCTTCCACCTTGGTCAATGCATGCTTAGCACCATCCACCTCATCCATCCACTACCTATACCATACATCACATTCCACCTCACTTTTAGCACCGATATGATCTCATAAACTTGCCACATCATCTTGCCACCTCAACCCCCAATTCCCTATATAAGAGTAGGAGCTCTCTTGTACTTATCCTTTTCCTGTACTTAGAAAATTCTGAGATTTTAAGAGAGAGTGAGAGAGAGTGGGGCCAAGGTGTGGCCCACCATTAATTAAAGAGGGAGTGGACCACACATCATCATCCAACCATCCATCCATTGAGGTGAGTCTACACCCCTCCTTCCATCCTCCTCTTTCCTCCTCATTTTATTTTCTTGAAATATGTGGGTTCCACTGGTGTGGAGTTCTTGTGTGCATGTATTTATGACTATGGTGGTCAGCAAAGTGGCCCAATGTCAGTATGGTCCACCATGATGAACATCATATCCACACCCTTCACATGTAATCCTGTTTTTGTATCTGGACAGCAAGTTCTAAAAATCATATAAAATCAACCATGCTAATATCAGAGTTGAAACTTGGGAATAAAATAAACAACAATATTATCTATGGGCCAAATTTCGTAACCATCCAACGGTCCAATCATCCGTAGCATCAAGTTTACTTGGCTGCTGTCCAACAACACATGCAAGATTTCGATTTACCTAAAATGGACCCATTTTTAATTCCTTTCGTGAATGTATTAAAAATATACGTTTTACTGAATTCATAGAAAATCGAACTAGCTTTCCAACGGTATATAATAAGCCTCAATCGGAGTTCGAACGGCTGAGATCTTGGCCTTATACGAAAGATGTATTTGGGAGCTTGTTATGACCATTCTTGTGTGGGCCATATCCGTGATTCCAACGATCAGATATATTTGATATTTGTTCTTAACTTAAGATAGTTATTGATCATATGTACGGTCCCTATGGTCATAATATTTCATGATAGAATTTAGAAAACTCTGGACCGATAGATATTCCTGTAAGGCTAAACCTTGAATTACTATATGTGGTCTAGATGAATCTAAGGCTCTGTATGGTTGGAAACCTATAAACAGCCTAAATGATATATTCCAAAACCATCCATTGGCTCAGATTTCCCAACAGAGAACCTGATTATAGAGATTTAATCAATATATTTCATGTGCTACTTGATGTGTATGTTGAAATATCTTTGCACTTTCTGTTTGCTGAAATCTTTCCAAGTATGTAACTGCATTGCATGTAGACATCTTTCACACCTTGTGGTGGGCCCCACACTCTGTATTTAAGGGTCCTACTTTAGGGGATGTTTAATCCTTATATAGTTGAGCCGGGATGTCCCACCTTTTTGTCAGGAATGATCCCTAAATGTTTGGAAATTGGGCCCTAAGTTGTGACAGACTCCATTGCTGAAAATTGTCTGATTATTTGTGTTTTGTACCAACTTTGAGCCTCTGTAGTGGACCACACTCTGGAGATATGAGTAGGCCACCACTTGGAACCTTTAACCTATACCAATGAATAGATAAATAATATTTTACTCGGGCTAAATCAGACCCCACATGATCAGGGAGTGGATCCCAAAATGTGGCCAGACATGTTTATGCAGAAAATTATATGCAGAAAATTAAAGTACCTATGTTTGGCCCTATATCAAATATTATGTGTACACAACCAGTTGGTCCCAGCTTATACTTTTTAAAGTACATATATAGTACTACCAAAGGCACCGGACGGCACACTGAAAGGTGGTCCCTTATGATCATGGGACATACTCAAAATCGGACCAAAACTAATTCTGCAGTGTGTTTCCTTCACATTTCCTCCAAGTACCCATGTTTAGGACATCATCGTAAATTGTAAACACCCAACCAATGAGGCTTGCCTTATACCTTTTAAAGCCCATACATAGAGCTACTAGATGGATCCCTCCTTTCACCATATGTGGGTCCCACATGATCATAAATCTGAATTGAAGATGGCCACAAACCAACATTGCACAAAAATATGTTTGATGTAAAATTTATGTGGGGCCATGTCAGTGGGGTCCACCACCTTCTCAAAGCATATAATGCAGCATATAAACTCTGAAAAATAACTCTCAGATATTGTTGGGCTTAAAAACCTTAAGTGGGCCATCTAGTATGGGCTATCTTGTATGGGCCTTACCTTTCATGTAATGAGATCCACCTGACATATTTTGTAAATGGGTGTTGTATAACTTGTAAAATATTTAGTGGACAGATCTTACTGTCCAAATGTTCTCTTAAGATATAGGTGGCCTTAGGCCCATCTAAATGATGCAAACCTAAGGCCCAAGCGGGCCCAACACTAAGAGAAATCGTTGGGGAATGAGAAACCCATAATGGTAACCTTCCTTGAGCCTGTTGGACAGGCCCATTGCCTACTGGGCAGCGTGCCTAAGTGGACCACGCTTAGAGAGACCTATTTTACAATGCATAAACTGGATAATTGGGCTTTTTCTTGGTTTGTTGTGTATGTAGCTAGTGGACCCGCTATGATATATGACATGAAAGATGTTAACATGTTATCCTTAATGTTTGAGATTGTGCATTATTTCTAGTTGGTGGAATGTGCGGGGCCCACTTAGTTGTGGAATTAGATCCACACCATTAAAAGCATTGTGGTTAGACATTTATGCCCTTGGGTTGGCCTATTGGTTCACCAAGTGGGATTCACACTTGACCTATACGACCCCATGCCTTGCATGTAGTTTAAGTCCAGTGTGGAAGTCACACTAGGTAGGACGCACCTAGTGATGGGTGAGATGATGATACATGTATGGTCACATGATATGATGATTGTGAGTTGTTGGTTGAAATGATAGATATAATTTAATGGATGGTGAATTATAGCATATGCATTGATGATGGATGAGTAATTATTTATAGTACTTATGACATTGTTTATGTTAATAATGAAGTAAAAATGATCTCCATGGTAATGATGATGATATTATATATATATATATATATATATGATGACAAAACATGCTAGTTGACTACCATGCTTGATATCCAAGTGATAATAATGCACGTATTGATTGTCGTAATGATACTGTGGATAAGATAACCATATTTTACTTGATGCATGGATAATGATAAACAAATGATGTTGGTAGACGTAAGGATAACCTTATGCATGATAGACAACTAATGCCTAGGGCATGTATAGTGATAGTATTGGACAATGGTCATGATATTGATGATGCACGTGAATCCCTATATGCTATGTACTCTATGCACATGATTGCATGATACATGTTATGAGGATAAATTTGATGTTGAATGATGTCTATGATAATGATGATACATGTTAGAACTTGTGTACCACCATAACCTATGCACCTTATGTATGTGTATGTTATAGGAGCCCTGGTGGCCATTTGTTAAGTATTCACAAGAGGTATAGGGCCTCATTGTGCTATTGAAGACATTTAAATATATGGACTCTCGCGTCACATTGGCTATTCTTGTGTTTAGGTCGATTATTGTTTATATCTGATAATCATGCTAGTGTACTTAGTCTAGTAGGACACACAGAAAACATGCTTAGTATAACATCGTGATTCATACCCATACGCATTATTTATATGCATGTCGTGAGGAATGATTGATCATAACATATGCCACTGGGTTGAGATGTTTATAGGACTCTTTGTGAGACGGAGTTGTCCCACATGAGTGCGGTACGCGCAGGTTTGATACATGACTGGATGGTATGACTCATGCCTCTCACATTTTGTGTGACATGATCACTATATACCCTAGCGACATCAGGGCTGTGGCCTCCACAGGCATATCGTGGATGGTCAGATTGGACACCGAAAATATTTGGTTCTAGCACCATGGGTACTTAAGATGTCCTTGGGTGAAAGTCCCAGAGCCCTTATGGTTACAGAAGGATGCTCCAACGTCGAGACCGAGTGGATACATGAGCGCCCGAGTGCCGAATACCAGTAGGCCATGTCTCCCACTGTGTTGTGGTCGGTTGGAAGGGGGTGTGGCCTTATTCGTTCGAGGGTAGGGGCAAAGCTAGACTGAGTTTGACCAGCTCGAAAATGGGTCTGTTATCGATGAGCCGGGTAGATATTGACAGACTACCGGTCAGGCGGGTAGTGAGGTCTTTTATACTTGCATGGTTGCACGTCCAGTTGGGGCGACAATCTGGTGTAGAGTGTACTAGACCCCAGTGATATTCCAGAGATGAACTGTACTGATATGTGGATCTTGATGAGGACTGACATGCTTGCATTACATCTTGCATATGACATTGGCCACGTAGGCCTGACACCACATAGCCTTGGTATGGCTGATAGCATTCATGGACTTGCCAGTATTTCCGCTTACTCTGATAGCGGATGATGAGGGATTTTGTCCCACTCTTATGTGAGGATGGTGGATTACCCATATGTGGTATGTTCGTGATTCCTGGTGGAGATGTATCATGTGTTGTGGAGATGTACTCGCAGAAAGGAGGGATGTTCAGCATTTGACTCATGCATTCATTCATCCACTATTCTCTTGGGCTGGTGGTGCGCAAACAAATCATTATGTGCATCTTCGCCATAGCCATAATTTCAGTTCGGAATGGGACTAACCTGAAATCAGGAGTTTACCACATCGAGTCTGGCTATCCGAATCTGGTATGAGATTAGTTTGGATAGAAGTCCCTTGTGATGAACTCGACGGTTTGCAATACCGCGTACTATCATCCCAACTTCACACGCTAGCTCTGCTATTGCCCTTCTATCGTATGTCCTATAGCAGAAAATGGAATTTGATTATCTTGTTCATGATGATTGGATATTTTAATGATTCATGGTCGCTTGTTGAGTGACATGCTTATTATTGGTGTCATGTTCATGATAACATGTGTAGTTATACGACATGCTTGATTGATAACCTACTCATCTATTATAACATGATTGGTTGATAACATGCCTATGGTTATTTTGGATGTCTTTACGGGAGCGCCCTGGTAAGACGTGTTTTACTCCCGGCACGCAATAGACTCACGAGCTGTGGTTTGCTCATACGTATGACTTACACTTTTTCAGGATGCATGCAAGAGCTATTGGAGTTTGCTATTGTTTCCTTCATTACTGTTGAGCTGGTGCACCATATCATGTGTGACATGTCGAACAGGTCCTTCTCTTCGATATGTGTTGATACCATGTACAAAATGTGTAACCGCCTAAACAGATTAACTGTTCAAAAAAGAAATTTCTCTACCATGAGCTGGGTTTCATGTTCGGTAAGTTCGCTAATTGTTCACCAAGTCCGGTAAGTGGCGAGGAAGTTGCTCCGACCTGAGTTCGGGACTTGCGAAGTGATAGTTCCCGGGTTTCGAATTTGGGGCATGACAACTTGACCGATGCTTTATGGGCTTACCATACAACCTTGAAAACTCCTATTGGAATGTCTCCCTTTAGACTTGTCTACGGGAAAGCTTGCCACTTACCTGTGGAACTGGAACATAGAGCTTACTGGGCTATAAAGAATTTGAAGTTTGACTTGGACAATGCTAGCTCGCTGCATAAGCTACAATTGAGCGAACTTGAGGAGATCCGAAATGACATCTTTTTCTTGACCGGCTAGAAAGTCCTTTTGTACAGGATGTAGGTGTTCTATGATAAGAACATCCTTCGAAAATCATTCTTGACTGGCCAGAAAGTCCTTTTGTACAATTCTCGATTACATCTTTTTTCAGGAAAGCTCTGATCTCGTTGGTCCGACCCTTTCACTATTACAAATGTCTATCCTCATGGGGCTATTGAGATAGAGAATCCAAGCAATGGCAATAGGTTTAAAGTGAATGGACATCGTTTAAAGCCATTTGTAGAGAAATTCAATTCAGAGGACATGTCCATACCTCTAATTGATCCTGTGTACCAGGATTGATCTCCTAGTCTGATGGAGGTATAGTTAGGTTTATTGCTTTCATGTTATGTTTATAATAGTTTGCTTTATACTGTTTAGGATAAGTTGCTTATACTCTATTGAGTTTTGTTTTATGCTAACCCATTTTATGCTAAGAGTCGTAGAAAAGCTTCAAATTCCTTCCTCCAGGTATTATCTTTCCATCACCATTCCATTTCTTTTCGTTGCCTCATATGCACTACATGTTTATCTCTTGTACATTGAGGACAATGTAGATTTTTGTGAGGGTGTGGGGATTAGGTAAACCTAATCAGTGTTTTTCTCAATTTTGAGCAAAGTTTTTGGAAAATTTTCAATATTTTGAGTTGAACTCTGTTTGGAAGGCAATAAATTGTGTAATTAAGAATGCTTTGAGTGTGATGAGAAGTGCGATTGGATTTAATATTGTTCGAGCTTGATCATCAATATCACTCACAGTTCTTACATTCAAATTGATTAAGAAAAAGTTTGAATATCAAGTTAATCTAAACCACAAGACACGTTTAATTTGTTTCTTGGAGTGTGCTTGAGTTTCTAATAGTTAGTATGTGGATCAATCTTAGATATTGAGAATTTAGTCTGGAGAATTTTGTCCACCTTAAAAGATGAAAAGCCAGTTAAAAAATAGGAGATCGACAAAAAGCCCATAAAGAATGAAGAATGACAACACCTTTGAGGAGAATGAAAAATGTCTTCGAAGAGGATGTAATGTCTAAAAAAGAGGAATAAATAATAGTGACTGTCGATATAAAATAAAAAACTGGAAAAAGAATGAAAAAGGGGATAAGTTTAGAATTAGTACTTGAGTTTTCAACTAATCTTAATATGATGAACATGACTAACATTACGAAATAAAAGTAGTCTTCTAAGAAGTAAATTGATTGTGATCAAGCACATTGGAAAACTTGATATTTGAACTTCCATTCTGATTTAATTGATAAAGAACCTACTAGTTGATTTGGCTCTAAGTTTTCAAAGATCTCACTATCTCACTTAATGTTACTCAGTCATACTTGATTGCACGAAAGATTGTTTTCTAAAAAGGGATTTTAAACTTGAGATTGAAGATTATGTTTCACATATTTTGCTTGGGACTAGTAAAATGCTGGTTGGGGGTTGTGTTGAGGGTTAAATATTGCATATTGGACCCCATTTATTTCTTGGTTTTACAAACATAATATGGCTTAATGGTATAGTTTACATGTGTTTGTGTTGCAAGGTGTATTTAAGAGCTTGGATTAAAAAGAATGCTAAAAGCATGGATTTAGTGCTCAAAAGTCACCAAAGCAAAGAATGGATCTTTGGAGACCAAGATTGAAGATTTCAAACTCCAAGATCTAAGAAAACCAAGTGGAGAAGGAAGGAAGTCGAAAGAACGAGTGCAGAAAACACAAGTACTGTGTCATTGAGAACCGTTCGATGACATTGAATTTATGAGGAAAAATCGAGTTGGTAGCTAGACATATTGGATGTTTTTCTCGATTAATCAAAGACATGTTCGATGACTCGAAGGAAGGTGCTCGATGACATCGAAGACTGCTCGATGGCATCGAATTTATAGAAGAAATTGAAGCAACTCGCTGGAATGTTTTGGACCCATTTTCGATGACTTGAAGACCTGTTCAATGCATCGAAGCTTCGCTCGATGACATCGAAGGTTGGCTCGATGACACAGAGACTTGCGTAGTGCAAAAGAAGAAAATGCGTGACCTCCGGATTCAAACCCCTTCGATGACATCAAAGGGTATTCGATGACATTGAAGGTGTTATGTGCACTGCGTAAATTCGATCCAGTTTTGTGATTTTGCGGAACTTTGCCTATAAATAGGGTTTTCTAGGCACTTTTTAGGATATCTAGGATTTGGAGGAGTAGAGCAAAAGGGTGGAACCGCTTCCCAAGAGTTCTGCTTCCTTTCTCCTTAGTTTTTCATGCTTTCTTCTAGGGTTTTTAATACAATCATGTCTATGGTTGGCTAGATCCCTTAGCTAGGGCTAAGGGGTGAAGCTTGTAGCATGGTTGAGATGTTTTTCTTGTTTGATTCATGTTATTGGTGAACTTCTTTGATTCTAGTTTGATATTTAAGTAATACTTTTAGTGTTTAATGGTTTTGTCGTGACTGAAATTACAATGAATTTGTGATAGCTTGAAGTATCTTCTTCTTCTTCTGTTTAGAGTTTGTGAAAATAGGAAATCCTGTTGTTCTCCATCATCCCTTGGGCATGGCTGAGTGATGGAATCCCCTCTATTATTCACAATTCTCCCATGTTGGTTGTTGGATCGGTATACCTCGTTGTCTACCATTGTCTCCTGGGCATGGTTAGCTGATGGAATCACTTCCAATCTTCACAACTTTCATCCGTTGAAAGTTAGGTCAATGGAAGTTCAGATCTTATCTTATTGAATATCTTCCAATTGGATAGGATAGGACCTTAATTTCAATTGAGTGCCTTGAATCGAATAAGGAAATATCTTAATAGCTGCAAGTGGATCCCTGGAAACCCTAGTTTCCCACCTTTAAATTTCTTAGGTTTTAGTTATATCTCTCACAATTACTCTCTATACTTTCTTGATTTAGGTTTGATCTTCTCCTAGTTTTAATTCTAATTACTTTCAGAATAGACACACGAGATTAGTCCTCGTGGATTCGACCTCGGTCTCATCGAGATTATTACTACATCGCGACCCTACACTTAGGGTCATGAACAATAGATCTTTCAGGAATTTAGCATATGAAGGAATTTGTTTAACGACATCCAGTAGAGGAATGTTGACCTTCACTTGTTTTAACACCCTTAGAATATCTTGAGAGTTAGACAGAGATTTTTGTCACGTCCCAAATTCAAAAACTGGGCTCACAAAATTCCTGATCACCAAATCCGTTGTCGACAGCCTCCATAGTACCCCATTCTCGGCTCCCAACGCCCATACGCCAAATTTCGATCCTGGGATCTTACAAGGAGGATTTTCCATCGTACCTTTATTTCATAAGAAGCATAACCACAAGTTTACCCAAATCACAAAGGCAACATCATCATCACATAGCCACTAATATAAACAGTTGAATACAGTGCTGAAAGGGAAATACATATATCAAAAATCAAAGCTCCAGAAGACAGCTGCACGCTCCAAGCTCAACGCTGCTGTGACCTAACGCCACCTGCACGCATCTATCGTGCATAAGCTTATAGAAAGCTTAGAGGGTGGTGTAAGTGTGTGCGATGCACGTGCCAAGCATATAGATATCAGAGTAAGCGGAAATACTGACAATCCATAAATGTACAATATAGAGAAATACGGAAACATGCTGGCAAGTTCATAAATACCATCAGCCTTATCCAGGCTATGCGATGCAAAAACATAATAAGCCAATATCATATATTGAGGAAGCAATGTAGATCTGTTATGCAATGCGGAGACATAGTAAGCCAAATATCAGATACCGAGTCCACGAATACTGTCAACCTTATCAAATTATGTAATATAGAAGCACAGTAAACCAAGTGCTATGTACTGAGGATGCAATGCAATATGCGATGCGAAGAGAATGACCAAGCTGGAGTGTGAAGTCGGGATGATAGTACGTAGTATTGCAGGCTATGGGGTCCACTACAAGGGACTTCTATCTAAACTAGTCTCATACCTAAATTTGGATAGTCAGACTCAATGTGGTAAACTCCTGATCTCAGGTTAGTCGTGCGCCCCAACCGAAATCCTGGCCATTGCGAAGGTACACATAACAAATAGTTGCGCACCATCAGCCCGAGTGGATAGTGAATGAATGAATGAATGAGTATGCAACTCCTGCTCAATAAGTCCACATATCAATACCGTACATCTCTGGGATCATCATCGGGGTCTATTACACTCTACGCCAGCTTGCCGCCCCTATCCGAGCGCACAACTGGGTAAGTGGAAGAGACCTCACTATTCGCCTGCCAATATCGGGCCCGACTCGTCGATAGCGGACCCATTCCTCATGCTGGTTAAACTCAACCTAGATATTGCCCCCTCACTCAGGCGGATAAGGTCACACCCCCTCCCAACCGACCACGACACAGTGAGAGACGCGGCCTACTGGTATACGGCCTTCGTGCGCTCATATATATATCCACTTGGTCTAGACGTTGGGGCGTCTCCTGCTCATAGAGGTTTAGGAATTTTCACCCAGGGACATCTATGATGCTCGTATGCTAGAACCAAACATTTCCGGTGTCCCATTTGACCATCCACGATATGCCTATGGAGGCCACAACCCTGATGTCGCTAGGGCGTACCGTGGTTATATCACAAATGCGAGATGCATGAATCATATCATCCAATCATGCATCAATCTTGCGCGTACCGTGCGCTCATGTGGGCAACTCCGTTTCTCGGGGAGTCCCATAGACAAACTGCCCTATGGCATATGCAATGGTCAATCACGTCTCATAACAAACATGCGGATGATGCGTATGGGCATGTATCATGATGCTATGCTGTCACATACTCATAATCGGTATTGATAATCTGCCTAACAAAGGGCCTAAGGGAAGGTCACAATGTGGACATTTAACCATCATTGCCTATCAATGTAGACATTTAACCAACATTGCTCCCAGGAGTGGCCCACATAGAACCAAACATATAGTGGACCCATGGCCTCACAGAAGGGCCTCGTACACAATACAATGGGCCGCATACAATCTCAGTGGGCCTCATACAATCATAATGGGCCTTACACAAGGGTCTCATACATCACAATGGGTCCGTCACATAGGCCTAATACACATCACATGGGCCTATATACATCACAATGGACCGCATCACGGTGGGCCACATATGTCGTAATGCGCCCCATCACTGTGGGCCATATACGATCTTGATGGGCCACATCCCATGAGCCTCAAATATATCATAATGGGCATCATTACATACATCATGGTGGAATCACACATCGCAATGGACCTCATATACATCACATTCGGCCTCACACAAAGGCCTCACGTACATCTCATTGGGCCTCGCTCATGGTCCTTATATACATCACATTGGACCTTAACCCATGGGCCTCAAATATATCAAGTGGGCCGCATCACATGGCCTGCATCAATGGGCCTCATATACATCAAATGGGCTGCATCATGTGGGCCTCAAATACATTAAATGGGCCGTATCATGTGGGCCTCAAATACATCATAAAGGGCTCTCATATGGGCCCAACATACATCACATCAAGGTGGGGCCCACACATCAATTAGAGGTCATTTTAGAGCATTTCCAAAAAATAAATCCCATCGAAAGATCATCTGGACCGTACCACAAATAATAGTGGAGATAATGATTTTCACCGTTTGAATTTATGGGGCCCACCATTTATTTTCCATTCAACCTGATCATAAGGTCACAAAGACCTGGATTAAGAGGTAAAATAAATTTCATATCGATCCAAACTTCTGTGACCCCAAAAAGGGTTTCAATGGTGGACGTTCACTCTACATTGTTTTCTGCGGTGTGGTCCACCTGATCATCAGATCTTCTTCATTTTTGTCTCAAGCCTTAAGATGAGCTTGCTAAATGGATGGACGGTTTGGATGGAACAAATCCATCAGAGGGACCCACAGAACTTGCTGCCGTCAATCCAACAACTATTCAGCTGGTGGATGGACGGTTTGGATGGAACACATTCATCATGTGGGTCACGCTTGTCCAGATGGACGGCATGGAATACAAAACATACATCATAGTGGGTTTCCACAAATGGATGGACGGTATGATAAACACGAACATCAAGGTGGGCCACTGCACGGACGGTGCAGATACAACATGCATCATGGTGGGGCTATACATGGCACCATCCAGATGGACGGTGCAGATGAGACATATGCATATAAGGTGGGGCCTACACAGTGTAGATACAAATATACATCATGGTGAGGTTCACGTGGTGGCCCACCAGAGATTTGAATCTGTTTCAGTCCCTGGCCCGTGGCCAGGGACGGATGGACGGTTTGATAAAACACATACATGATGCTGGAGTCCCACGTGTGGGCTGGATGGCATGGATACAACACATACATCATGGTGGGTCCCACTGTCCAAGGTCTGGACGGTGTGGATCCACACGTACATCATGTAAAGGGGGCCCACACGGATGGACGGATGGACAGATGGAGTGGATTTCTACACATCAGCTTGGGTCCCACAGGCCCTGCTGACGTCAACCCGATCCAGCATCGTTCAGATGGCCTGGACAGTGTGGATGGAATAAATACATCACGGTGTGGCCCTTCAGCACCATGCAAGTCGGTCCAACAGATGGATGGCTGGATGCATACATACATTGAGGTGGGTCCTCACGGATGTGCAGCGTGGATCAAGTGGGCCACACGTTAACACACACACACACACAGAGAGAGAGAGAGAGAGAGAGAAGAAGAGAGAGAGAGAGAATGAGAAGAGAGGAGAGAGAGAGAGAGGGAGAGAGAGAGAGAGAGAGAGAGAGACGTGAGAAGGGGAGGGACCCCGCCACTATGGGCCCTCCCTATACAATGCATACATCAAGATGGGTCCTGAAAAGGCCGAGTTAAAAGTCCTACAGGGGGGGGGGGAGTTGAATAGGACTATGCCAAATTAAAATTTAAATATGGAATTAAGAAATAACTAGAATAAGATAGCACTTATCAATCCCAAATAGCAAAAATAAATAGCAACCTTAAATGCACAAGTATTGAGAGGTTGATACCGTGTTGTTCTAAGGACAACCTGACACCAAAAACCAATGGGTTATGGTAGGACAACCTGATTTCTAGAACGGTCTGTGTATTAAAGTCCCAAACCAATACAGAGGAATAAAGAATAAAACAAAAATAAATATCTACTACTATTACAACATTCACCACATGTACAGAAAATAAATTACAATCATTCACCACAAATGTACAATAATAAACATTCACCACAACTCCAGCAATTATAGTGGTTCGCTTGTGTGTACACCAACTGTTAGAAAACAGTCACACAACTACTCTACTCCCAATATCCTCACCCACGGGATATTGGCTTTCACTATGAAATAGGTTTTCCAAGGTTCACCCAAACCTTCACAATTGTGTTTTCAAAGGGCTACCACAATTAAAAACCCTACTCACTGAGATTTTCTGGCTATCTCAGTCAAGACCAAAAATGAAAGATTTTCTGGTAATCTTAAAAACCAAATACAGAAAATTGAGATGTACTTATCTGAGGATTCTTCTTTTGATGAAGCCCGGTAGAACTAATTCGATGTAGGTGTTCAATGTAGATGTTCAATGTCCAATCTCACATATGAAAGGGTTCTTAGATCTAAATGATTTTTCGATTAAATTAACCTGTGCTAGCTTGATTTGATTTTGATCTAAAAAAGGGTAAAATCAATATTCCCTTTTCAAAAGAAATAGAATTAAATAGAGATCACAAAATCAAATGCAAAAAAGCTATTAAAAGAATCTTAAATACTAACCAATTAGCTTCTCGAATGTGGGGATAAGTTTTCTCAGAGTTGTGACTTGAATATCTTGGAATGAATTGAAAAACTCTAAAAATCGTCCTCAATTTATAGGCAAAAATACTGTTCACTCGACTGGCTTAGTGGTCAGCTCGACTGGTCAAAGGACCAACAACATTTCAAAAATTCTATCACGATAAGATAAGATCGCTACTTGACTGGTCGACTGGCTTGCTTGACTGGTCGAGTGGCCTGCTCTACTGGTTGAGCCCTGCACTCGACTGTTCGAGTGGGACCCAGAAATGTTGTTGGACTTTGAGTCAGGCCTGCACGACTGGTCTAACACTGTTCACTCGATTGGTCGAACAGTCTCCAGGACTGGTTGAGGGTCCAACAAAAATTCTAAAAATTCACAACAAACCTTGGACTGGTCGAGAAAATTCTTAGACTGGTCGAGCCAGTGTCTGTACTAATCGAACCATGACTAGGACTAGTCAAAAAATGACTTATAAAATTATTAAATGACCTATGATATAAATGTAAATTGTATGACCTATCCTAAGGTCAATCTAGGGTCAAACAAACCTTATTTGTGAGATGGAATCATCACATATCATTCTCTTGATGTAGTTGAAGCTTGAAGACTTGATCTAGTACTTGAACTTCTTGAACTTGAATTTGAACTTCTTGCACTTGTATTTGAACTTCTTAATCTTGTACTTGAATGTAGGTAAGGATGACATGAAGTTGATCTTACAGTAACAGTTACACAAGATACGGATTCCAAGAGGTTTTGGCACTACAAAATTTGACAAACCTAGGAGCTAGATAAGATAGCATTTACAATCTCCCCATTTGTCAAATTCGTGACAAAACCAAATAAATAATATTATACATAATACGCACAGTAAAGAATCATGCATCATATATGCACAATAAAGAATCATGCACCAGTTAAAAACTGGTCAGCAAAAATACTCCCCCTTAATACATTACTCCATAGAATCCAATATCATTATTAAATTCGTGACATACCAACACAAATTCTCTCCCTTTTTGTCACAATATGACAAAGGAAAGAACCTATAAATGATGATGGAAGTAATAAGAGCAACGAGTAATGAATGTAAGGAGTAAGTTCAAGATAACATAAATATTATCAAGATAACCATTCAAACATGTCCACAATAACAAGAAACATGTCCAAGCATATAGAGTTAAGAGAAATCCAAGTATAAAGTTATTACAAATCAGAGATTCAACACTAATCTGAACCAGAGGAAGGAGCAGGTATGGAAGGATCTATTTGATGTAGTCCCTTGTTAATGCGCCTAAGATATTTGCGCATGTATTTAAATTGAGTTTCTTGGGACACATGCATACCCTCTACCTTTTCCTCAAGGGAACACAAACGATCATCAAAATCAAACGACTAAAAGTCAGGATCAGCTGCAGAATCTGATTCAATCTCATCAAATATGTCATCCATATTGACATCATCTGGAGGCAAAGCATCCTCCTCTTCATTTTCTTCAGCTGCTCCTCCAGCACCCACATCAACTTGGCATGGAGCCAACCTCAAATTCATCTTATTAATGTTTGAGTTGTTGAAGGGAAGATGGTTAATGGGAGCTTCTCAAACAGGCATAGCCACAAGACTATGGGTGGTTAATACAGTCATAAGATAGGCAAATAGTATATCACTATGACCTGGATGGAGACGAAACTGAATCATGATGTAACAGATAAGTGATGGAAGACACATAGAGACACCGGTAACAATAGAGTGAAGAATGTGGACCATGAAAGTAATGAGCTCAGTTTTGTTATCAGATCTAGGATAAACATTAGAAATGAAAATCCGATGAAGAACCCTGTATCTGGGTAACATAAACTTGGAAGCGATCACATTCCCGGAACTCCATTCCACATTCATGTTGCATAATACTCTAGTGAGCAATCTTTCTCAGATTCAGACGGCTTCGCTAGAAGAGTAGAAATGGGAATACCGTCATCATTGACTGGAAGGTCCATTAATACAGAAATTAAGTGACGATCCATATCAATTGGACCTTCTCTAGTTATAATTGTAAACGTTAGATTCTCAGAAGAGAAGTCAGTTATGCAAGCATACATGGCCTGCACAATGGAACGGTAAGCCGGACCGCCCCAATGTAAAATGTTATCCCATCTTACAAATTGAAGGAGTGAAAAAATCCCAAAAGATGCCAAATGATCAGTGTTAACTATCCGTTCAACTATCACGTTGCGTAAGCGAATATCCCGCACATACGCAAGATCTTCTTCGAGTGACTGAAGATGGAGCACCGTGATAGGATCAGAACGAGAAGAAGAGGGGACACGAGATCCTTTCTTCTTATTTCTACTCTCCATTGCAGTAAGAAAAACAAGGAATACAAGGAATGCAAGAGAGGAAAGAAGGGTTTCAAGAAAATCAGATTTTAGCTAGAAAACCCAACAAACCACCATAAACCTGAAATAGACAACAAAAATTAAGGAAATGGAAGTTAAAGAGACTCAAATCTATAAGGAATTGAAAATGAGCAAGAACTAACGAAGAGAGATCGAAGATGGGTTCGACCAGTCGTGGTAGGGCTTGTTGGAGAAGAAGAACCAAGTGAAGAAAAAAGTGTTTTTACCTAAATAAAAGGCAAAACCCGAGTTCCATGACTGGTTGTGTACATACTCGACCAGTCGAGCCACGACTGGTCGAGTGTGTACTCGACTGGTCGTGCACCACTGAAAATTTATAAATTTCATTTATTTGAAAAAAAAAATTTAAAATAATAAATATATACACTATGATACAAATAGGCATAAATCATTAGTTCATATTGCACATACCAAGATCAAATTTCAATTTTGCAAACCTGTTTTTGTCGAGCGGTTTTGTGAATATGTCTGTAAGTTGATTCTCGGTCTGAATATATTCTAATGAAATTATCTTGTCTTCCACCAATTCACGAATATAATGATATCTAATGTCAATATGCTTCGTTCGTGAATGCTGAATTGGATTTTTAGAAATATTAATTGCGCTTGAATTGTCACAATATAAAATCATAGATTCTTACGTAATTCCGTAATCGCTTAGCATTCTCTTCATCCACACAAGCTGAGTGCATGCATTACCAGCAGCAATATATTTAGCCTCAGCTGTGGAGAGCGATACAGAACTTTGTTTCTTGCTTAGTTAAGAAACCAAACAGTTCCCGACATAGAAACAACCACCGCTGGTCGATTTACGATCATTAATGTTACCAGCCCAATCAGCATCCGTGTAACTAGCTAATTGCACACTAGTATCATGTGGATACCAGAGACCAAGATTAGCTGAACTAGCGACATATCGTAAAATGCGCTTAACAACAATCAGGTGTGACTCTTTAGGGTCCGATTGATATCTAGCACAAATTCCTACGCTAAAAGCAATATCAGGTCCAGCTCGCATTAAATAACGTAAACTGCCTATCATACTACGATACAACTTAGGATCCACACTCTTACCTGTTGAATCCTTAGAGAGTTTTAGAGTAGTACTCATTAGAGTATCAAAATTTTTTCCACTCTCAAATCCGAACTTTTGAACTAAGTTCAGAGCATATTTGGTTTGAGAAATAAAGAAACCATCATGGAGCTGTTTGACTTATAACCCTAGGAAATAGTTTAGCTCTCCAACTATGCTCATTTCAAATTTAGATTTTATAAGATCGCAAACTCAACAGTCATGTTAGCACAGGTAGATCCATAGCTAATGTCTTCAACATAGATTTGCACCATTAGAATGTGATCATTGTATTTCTTTACAAACAGTGTCTTATCAACACTCCCCATTACAAAGT
>JAJHSJ010000006.1:71241238-71564494 GCA_021015155.1 Magnolia officinalis | reverse complement strand
GTGAAACCTAAAACTTCCGCCATCGCAAGGGAAAAAAGGTGAACTCAATACAAGAGAACGATAAGAGAGGAAAGAAAGAGAGCAAGAAACTAAAGTACCTCGAAAACATATTAAGATCAAGGAATCTATCTGGGTAACCAATCGAATTTTGTGTTCTTTTCTTGGCTGCTCTTCAGTTTTGCAACACTGGCAGTCTTGTTCTGTGTCCCAAAATTCCGTTTCATCTCAAACATGAACCTCATTCCTCTGATCTGCAAGCAAACAAAAACACTATTACATAAACTAGTTGTTCCACATAAGTTACTCATATTACCAGCCTGAGAAATGGATGTGGGAAGCTACTAGAGAAATGGAAGTGAGAAATGTTGGTAAGCGTGAGGGGAAATGAGTTCCCAAGTTTCTATGAGTAAAGCATGTTATCTTCACTTTGTTATGTTTTCTTTGAATAGCATAAGAAGAAAAACAATCTACACACACCCCTCTCATACACAGATGCACACAAATGCACACATGCACACACAACACACATCTTTATGAATCACAATTGAGGACCTAACAGCATAAGAAGTTTTCTTTAAATAGGAGTCCCAAAGTTGTGGAGAGAGTTGTTTTGATAGGTAAAGAAAATTTATTGGGTTCCATATTCCTTTAGGTTCTAGGATTTATTTTGTTCAGTAGTTACTCTGGTTTGTATTTTATTTATTTATTTTGGAGAGGTCTGGTTTGTATTTTTATCATCAAGAAAGTCATTTTTGTTTCTTTTTCAGATTAAGTTTATTAAACCAAAAGAAAATGTCCAAGCAATCCAATCAAAATCATCGGAAAATTTTAAAGAAAAGGGAAGGTTAGCCTTGAAATCAGGTCTCTAAGCTGGTCATAGAGAAAAGGCAGTCACCGAGGTTCTGATGTTTTTTGGTTTTGAACAATGATGATATAATATAAAAAGGCCAAAGCCAGACCTACAAATATACAAAGTACAACCCCCAAACAAAATCCCTTCAAAAGCTAAAGGGAAGACTGAAAGATCTAAGCTGTCCCCCCCCCCCCCCCCCCCCCCCCCCCCCGAATTGCCCTATTGAGCATTTGCACTAGTCCACTCATTTTGCTGTTGAAGCAGCGCTGATTTCTTTCCCACCATATGCCCAAAGGGACGCTAAAAAACTTTATCGCCACTCTGTTTTCCCTTTTTCCCTATCCCCCCGCCATGCAAGGCTATGAGAAGTTCCTTCATCGACTTCGGGAACACCCATGGAACCCCAAAAGATTGGAGGAGCAAACCCCACACCTCCCTAGAAAATACGCAGTGAATGAATAAGTGATCCGCAGATTCCGCACCTTTGAAGCACATCAAGCAAACATTTGGGAGATACATGTTCCGCTTGCCAAGATTGTCTATCATTAGCACTTTGTTCTTGCCTGCTAGCCAACCAAAATCCGCCACCTTCAAATGAGCACCATAGTGCCATAGGAAAGCCATTGCCGCCACCTCTGCATTTTCGACCGACACACTCAGGAAATGATAGAATGATCTACCTGAGAAAGAACCTACCTTAGACTTGAACCATCTCAAGGAGTCCGCTTCTGTAAGAAGAGGAGACTACTTTGCTAACAACTCAAAGCATAAGCACCAACTCTTCAAATTCCCCGTTCGAAAGATTTCTTCTAAAACTCAGCATCCATGTGACTTCCTCCTCTCTTTTTGAATAACAATTGTTCACCATCTCCCCCTCTTTCCTAGCTAGCCTTGCTAAAGATGGAAATCTCTCACACAACGACACCTCTCCCACCAATTTATCAACCTAAAATCTAATTCTCTTACCATCCCCCAAATGAAAGCCTATACCCTTCCACACCCTCTCTTTTAAAGACGCCAACGATTTTCACAAAAAAGAACATCGGTACAAGGATGAAGCCTTTGTCTACCCACCCCTCCCTCTACCCCGTATTTTTTTCGCTATTACCCCCCTCCGATTTTCATTAAATGGAACCCATGCTTCTCCCATGACCCTTCCCATAAAATTCATTCTTCGCCTCTCCAATGCATTCAAAATGGATTTTGGGCACTTGTAAAGAGACATAAAATAGACCGGAAGATTTGACATAGATGATTTAATCATGACCAACCTCTCACCCATGGATAAATACCTCGACTGCCATTTAGAGATTTTTTTTTCACACCTTTCAATTACTTTGTCCCACTAGTGCTTTGCTGGCCTTCCTATACAAAACGGAAGCCTCAAATATGTTGTTGGAAAAGAAGCTTCCCTACACCCGAGCACTTCTACAAAAGCCCGCACCCTCTCTTTGGAAATGCCTACCCCTAAAACATCACTTTCGGATATATTAACTTTCAAACCTGAAACACCTCAAAGCTTACTATAATCGAGCAGAGATTTTCTACAAAAAAAAAAAAAAAAAATCACCTACCTGACACAATAAGAGTGTGTCATCCGCATACTATATATGAGAAATCTGAAAATTCGATGAAGGAACTTCTCATAGCCTAGCACGGGGTTTGGCGAGTGGCTAACACCATGGGTTTGTGATGCGGGACATGGAATTTAAATATGATATGCAAAATTTCAGGCTTAAGATCATACTAATTTAGAAACAATCACAAAAATTCAACATCCCACATAAAGTCAAGCATTCAACAAGGGGGATCTACAAGGGTCCAAGCCTACACATGCTAGGGCTGAATCAATTAAAATTATAGACCAAACAATGATTAAAGGAGAGTAGATTCATCCACACATACAAATGATTATTTCCCCAATCTAAGGGATTCACATGTTTCAATTCGGGAAACCCTCAGGTTGTAAAAGGGAATAGAACTTGGGATTTAGGATAACCTAGGGTTAGGGTAAGGGAAATAAGATGAGAGGAGTGAATTAGATGAGAGAGACGAACCCGAGGTGTACCACACGTGTGGACAGCAGCAGGGTCCAGACGCACGTATGTGGGATCCTGCCCGCACGTGTGTGGAGCCCACGAACCTAAAAAAGGTTAGCTTGGGTCTGGTTGGCCAGGGGTGGGCCACCCACAGACCAAGTTTCAGGTTGATCCGACGTCCGGTCTGCGCACAGTGCTCCGCCGAAGTTTCAGCCCTCCTATAGGGCCTGATTCTACAAATCAGTTGTAGAGGAAGGATTGGCTGCAACAAGAGGTGGATTTGAAGCGTGAATAGTTGTAGGAGATGATGAATATTGATGGTAGGAGATGGGAGCGATTTCAGATGGGTGTGGCTTCACACCACGGTAGTTAGCCCTTCGAAGAAGGGAGGGTTTCGTACCCAATTGGATTTCCAAAACTCAGAGAATTAGAGAAGCAGGAAAACGCAGAATTTTATTCATAATATTCAATGAGAAAAACCCTACAAGGAGTTGCCTATTTATAAGAAAAATCTATACCCCAAAAGCCGCGCCATGTGCGCACCCTATTACTTAGAGACGAAATAACAAAAATAGCAACTAATCAAAACAATCTAAATCATCCATGATATTCCTAATAACAATAATAAGCAAAACTCAAAGTACTACATCATCTAGAGTAGTGGGCCACGATCATGAAATTCAATCATGGGATTCACATGACGATCGGGTCCACTCCAAGGAACCAAAACACAGTCTTCTAACTAGGAGGACCTCCACGGACGTCGTCATCGATCCAGATCGATGGTGGGACCCTCCTCCTCCTTGCGTACGTGTGTAGGGAGGGCGTGCATGTGTGCGAGATGTCCCAATCAGTTTGCTCCCTATAAGAGTGGGTTAGACTCCCCTCCCCGGCATAACCCGATGCACGTGGTTGTGGGTGATTGCGTGCATCCACAGATAGTCTCGCCTCAAAAGGGGGCGGGGACACCTGTGTTGTCAAAATAATAATAATTTTAAATTTAAAAATAAAAAAAAATAAATAAATAAATAAATAAATAAATAAAATCTTCTAATCTAACCTTCGAGAGGCATACCAACACCAAAATGAGTACGATTCTCAAGCAACAATTAGGAAACAACAAGCCATAACCCCTCGCTCCACATTGAAATAAAAAGACGAAGAAAAAAGCCAAGTCTTGGCAAGACAGGTGGAAGACAACTTGATGGGCTGGATGATGGTTCGATTGAGACGATCTCTAGAAAGGAAAGACTAGTCTCTTCACTGTCTTCATAGCAAGATTGATGTGGGGCTTCAGATGTGGCCTTTATTTCAAAGAGATCAGGGAATTAGTCGAGATGGTGATCCCACAATAGAATATTTGCTTCTAGGCGGTTTACATACAAGAGATGACAGGCGGGAATGCAAACTAACAATGAGTTTTGTGAAGAATGGAAAATATGAAGAAGAGGAAGAAGGTGGTTGGAAGAATAAGGCATTGAAGGGGATATCAAATCTAACCAAAGTAAAAGAGGTGGCAGCCTTCAAGGGGATAAATGCTCAAGGCTATTACAAGTCAGTCTGCAGGGGTGATGCTCAGAGTGGGAACCTGAAAGCCTGGAAGGGAAGTATGAAAAAAAGACAAGGATGATAGTCAAAGGATCCATTAACTACAGAGCAGAGCAATCTCCTTAAAGCCTATTAATGCAGGGGCATTTTCACACCGGGCTCGAGTGGGGTGGCCTGTGGGATGCAGGGACACATTCGGGGTGGGCGGCTCGTGTGAGGCCGGTGGCTCGTGTGAGGCGGAACCCGTGTGAAGTGGGGCACACGAGGGGGGGTCGGCCGAGGTCCTAACCTAAGAGATGTGGGGCCTGGGCTATGAGATAAAGGGATTGATTGACCATGCTCTACCAGTTCAAGCTTTTAAAGCAAGTGGTTATTTGTCCTGCATCAAAGTGGTAGCAAAGCGGGAGGTCTCGTGTTCGAGACTCCTCACCGGGGGTGATTAATGCAACGGCATTTTCACACCGGGCTCGAGTGGGGTAGCCTGTGGGATGCAGGGGCACACTCAGGGTGGGAGGCTTGTGTGAGGCGGGCCCCACCCGTATGAAGTGGAACCCATGTGAAGTGGGGCCCAGGAGAGGAGTTCGGCCAAGGTCCTAACCAATGGGATGTGGGGCCTGGGCTATGAGATAAAGGGATTGATTTGCTATACTCTATCAGTTAGAGCTTTTAGAGCAAACGGTTAATTGTCCTGCGTTACCTATCTAGTGGGAAAGATAGATTTCAGCAGTCTTTGAACTTGAGAAATGAGTGAATGTTTGGTGGAAAACAACAATATTGATGGTGGGGAATAGATTGATGCTCTATTTGATGTACATGAGCCTCAAAAGGAGAAGCTAACATAACCTAATAAGGGTGGGAAAGATCACGAGGTCCATTAGAGGACTTGCATTGTGGGAATGAATTGCTGAGATATTCATGTAGAATAGTTCGAGGCCAGGCTGAAGCTACTCGGAGGTGATCCTGGACCCCTTGATGTGAAAATTGATGTGGGCCGATCTCGTATGTGTTGATGAATTCAGTTGGAGCACATAGAGAAGCTTGCAGCCAGTCTCAACTCTCAAGGGACTAATAACTTCTACCAGTCCCAGATACCAAGGAAATAGTGTTGAAGCCTAATCTTACAAACTCATTTATTCACTCCCCCTTTTCTCATCAGGAGCACTCCAACTTCCGGTATCAGTCCATCTTGTCGTCTGAGGATTTGAAACAGTCCATGGTCAGTCCCTTTGATCAATTCCATGGTCCAAGAAGGTTGGAATGAGCTATGGTGAAGAAGAACGGCACAAAGACTAATAAACTTGTTCCCATGTAAAGGAGTCCGCAGAAGATTTTGGGCAAAACTGAAAAGAGCCTCTAACAATGCTGGTGGTGGGGAAATGGTGGAACTCACTAGCAAGTTGGGCCTTTCCTGTCAAGGAGGACACATTCTAATCCTATAGATGTCTTTGATTCTTTGAATGAGCATTATGGAAACAGGGGTAGCAGGGATGTCAAACAACAAGGGGAGAAGTAAGAGGGAGTTGGTAAATGACATTTTTTTTTTCAATTAATCAAAACACATCAGCTACATCAATGGGGTTGAAAGTGCTTGGAAAGAGGGTTGGAAAGGGAGTACTTTAGTGAGAAAATGAATATTGTGGGTCTTCATAATTCAGATCTGTTATAGACCACATACATACATCTTTCAACCAAAAAAAAAAAAAAAAAAACAGATCACATAGCATGAGAGGAACAAGAAGATTTTGGAGAGAAATGGGTTGTGTAGAGATTAAGGTAATCTCTCACATAGTCACACCGTAACCTTTTATTATAAAACCCCATGCAACATAAAAAAGAAGTATGGTGTCCTAAGAGAGCACAACATGACACACACATACAATAGAATACTCCACGCATGCAACAAAATCCAAACTCATGCACATACAGGCATGAGAACACGGTATCTCTTAGCTCCCCTTCAAGCCGGAGCAAACATATCACACATGCCAAGCTTTCCCATGAGCTCTTGAAGATGAAAGGATGGATGGCCTTGGCAAGAATAACTCGTAGCTGATCACTGGATCGAACATGAGTACAAAGCAACCCAGATGATATCTTCTCATAAACAGAGTGACAATGAACTTTGATGTGTTTAGCCCTCTCATGAGAGAATGGATTGGATGAAATATGAATGATGGCCTGTTTGTCAAATTATAATGCAATTGAAGTGGGGGAGTATGATGCCCATGTCTTGAACAAGAGACTGAAACCAAATAACCTCACACACAACATGATCCGTGGAGCAATATTCAGCTTTGGCTGACAAACGAGGAACGACAAACTGCTTATTTCTTTTCCATGAGACAAGGTTGCCTCCACATGCAATTACTAGTAGTGGATATCATTTCAAACAATAAAAAACAAAAGGTCGCCTCCTACAAACATGCAATTGTAGTGGTAGATCTCCTATCATCAGACGTCCAGATCAATCTGCATCACAGTATGCATGAATGTGAAGATGACCAATGTTGACAAAGGGCCTTCCTCATAGCTGATTTGAAGCAGAGAATTCTGTACATAGCATTGAGATGATGAGAGCATGGAGCCCGCATGAATTTTACTTACCATGATCATAGCATATGCAATATCTAGTCCAATGATAGTCAAAAAGATTAGCTTCACAAAAAGATGCCGACACATGCCCAGATCACTAATAACCTCTTACTTCTAATGATGAAGACGACTGATTATTCACCTCAATAGGTGTAGTTGTAGGACAAGCACCAAGCATCTCTGTTCCCAGAAACTTTTTCACCTCATCAATTTCATTTTCACTATCACCAGCGGTAACAATATCATTGACATAAACTGCTAAAACGATTAAGGATTTGGCAATGTCCTTAATGAGAACAGAATGATCATAGGAGCTTCTACAGAAACCAATCTCAGAGATGACATTCTTGAATATCTCAAACCACTCCTTGGGAGATTGTTTGAGACCATAAAGGGCCTCTTCAACTGGCATACCTTCCTCTTGTTCTAAACATGCAAAAACTGGGGTTAAGTGACATAAAAACCTCTTCATGAAGAGAAAGCATTCTTCACACTTAACTGAGAAAGCAACCAATTACAATGAGTAGCAACAGATGGAAGCACACAAATGGAAATCAACTTAGCAAAAGGAGTAAATGTCTCCTGATAATCAACATCAAATTGCTGGGTAAAACCCTTTTCAACATGCCGAACCTTATGTTTAGTGATGAAGCCTGCCTAGATTATGTTTGAGGGTGAACACCAATTTATGAACAACAATGTGTTTTCCTTCAAGCAACTCACCTAGATCGCATATTCCCTATTTCTCAAGGACAACCATTTCCTCCATCAAAGCACCTTTGCAACTAGCCATCTAAAAATTTAGAAGGAACAGAAACATAGAATATAAAGGAATCGAACACCTATAGAGAAGGAAAAGTAGAATGATAGGTGCAAAATTGCTGAAAGGTACACAAACTTTTTGCCTTTCAGAGGGAAGTTAGATAGTCTGAAGGAGATGGCATAGGATTTAGGTCGGAGGATCGGCAGTGATCCAGCATCTCCAAGGGTTGCTCCTTTTTTTCCTCCAAGTGTACGCCTTTAGTGGCTTGTCCACCGACTGAGAAATGACTTCAGTAGGACCCATAGGGTCCACCATGAAAGGAAGAGGTATGCATCACCACTAGATAAGTCTAGTTGCCTGCATAGAGAAGGAGCATTCATAAAGAATGCAACATCCTTTGAGATTGTACCTTTTTCCTAGTCACAGGACAATCACATTTATGTCACTTCTGTGTGTTCGCATATCCCAAGATACATCTTACAAATCAAGGACCCAATTTATCACTGGATGACCCTAATACTTGGAAAAAAAAAAAAAAACATCCCTAAATCTTTGGAGGGACGATAAACAACTCAAAATCGAACTGTAGCAAGTTGAGAGAATGACTATGTCTAAGTATTGGGGATTGCATCCTATTGATCATGTAGGTGGCAGTGGGAACTGCCTCATCCCAATAGACCTTCGGAATGTTCATCCCATTAAAATAGACCTAGTTACCTCCAAAAGGTGGCGGTTTTTCTATTTTGTGATACTGGTCTGTTGAGGAGTATACGGACACAATATTCGGAATTCTATGCCACGATCACACGGATAACATTGTAAACCATGAACTTTGGATTATCCGATTGAAGCACTCTTATTTTAATATCAAAATGAGTTAGAAACATTTTGTGGAAAACCTTCACAGTAGATGACACTTCACTTCTACTTATCATAAAAACACATGACTACATCATTTATGTCAAGAGAAGGGTCTTTTATCCAGAACATAAAAACCCATTTTCTGCACTGATATACCACATCCCTCCACACATCCACACTGTCTATCATTGTAGGCCAAAACCACAAGAATAACTCCTCAAAGAGGAGGAGGATGAAACGCAAGGTCTCCCTGGGTGAACAGACAGTGGATTAGTAGGTCACTTGCACGCACATGAAACAACTGGATTCTAAACTTGATGGTTGCTTTCTCTTACAAAACTTAGATATGTGAAAGTTCACTTGGGCTGTGCAGAGTTCAAACCAATGACCTCCTGCTTAGGACATGATGATCCTAACCAGTTTATGGGACTGGAATTCTCATGATTTGCTTATTAAAGTGTTGATGATTGACTACCTGACATCAACCAACTCCTTCAACCGTGCTGGGATCCGGGCTGGCATGACACTACCAGACTCCTTAACAGCCACGAATTCTGAACTTAAGTTTTAGCAGAAAATGAAGGCAACAATGTTCCCAAATAAAAATAATAAAAATAATAAAATTGATGTCTTCTCTAAAAAAATCAACAGTCCAAAAAAGGCCAAAAGGATACATTTGATGAGTGTATCATCCTTTAAAAAAGAAAAACAAGATGGCAACTAATAAGAAACAAAAAAAGAAATATAGAATAGATATAGCTTATCAATGTAGCGATGATTAAGCCAAGTAGGAAGAAAAGGGGGCAAGAAGACAAAATATACAAAAGCAGACCAGCTTTGCAAAGAATCTACAGGCCAAATTAAAAATAAAATCGAAAATAACAAAACAACCCCCAACTGCATTTTTTTAGGAAACATGATGAACTTTCACTTAAACAAACAAGGATTTTTTTATTTTTTTTTTTTAAAAATAATAATAATAATAATAATAATAATAAAAAGATCTTGCAAAAAGAAACTAAGGCTATTAGTGGCCCGGAAAAAAATAAAAAAGAGCTAAGAAAAAGCAACTAGTGAGCTTCAATACCACCTAGATGGGAACAAAACTTCTCTTTATCATTCATCATTATCATAGCCATGTCCTAGCCATAGTGTCGTTTCAACAATCCCATTTTTCCAAAACATCCTTTGGCCAGTCTTCAGTAGAGTTTTTCAGTCACTATCAGTGTTTTTTGTATAGTTATCATGTAATGTATCACACCCTTCAGATATGGATACATATCAGTTATCCCATGGGATATATCAGTTGTATCGTTGTTGTTAGGAAACATTGGGAAATTGGTCGAATTTTTCAATGAAACTTAAGGGATTGTTAAAAAAGACATCAATACACAGGAAAAAAAACCCATAAAAAAACTAATGCATATAATATGTTCTCCTTGTATAGGGTCCTAATCTACATACTGTCCGACTAAACCGATGCAAGTACATTCAAAATCAATTCATATAATTTACAGATGTAAGAAGACATGTATGGAAACACAAACAATACATTCAAAAGCAAAAGAATCAGTAGAAAACTAGAAATATACTTGTGAATGATGTGTGTGGCTGTGGCTTAGACTCACATAGAGTTGTGCATATATTAGGAGTAGAATTTTGAAAAGAAAAAAAAAAAAAAAAACTTTGAAATGGACTTGGATCGAAAACGGACCCAAATCGGCTTGGATCTTGATTCCAACTCGAAATTTATGTTTTTTCTTCGAAAGGATTCAAGAGGAAGGGTCAAAATTCACAATAGATCTAATTAGAAGTGGGGAGGAATCAAGAAACGGAGATTTAAAATGGGTTTCCTCAAATTTTCTAAAGAAAGACTTGGACTTCCCACATTTCTATGTGATATTGGTTGATATTGACCGATATCGTCGATATTGAGAAATTATAAAAGGGACTGGTCACGATATCTGCGATAATATGCAATACATGTGATATCTTATGCGATACAAAGAATTTTAGATACTACCTTGGGGTTTCATATCACCCAAGTGGGATACAGGATATATCGTGGGATATATCGGCCAATATCATCAATTCTGAAAACAATGGTGACTAACAATAAAAAATCAGAATAGAAAACCTAATACAAACTTGGGAAGAGTGACTTTGATTCCCTTAGATTTATGAAAAGAAACAATAAAGGAAAAATATATCATCATTTATGATTGGGAAATCATGCGCACACGCACGCCCCCCCTACGCACGTACGCAAGGAGGAGGAGGGCCCCACCATTGATCTGGAACGATGACGACGTCCAGAGAGGGCCTCTTAGTTAAAGGACTGCGTTTTGGTTCGTTGGAGTGGACCCGATAGCCATGTAAAGCCCACCATGGGTTCTCATGATCTTGGCCCACTAGTCTAATTAATCTCGTATTTTAGGTTTTGCTTATTATTGTCATTAAGAGTATCATGGACGGTTTAGATTACTTTGATTAGTTGTTATTTTTTATTACATCATCGCCAAGTAATAGGTTGTGCACATGACGCGAGTTTTGGGGTATAGCGTGTTATTATAAATAGGCACCCCTTGTAGTCTTTTGAGATTATTGAAGATTAATAAAAATTTCTGCGTTTTTCTACTCCTCTGAGCTTTTGAGTTATGAAATCCAATTAGGTGTGAAACCCTCCCTTCCTCGAAGGGCTGACTACCGTGGTACGAAGCCACATCTATCCCGATTCGCTCCCATCTTCTACCATCCATACTTCATCTCCTACAATCATATTCGCTTCAAATCCGTCCTTTATTGCAGCATTTTCCTCTCTACAGCAGAATTCTATAATCTAGCCGTACGGGAGGGCTGAAACTTCGGCGAAGCACCACGCATAGACCGCACATCGGATCGGCCCGAAAATCGGGGGTTTTGGAGCCCACCCCTAGCCGACCAGACTCAAGGAGTCAGTTTTCGAATTCAAGGCCCCCTCGCACGTGCGGCCAGGCCCCTACGCACGTGGGTCAAGTTCGGCCCGATGTCCGCGCGCGTGGACTGTCGCCAGGTTCAGATTTCCTACCTATTTCACCCATCTCGTACTTACTTTCCATAACCCTAACCCTAGATTGCATTATTTTTAATTTGTTTGCCCCTTTTTTTCTAATCCTAGGGTTCTCTGAACTGAAACCTGTGAATCCCTTGGATTAGGGACAGATTGTTGTGCATGTATGGATGAATTTACTTCCCTTTGAGTATCGTTTAGTTCATAATTTTTATTGATCCAGCCCTAACATGTGTAGGTCTGGACCCGCAAAGATTCCCCTTGATTGAATGTTTGAACTTTTGTGTGAGATATGGGATTTGTGTAATTGTTTCTGAACTAACGTGATCTTAAGTCTGAAAATCTTGCACATCATATTTGAATTTCATGTCCTGCATTAATTTATCATCGTTATAATCTTGTACTAACTATTGGGGGCTCGCTTTAAGAAAATTGTTTTTACCAATCATTCCTATCTACAGCCCTATCATCGGTAACTGCAACTTTTGGGTTTTAGTTAAAAGAATTGAAACAAGAATTCTCATGATTGCTTGACAAAAGTTTGCAACTGCTGCCTACCTGACAACAACCCTTCTCCTTTTCCAGGGATTGGGACCATTGATGTGTCGCTACGAGGAGAAGAAGAAAGAATACAAATACAAATAATCATATGCTAAATTTGACCGCTCAAGAGATGCTTCATACTTCATAGATTTTTACAGAAGTTCAATCCACATATAGGCATTTTGACATATAGTAACAGAGAGTTTATACAGTACGTGCCTTTTCATTTTGTACAGGAGACTGTTCTGAGAAAATATGCAAGCATCAGTCTATATAGTGATTGTTCTCAGAAAGTATTCAGGTATAAAGAATAAAGAATTCAAATGATTAAGTCCATCTTATTTCCTCTAAGCTCTTCAAAATCCTAAGGAAAACGGTTTTTATGAGCATCTCTAGTGCCATGAAAACAAAATGATCATAAATCATAAAATGGAAAAAAAAAAAAAACTTTACTTGAATGGGAACACACAAATAAAAAGAGTTATTGGACTAACATCCCCGGTACTAGTGAGACTCAAGTACTCCATAAAAGATCCAAAAGAATGGTAATATAAGAACTCTACTGAAACTTAATGCATGCATGTATCATTCACTAGAGTTTAATTGAAGAGGAACAGGATATTACGATATTATAAGAAATATGGTCTGGAAGGAATTTTGTGTAAATGATGTTAAATGCTAGTATGCTATGCAAGGCAATCTGAAGAACTATATGATAATAATGGCAAAATATGATTCCTTCAATTCATAGACAATAGGAATCACATACCTCAATCAGACAACTTGAACTAAGACTAAAACGATGTCCAGTTGCCACCTCCTTGCTGTTGACTAAGATCAAACCCTTGCCAAGGTTCTTTAGATAGAAAGAACCATCTTCCTCCATCTTTATAATTGCCTAGCAAAATGAATGGATGTAATTTAATATTACATCAAAGCAAAACAATATAAAAAAACCAAGTAGGTTAGAAGAATTATGATGCATCCAATAGACGCACAATATTTTGTATACTTATCTATGCATATAGAAAAGAAAATAAACAATAATGTCACAAATGTATGTACAAATATATTAAAGGATGGCTACAAAGAGGAAATATCTATCTATGCAAATCAAGGTATTCCGTAACGGTAACGGTGGCCGTAATGGCCACCATTGTTACCTTTACAATACGGGGTGTAACGGCTGTTACGGGGGCCATAATGGGCCGTTACAACCTCTTTTTTTTATTGAAAAAAATCCAAAAAAACTTGTATTGGCCCTATAATGGTCCATTACGGGGCCGTTATGACCTTTATGAGGGGCGTAATGGGGGCTATAACGGCCTTTATGGGTCATTTTTTCCATAATGGCCGTTACGGCCTTTACGACCCCGTAACGTGTAATGGCTGCCACCATTACCTTTACGTAACAGCCTTTACAGCCCCGTAACGGCCTTTACGGCACACCATGATGCAAATCTGATTTTTATGGATCACATTACCAATGGCTAGTAGATAGACATATGACAAATTATTTCGACTTCATGTAACCAGGTGTTGCCGACCCCAACTAGTTGGGATAAGGCTTAGATGATGATGATAATAATGATGTGACCATGTGTTGCAATGGTTCAACAATCGCCACATACCAATCAAACCGAAGGGGAAATTTTATATGATAGCTATAAGACCAACCATGCTTTAGGGGACAATGTTGGGCAGTTAAGGAAAAAAAAAATGTTCATAGGATAATCATAGCTGAAATGAGGAAGTTGAGATGGACGAGTGGCATGTGGGCACATGACCATGGCCTACTTGGACAACTTGGATTGCGCCACCCATGATTGGGGCCTCTGAAACACATGTAGATAGAGTGAGGTCAAGTGGGTTTTCCTTTTTATTAATTTTGGAGTTTGGAGGTGTCTTTGTAATTTCCTTCTCATATTGGTTAGTTGTTCGTTGCTAGTTACGGAGTCATAAAGTTTGTTAAAGTTAGTTTTGGGTTGTTGGGGTCAGTTGTGATTAACAACATATCATTGTGATTAGTAGGTGTTTTTTTTTTTTTAATATGACGTCAGGGTGTCCCCGCCCCATTTTGAGGCGAGACTATTCCCTGCGGATGCACGTAATTACCCACAAACCACGTGCATCAGGTTATCCCGGGGAGGGGATTCGAACTCTCGCCCATTCGCCCAAGCCTCGTGATTAGGGAGTGTTAATAATGATTGTGGAGAGTTTGTTGTACGTTCAGGGTTTTTATAGGAGATCTATAAATACCTTATAATAGGCATTGTGAGGTAGCTTTGGGTTTTGTAATAGATATCAAGAGATAGTTTAGAAAAAGAGGGTTTGCTTTTGTGTGCATGAGTGTGTTTGGATACCATTCCATTTCCCTCATATCCCCAAATCTTCCCTTCTTCCTTGTTTAAGGAACCCATTGAAGCAACATCTGAGTTACACTAGTGGTATCAAAGTGGAAATTTGGTAAAATTACATGTTTAGTTCTCAAAGGAGAGTGGAATAAGCTTCGTAGAAGTGTTGCTGACAACGCAGAGAGTGTGTTTGTGTGGCGTAGCATTTTATGGTACATGTGGGTGAGATTGTGAAGTATTCCGTGATCTGCACAAGTCATTCGCATGTTTGGCTCCGGTGCCCACAACGCAAGGAGGGAGTTTGTGCAGCAGACCATATGGCAGCACCCATCATTGAGACTGTGAAATATCACATGATTTGCACGGGTTCTTGTGTGATTCGGGTCCTCAGAAAGGAGTGAGGGGGGGACCTTTGGTTGTTTGTGGATGCAAGAGAAGCATAAGCGTTTGCGTGATTTTGTGTCTTAGAATACGTGAGTTGAAGATTGCAGTGTATGTCGAGTTTTGACAATGTTTCTTGTGATGTTGCCTCATGGGTGGGGTGGGCGCATTGCACCACAAGAGCTCCTCGTAGACCCTCATGATGAAGATATTAAGCATCTACGACAACAACTTGAAGAGTTAATGCGATGTCATGGGCACGATTTGATGCAGGACAATTAACCACTTGCTCTAAAAGCTCGAACTATTAGAGCATGGCGAATTAATCTCTTTATCTCATTGCTCAGGCCCCACATCTCATGGGGTAGGACCTCGGCCGAACCCCCCTCGTGGGCCCCAAATCACATGGGTACCGCCTCACACGGGCTGCCATGGTGTGCCGTAAAGGCCGTTACGTAAAGGTAACGGTGGCAACCGTTACACATTACGGGGTCGTAATGGCTGTAACAACCGTTATGGAAAGAAATGACCCGTAATTGCCGTTAACGGCACGTTACATCCCCTATAAAGGCCATAATAGCCCCGTAATAGTCTATTACGGGACATATATAGGTTTTTCATACTTTTTAATCAACATTATGAGACAGATACAGGTTTTTCGAAGGTTTTTTCAATAAATAAAAAATAAAAAAGAGAGACCGTAATAACCGTTACGGGGCTGTAACAGCCGTTATGCCCCGTATCGTAAAGGTAATGATGGTGGCCATTACAGCTACCGTTACCGTTACGGAACACCTTGCGGGCCGCCCACCCCGAGTGTGTCCCCGCATCCCACAGGCTACCCCACTCAAGCCCGGTGTGAAATGCGCATTAATCACCCCCGGTGAGGAGTCTCGAACATGAGACCTCCCTCGTGGCCTCGCCCACCCCGAGTGTGCCCCTGCATCCCACAGGTGACCCCACTCGAGCCCGGTGTGAAAAAGCCCATGCATTACAGTTCACCGTCATTTTGCAAAAGCATGGTTCTACCGACACCACTTCTACAATACGAGGAATGATATAATTAGACATGAAAACATTCAATGAACTTAAAGAGTAGTAAAAATAGGTGATAAGATGAAGGAAAGTAGACTTAGATGGTTTAGCCATGTGCAACAGAGACCAAGGACTACATCAGTTAGAAGTGTGTTTGTCCAAGTTGAAGGCTCTAAAAGGGCAAGGGGAAAGCCCGAAAGGACATGGGTGTAGGTAGTAAGAAAAGATTTGATTACCTATGGTTTAACTAAGGATACAACCCTTGATAAGGTGGAATGGCCGAACAAGATTTGTGTAGCCAACCTCAAATAGTTGGGACAAGGCTTAGATGATGATGCATTGTAATGCTTCAATGGAACAATATACCTAGTAAAAAAGAATAGTGCATCAAAACTGGATAAGGCATTAGCAAGAGTTCTCCCCCATGTTGTAGCTGTGTAATATGCCTATGCATGTTCATTTGTGGAGATCCTTTTGCTTGTCTAGCTGGCTGAAACCAATCTAAGCAGACTGTCAAGGACTTGCCAATTCATTAGCCCACTTGCCTATATGACACTCGTGCAACAACACAACACTGTTCAGTCAGCCTATTAGCCACTTGCAATTCTAAATACTAGGAAACAAAAACTAGTTAGGGTGTTAGATAGCACAACAAAACACGAGAGTGGATGGCAAAGCTTGTATAACATTAAGGAAGAGAAGATTACAAGAGAACATAAAAGAGTGGAATAAGAAAGCTCGTATTGCATTAGAGGAGAGAAGATTACAACTTTGTGGGGTAGTGCCAATTACCAAATGAAGACTTCCCATATATAAGCCTATAAAATCTCTAGAAGCATATATCAATTGCTAGGATGGTCCAATGATAATCCTCTAGAAAGCTTTTAGACTAATTTATACAAGCCTAGCCATAAGACTCTCCCAAAAACCTATAGAATGTTTTGAAGATAGCGTATTCTAGATGTCTCTACCATGGTGTGCCGTAACAACCATTATGAGGCTATAAAGGCCGTTACGTAAAGGTAATAGTGGCAACTGTTACACGTTATGAGGTCGTAATGGCTGTTAAAGCCCCCATAACTGGCCATTACGCCTCCCATAAAGGCCGTAACAGCCCTGTAATGATCCATTATGGGGTTGATATAAGTGTTTCAGGTTTTTTTTTCTATAAAAGAAAAGAGACTGTAACGGCCGTTACAACCTGTATCGTAAAGGTAATGGTGATGGCTGTTACAGCCATCATTACTGTTATAGAATACCTTGGTCTCTACACATTACACAAGCCTCTTATGTACAAGATGTCCCAAAAATGGTTGTCCTTAAGTGGCTCTCCAAGCCTATGACAATTCATCCCAACTTGATGGATTGAAGCCCCATCGATCCACTGTTGACAAACCCAAGGATCTGGTCTTCAAATTTCCATAGAGTATGAGCTTGCTCCTAGCTAGCTTCACTCTCGGGTAGTCCATTCTCATTAAGTACTCTTTATATTTTTGTACTCTTTAAGTATTCTTATCGTGTGGTCAAACATCGCATGTTCTACCTCCTTATCGAAGGAGGTAAACACAGTTGGCAGTTCCTGCTCGCCTGGCACAGGGTCTTCCACATCCTCATAATATGGCTTCAACACAACGGCATGGTAGATTAGATGTATCTTCAGCCAAGTGGAAAGCTGAAGTTGGTAGGACACCTTACCTACCTTCCAGCAATAGGAAAAGGTCCTTCACAACGTCTAACTCCTTGTGCACCTTCCTGAACTCCGTAAATTAATGCAACATCACCTTAACCATCGCCTTATCCCCTTCTTTGTACACGACAGACCAACTCTCCGTGTCCTTACACTTATTGATGTGTTTAGTTGCTTTCTCTGCGTCTTGGTGATGTCGGTCCTCTCTTACCAATCCTTCACAAACTAATACATCATTGGGCTCTTCCCCATGTAGCAAATCATTATGGTAGATGGAGTGGTTGTTTTCCCCATTGCTAGCTCGAAGAGGCTATGCCTGCATGACTCCATTGCAAGTTGTAGCAACTATGCCACATCCAGAAGTTGGAATTGGACCTAGTCCTTCTAGTTGACACTAATGAAATGTTGTAGATACTCTAACAATGCATTGATCATCTCAGTCTCGCCATCCATCTGATGGTGGAAGTTCGTGGAGACAAATAACCACGTCCCAAGCAATTTGAACACCTTCGTCCAAAACTGGCACATGAACCTGGCGTCCCTATCTCAATGATCTCCTTTACTATGCAGTCTGTTGGCACCACAACGAATGTGGCACAGTTAGAGAACCAGTCCACAACCACCATGAGAGACCCATGACCTCCCACCTTAGGCAATGCACTGATGAAGTCCATAGAGATGTTCATTGAAAGCCTCTCTAGTATCAGTAGCGGCTTCAAGTCCGACCAGCATCCCTGCTTCTTGTGCTTGACCTTTGCTTATTGGCAACAAGGCAAGTTTGCACATCCTTCTACACAACCTCTCACGTTTAGCCAATAGCAGCTTTACTTCAAGGAGGACCAACATCCTATGTTGGCCAGGGTGACCCACCCATCTTGTGTCAGAGCACTCCTTAAGCAGCTCTCTTCTAAGATCACCCCACGTAGGTTGAGCTGATCTCCTTTTGTGCCGAAGAAACCATCTTGCACCCAAAATCTCTGTCATCCTTTGGCTAACTCCTCCAAGCTCTTTGCCATGGCTTATGCACCAACCCTTCTTTGATGTGGTTGAGAATGCTGCCTTTCTAGTTTTACTGACAACAATACTCTTCTAACTCAGCGTGTCAACCACCTGGTTCATCCTACCATGACATTTCTCCAACAGCATATCAAACTCTCCCAAGATGTCCTGGTTCAATAGAGAACTTTGGTCATGAAGCACAAATTGGGTAAAAAGTTCATCCTGAAATGTCATGAATGTCTTTCATTTGTAGTAATTGAAATAAAAGACTAAACACCTTACCAAACAAATTATGTTTTTGGATGATTTAACTTTACTGAAGGGAGCCAGCAGCAACCCAAAAGAAAACAATACAGCCAAAAACAACAAAACAAAACATAAGCCAACTATACAACCTGAGACACAAGCAAACCGAAGCAAAAGAAAGCAAAAACAGGAAAGCAAAACAACTATACGGCTCGAAACAGGGAAAACTCCCATGACTGGAAACAACCAGCCCATCACAAGCCCAGGACACAGGAGATAACACTAATATCCAAAAGAATTATATCCCAATCATCAACTTCAATACAATTTGCAAACTGCACATAACAACTTCCACAGTTTCCTACGCAGCTAGCTGGACTAAAATGAATATCATTCATCCGAGCTTAAATGTACAAAACATGTCCCTTGAAAAGCTTGGAATACAAGGCTTATGGTAAATGTAAAGTCATATCAGATACTATTTATCAACACTGAACAAAAGTATCAAGTTGGAATCTGAAGGCATCCGACATGGGGCAGTTCATCAGTTTGGAAGAACCCGTACAACATCATTTTACAGCTACTGAACCAGGAGTCTATAATGTCCTTACTAAAAGAGTAATGAACCTATCCTAAACATAAAATAACAACAATATAAAACAAATTTTCTACAAGAGAATTCTTGATTCCTAGAAAAGCCTAAGGTCAATAACATAAATTAACTGGTCAGTAATACAAACTGTTTGCAGATTGGATTACTAGAAACAAACAAGGTTTCAATGCTCATTTACACAGAAAAAATGATTTTCTTCACAATCAAAACCATATTGATCAAAATCTACTATTTTGTGTGTGGGTGTAATTCCTTTCTATACAGTGCAATAAGAAAAAGAATAGAAGTCATACACGACATCAGTTGACTAGTATTTGTTAAGAATCAAATTCATGGCTTTAAAGGCTATATAACCTGTCTCCGAGATATTTTATTAGCACGCCCTTCTCTTCCCAAGTCAATGTCAACATTAACATCTTCTGTCGCTCTTCCAAGTGTCACCTGCAAGATCAAGAAAAGTTTCATCTCAATCCAGAAAATAATAAAAAAGATGGTGCCTGTTTACTATATGGGCTACTAGTTAATCAATCAAAATCTTCAAGTACTAAAATATATCCCCAGTGATTCTAATAATGACACAAATAGAAACTCCAAAAATCGCAGCCATTCACTTCCATGAAATTTATTGATGCAAACTAACCCCGCAGAACCAATGGCCTGCTTGTTGGAGCTCCTAATGGAAGGAGCGGAATTATTATTCCAAGTTGGTTTGGGAAAAATTTATAGCCTGCCAAACATGGCATCTGCTATCCATGACTTTCCAAATGCAGCACCTTTTCAAAAAAATAGTCATCTTAAAATTTACTCTATGGAAACGTGCTTCTGTGTACTTCCACGTGCACCACTTTGAGGTTATTTTAGATTTGGATTTGGATTAGCACAATTTGACGGTTATTGAGCGTGTTGATAAAATGATATCGTAGCAATCAAGATGGTCTATCTTGCCTCATAGGGATGTCCATATTACCTATAGACTACAGACCCATGAAATGGAAAGCACTGCACAAAATTTTCCTACCATATTTTTATGACTCATAGGTGAGCTTCAATGTAAAGGTTTGTAGGATAATATTGTGTGCGTCCATAACTTATGCCAGCAATAGAAGCAATGAATGCATACTGACGCAGGACCGATGCATGAATCAAACAACATGTGAGATCAAGTAGCATAATTAAGACAATTAACAAAAAAACACAAGCATTGCCATAATCATCACGAATCCCATGAAAACCAAAAGAACATTATGCATGATCCTATAGCCTAAGTTACCAACATCATTACACAAGATCATTAAATAAAACGAAACTGGGATCTAATGGATGTAGGGACATCCAATTAGCATACGATATAGTCTATTTCAAAGTAGAAGGTCTAATACAACCTAGGGTAAAAATTAGGATTTGGATAATTTGGAAAAGTATGAAAATTAGAGATTTTAGGTTTAGGGTTAGGATTTTGGGAATGGAAGAGAAGGGTTTTGATGTAAGGATGATGAAAAGCCAAAAGGGGCAAGGTGAGGCCATACGGCCAACCCGAAGGATTCACAGGTGTGGCCGTACGGTTACACGTGTGGTGTGGGATGGACAGATTATAGGTCGGTTAGGATTTGGGATTGTGGATAGGTAAATGAAAGATGGGTTTATGAAAGGATGAAGGCTTAGGATAGGAGAATCGAAAAATTCAAAGAAAATACGTTGATGGAGGAGAAGAGAGAAGATGGTGTGGGGATAGAAGGAAACCTCCCACCTCTGTTGATGAATATTAGCCTCACACCAATCTCCTTTCCAAATCGCATGGAAATATCTTCAAATCACATGAAGATGGAAAAAGAAAGCAAGAGCTTCTCTCTCTTTTTTTTAATCACAAAATCCAATGAGAGAGAGGGTCACATGTGCACCCTCTTTTATAGCTTCACGAAAGTTCAAAAATTACAATAAACACCCTGTTTTGTGAATTTTGACAAAAATAGCGCTAGTCTAACTAAAATTAACTAAAAACACTCATAATGGCATCCAAACACAACATAAACAAAACTAAATCCTACAACTTGATAAAAGCTGAGAAAAACTAATGTGGACGATCCACAATCAATGGCCCGATCATGTGATCCAACGGCCCGATCGTCACATCCCTCCAATCCAACGGTCTAAATCACTACATAAAGCAGCCCATGTGCACCTTCCCAATGTGCGGTCTTCCAAATGCTCGCGCATGCGGTCTTCGGCATGTAGCCCACCTCCTCCTCTGATACATACGCAAGGGTGTACGTGAAGTGATGTCCTCATCACATACTCTAGGGACTCCTAGTAGGTGGGCAAAAATATAAAGGTTAGTAGGATAAGAGTGAAGAAGTGGGTGCCCACAATTTATGTGCCAGAATAGCAGTAGAGTAAAACCTAGAAGTACTTAAGAGAATAGCAGTAGAGTAAAACCTAGAAGTAGACTCAATTACTATTTAATAATCTTTATCTCTACAGTCTCATCAACATCAAGTTATTCATCATGTCTTCTTCCCAATCTTCTACTTTGAAACCCAAATCTAATGACCCGGGTTGGAAGTACAGGCACTATCATAGTGCTTCCAAAAAGTCCTACGTAGTGTGTGATCTTTACGGGTTTATAAGGGCCAATGGCATTGGCCTGGCACAAGCAACACCACTTATAAACCCTTGGGAATTCCCCTTTCGTCACAATGCACTGCATATTGTTTCCACCCCAATTCGTGTATGAGAAGGATGATTGAGTCTAAGATCATTAGTTATTTCAGAGTAGGGTATCTCAAGCTTTGACATTTAGTTGTTTCCAACTTCTATCAAAGGGGCATCTGTAGTCAGCCCACTTTGGATAAATCCTTTCGAATAAGTCCATATTACAAAATTCAAACTTAAATTGATGAAATTTCAAATGAATTTAGATGATCTATGAAGATGTGTGGCTCGCAAGTACATTGGATAGCGCACATTAATTTCCAACATGAAAGCCTCTTTTGGGCGAGTAAAGTTCTCACCTGTCCAGGGGCATGTAACTTTTGCTCCCAATTGGTCTGTGGTAGGAGTGACAATCCATGTGATGGGATATCTCCCTCATTTTAAATTGAATCTTAATGATCTTGAAGTCTATCATATAGTACTCAAAAAGATTTACATAATGGTGGTGGTATTTCTTAGATAAGATGAATATATTATAAGCCTAGCAAGTGAACAGTATACTCACCCTCCCATTGATAGGCCAAGTCGGCATCATTCGAGGGTGGTTCGCGCCTTCAATTTTTGTCCAATTGAGTTAGTCTTGGAGTCCATCATAAAGTACTTTGAAAAATCCACAGGAACATGTGACTTACTGGGTATACTTGATGAAGACATTTGTAAGGAAATTTCAACCATGCTTTGAACAACAATCATAATTATTCTTGATCTTCTATGTCATCGCAACAAGCATTGAAAACAAGGTGTTCCGTAACGGTAACGGTGGCTGTAACGGCCACCACCGTTACCTTTACGATACGGGGCATAACGGCTGTTACAGTCCCGTAATGGCCGTTACGGTCTCTCTTTTTTATTTATTGAAAAAATTTGTATCTGCCCCATAATGTTGATTAAAAGGTATGAAAAACCTGTATATGTCCTGTAATAGACCATTACGGGGTTATGATGGCCTTTATAGGGAATGTGGCCTTTATAGGGAATGTAAGGTGCCGTTAATTAGGCAGGCAATTCAGGTTTTTTTTTCATAACGGCTGTTACGGCCGTTACGACCTCATAACGTGTAACGGTTGCCACCATTACCTTTACGTAACGGCCTTTACATCCCCGTAACGGCCTTTACGGCACACCATGATTGAAAAAGTTTTCCGATGGTATAAAGTTCATGATATATGGGCCCAAGAATTAGAAGATCTGTGGTCCGCAACGATGAATGGCTATGAAAAGAGCTATGGGCCTTATCCAGACACTTTTAAAGAATTTTAAGCCCAATCAAATATTTCTCTTTCATAAGCCTAATTATTGAATATAATCATTTTCTAACATTTTAAATCGAAGAATAAGTCAAAGGAAGCTTCCTGGAAAAGACAATGAGCCAAAGAAATTCCAAAATACCATAATTAGGCATTCTAAGAACTTTTCCAATATTCCTTCTAACTTTTCTTATCTAAAAAAGGCATGTCCTTACATCTAGTGAAGGAGAATAAGGCACCCAATTTTATACATGCCCTTTGAAATGACCCTAATGTTCTCTTATCTCACAAGATTGCTATCAATGATGCCCCTATAAATAGAGGTGATTTCTATACAAAAAAAAGACCTTTCGATCTTCCAACAATCATGTGTTGAGAACCTAGCTACAATGAGAGGATAAAAAGAGAGAGAGGGAACAAGGAGCAATGGAAGATAAGAAAATATGGTGTTTAAGGGATGGGGGCTCAAAAGGATTATTCTAGTTTGGGCACTTGTCTCAATGAGCCAAACACCATCATTTGAAGACAAGTTGTATAAAGAGAATATCAAGGCCAAGGAGATAGAGAGAAAATTATCTACTTTCAATTATTCATTTTTTTATTTTAGTTTAGTACTCTTATTATAGGTTATATTCAGTTTTTTTTTTTTTTTTGTTAAATGCATTGAAATTTGTTGAATTCTCTTTCTTATTTCTTTTCTTGGTGTACAAACTGCAAAAGTGGGCAAATAGAGGAGCCTAACACATTCTCATCTTGTAATCAGATCACTTACTCTATTATTTCTACGTAGATCAGTGATCGGAGTTTTGATTTTATCATTTTCGTATAGTTTTAGCACTCAACACATACCGCTTTGTAAGAGCTATGGCAACTCCAATTTGTGATGATTTAAGTCAAACCACACCGAGATGGCTGTCTCCTACCCCCCTGTCAATGGCCAGCTTCAAATCAAGATCTTGTAGCCCCCAGTGTAGTCACCAGAAAACTACGGGCTCGAGATCACTATTTGATGTCGAACACGATTTGGCTTAAATCATTACAATTGGGACTCCTGGCAATCACCACTAGCTCTTGCAAATCAGCACAAATAGAGCTAGAAATATATGAAAATGGTGAATCAATGCTTCAATCACTAATATACCCAAAGATGATAGAGTAAGGGATCTGGTTACAAGAGGATAATGGGTTACACACCTCCTCTTACCCGCTCGCACAGTCTCCAACCCAAGAAAAGAAAGAAGAAAGAAGAATTCAAGGAATTTTAATTCACTAAAGATGTATATAATATAAGATAATAATAATAATAAAGAGCATAAAAGGGAGGATGCTTTCTTCTAGATATCCTTGGCCTTGATCTTCTCCCTTGATCAACAACTCGTATTGGATCGATGGTGATTGGCTTCTCAAGATAAAGACTCAAACTGAAGTAATCATTTTTTAGCTCCATTCCTCAATCCCTTACACGCAAACACTGTCCTTCTTCTTTTCCGTTTCTCCTTGATCACTCTTTCTTCCTCTTCTCTCTATTAGCTAGGTTCTCAACACATGAGAGTTTGAAAATCCCGATGGTTTCCCTCTTGTAGAAATCACCTCTATTTATGAGCATCTTTAATGATAATCTTGTAAAATGAGAAGATGTGCATGGCATTAAAGAGGGCATATAACAAATTAGGTTAGCTTATTCTCTTTTATTAGATATAAGAACAAGATTGTCATTACTTCTTTTGGATAAAAATAGGTAATTAGAAAAAAAAAATCTTGAAAATTATTCTAAAAGTTGCATGATTGGGGTATTTTTAGAATTTGCTTGGTTCATGCACTTTTTAGGAAACTTCCTTGGGCTTATCCTTGAGTTAAAGAGGTTAAAAATGTATTCTATTCAACAACCAAGCTTATGAAGGGGAAAAATAGAATTAGGTTTAAAATACTTTACAAGTGACTAGATAAGGCCCACAACCCTTTGAATAGCCGCTCATCATTGCGAACCACAGATCTTCTAATTCTCGAATCCAAATCGCATAATCTTTATACCATCATAAAGCATTTTTATGCCCGTTATGATGGTACAGAAGATCAAGAATAATTATAACAATTGTTCGAAGTATTGTTGAAATTTCCTCAATCATGGCCCAGCTCACTTATGCCCATTAAGTCACATTTTCTTATGGGACACATTATAAAATATCCACACATCTGTTTGACAAAAGCTTTATAAGGACTTAAAGATCTTTCAAAGTGGATTCCAATATCATCCCATTCAGACCAAAAATGGGGGTGTGAACCACCCTTGAACAATGTTTGCTAGGTTCGTCAATGATGCGTGAGTATACCAGTCACTTGTGGGGCCCATTAATCACAATATATTCATTTAATCCCATAAATACCACCACCATTACATAGATCTTCAAGTACTACATGATAGACCCGAAAATCATTAAAATCCAATTTAAAATGAAGGAGATGTTGCAACTCGAAGATTGTTGCTCTTGCCGCATAGTAGTAGGCAAGTAAATGTTACTCGCCCCTAGAAAAAGAGTAAATTTTACACGCCTAGAAGAGGATTTCATGCCGGAAAACAATATAGGTCATCCAATATACTCGTGGGCCACACATCTTCTTAGATCATCCAAATTTATTTGAATTGAGTTTAATTTTTCTTATCTAGATTTATCCAAAATGGGGTGTCTACAATAGCGGAATCTAATGAAAGAGAACCCCTTGCTCTTGACGGAGACTGACCGTTGTGGATATAGAGGGTGGAGATGGTGCCCAAACCCAACCCCCCCCCCCCCCCCCCCCAAAAAAAAAAAAAAAAAAAAAAAAAAACTCAAGCAGGTATTCTTTAAAACATCAAAAGCGATGTTGGGGACGAAGAGGATGAAAGGCTGTCAGGACATTGGATTTTTTTGTGAGTGTCCAATCTTCCTCCATATTTTTACCCAAGGTATAAGCTTTAACACCTCTTCATGGAGATAAGACCAGTGCTATCCAAATTGCCTCCAATCTAATGTTTCACGAATGTACTAAGCACATAGAAGTTCATCGTCACTCCATCCAACAACAAAATTTTGTAAGGCACATCAACCTACCATAATGTTTCTTCTTAATATTGGTTGGCAATTAACAAACCTCTTCAAGCCATGACCATTTCTTGCCATGCATTTATTGTTCACAAATTGATGCTACATGACTCCCTGCATCTCTAGTTGAGGGGGAGTGTGAAAAAAAATGCCTATTATATGGTATACATGTGGTTTACCTATATTATCAATTTCTACTATATTGTGCAACACTTACATTTATTTTTTTTTGGGTTATTTTGCCCTTTTTATCCTCGTACTATTCCCCCACATGTTAGATACACGGGATACGCATTATTTCACAAGATTATTAGCTCTGTACAAAAGTTAGAAGCCCCAATTGGACTTTACATGTTTCCAGTGCATATTTCTTTTATTTAACTACCATTTATCCCTCATTCATTTTAGATCATTGATTGTCCATGAGGTTTCAATCCATGTTAGCTAAGGATAACGGATCCCTTTTGTCAAGACACCTGATCTACCTAGTTTTTGAACTAGAGACACTGGTTATTTAAATTTTAGAGTGAATCATAACAACAAGGCTAGCAAACATGCAATATTGCTGGGAACCAATTTAATAAGGTCATACTTGATGACTTGTGACCACAAATTGGCATGCTCATATTCTGAGAATTTGGAACTTAAGGGATCCATTTACTCAATACCTGTTCCAATACTCGGATAATTTATGCAGCATAAAAATGCAATAACTTATATACAACAATGGAAAATTTATCTTCTTTAGTTAAAAGTAGAACAACTATTGTCAAATCAATATCAATGATATATATAAAGGAGGCATTAAAAGATATCTCAAAAGAAAATAACAAATAACAAATAAAAACTAGAGAAAGTACCTCGGATTTCTTAATATAATGTCTCAAATAGCGACCATAAAAAACAGCGAAAGCTCCATGAGATGCAATAGCTCTCTGCATATATGAATGTGCACCTTGTTCCAATCTTATGATTGCCTTCTTAGTATCTTCATATTGATACCTCGATACTGAAAATTAGAACAAAATAGAACTACACCAAGTCAAAACCAACAAAAAGTATAAGAATGAGATTCTATATACATATGTATTTACATACAAACATATATGAGATTATACACGAACTGACACCATTAGTTGGGACAAGGCTTTGATGAGGACATGGGATTATACAGAATAGCTTGTTTTTCTTTATGGGTGTTCATCCTTTACCTTTATTTATTTATTTATTATTATTATTATCAATATCTACGAACATGAAGGAACCATAAACTCAGCAAAAGAATGTAAGCACAATGGAAAACAGAAACTAAATTGCCGAAAGAACGATAATTCTCACAATGCCGAATAATGCATGACTGTTGTTAATAATTGGAAAACAGAAACTAAATTGATGAACGAATAATGCATGACTGTTGTTGCATAAGAAATTAACATGGAATCAAGGAAAAATTAGAAGGGCATATAGTAGCATGAAGCTTTAAGCGAAGCAGAAACAGATTTGGATGCGGGAGAAATGAAATGTCCGTTTCAAAATGTTAACGACTAACAAGTATAAACGGCTAGGAAGCGACACTGGGCGCAGATTTGAAGCAGGAAAAGCACGCATTTGGAAGGATCATGCCCATTATAAAGACGAAATGAAAAACTAATCCAACAGATGCCATCAGGACCATGGTTATCAAAAACTGCAAATTGTACACCTAATATATGCGATTGGCATTGTGGGAAATGTTTCATAAGCCACTGGCTGAAATATATCCACTGCATAAGCTGCTCATGGCAATTGCTTGAACATAAGCTGAGAACTATCTCAGTCCAAATCAATGAACCTCAAGCAATTCAGAAGCTCTTATCAGCATTTATGTTCCTAGCAATAGGACCAAGGTGTTCCGTATCAACCCTAAGGCCATTTTTTATTTTTTATTTGAGAGAGAAGGATAATTTATTAGCAGGCGCGCCAAGCATGCAAAAGAATACAAGCTAACTACAAACCAAAAAAGGAAAAGAGATTTACAGATTTGGCTTCTTTAACGAAAGAAGCCCAACCCACCAGAATCCACTTAAATCTCCCTAATGACCTTTAGGATAGAAGAGCTCCTGTTATGAAAAGCCCTCCTATTTCGATGGCCCCAAATAGTCCAAAAAATCCCCAAAATAAGCATCCTTCACAACACTTTGCCCCCTTCTCCAACTCCCCCCCTTATGCCAAGCTCGCATCAGGTCAATGACCGATCCTAGCATCACCCAATTCATAGGGAACATGCCCAAAAAATGCTCCCAAACCTTACGAACAAAAGAGCAGTGAATGAAGAGGTGGTCCACTGACTCTGCCGCTTCCATACACATAAGACAGATATTGGACAAAATAAGAGACCTTCTCTGCAAGTTATTGATAGTGAGCACTCTCTTATTTCTCACTAACCAACCAAACGCCACCACTGGAGGAGCTCCATAAAACCAACAAAAATATGGAAATGACTGAATAGAAGACTTCTCATGGAGCACACGATAAAAGGATCTGACCCAGAAACGACCGGAGCTGTGGGAGTGCCAAATCAAAGAGTCTGTCTCATGAGCCGCTGGGAATTTGTCCCTCAAAATACCGAGGAGCTCTGCCATCTCCACAATTCATCATCTAACAAATTCCTCCTACAAGGAGGAGACCACAACACTAAACCGCCACAAAGCGAATAGCAATCCTTCAACAGAATATCTCTATCTGAAGCAATACGAGCTAAACCAGGGAAAGAATGGACAAAAGCCCGGACTCCACACCAAACGTCTATGCAGAAATGGATCCAGCTACCATTCCCCAAGGAGAAGGAAATGCCTTTGCGAAAGCGGTGCTCAACCAAAGCAATCGCCTTCCACACAGCAGAAGCCCGATATAAACATGACCGATTCAATCTCCATCCATCATAACTAAGCTCGTATTTTACCACAACTATTTCTCTCCAAATGCCCTGAGGCCAATGAAAATTGTCTACTTGAAAATGTCCCCCAATATACCCCAACCCGATTCTCTCGCGAAGTGGTTTCTTACTAACAGTTCGTCACAGCCACAGACACCCATCCATCAACACAAACATAAATGAAAAAGGAAAAAAAGGAAAAAAGGAAAAAAGAAAGAAAATGGCCAACGAAGCCTGCCTTGCTATTTGGAAAAGGCCCAAGGCACCTCACTGGGTGAGGATAGTATAGTTACAAGTGCTCTTTCCATCCAGATACATCATGAAATATGTGAACCCAAGTGACATTTATAAAGACAAAACAACTCTGACTGCATATATGATAAATAAAGATTATATATAAGTCATAGAAATGACTATACATTTGCATAGGATACTGAAATACATAATTGCCTGAGCATCACATCATTATGAAGTAACTATCATCAAATAAGAGTATTTCTGTTCGCCTAAAAATTGGCTGTTAACAAAATAAAGTACAAGCAAAAATTGGATGCACACTTGTTTGAATACAAGCTACCCTACAGGAATTACCTTCTCTGGTGAAATTTGATTCCTCATCATATGGACCCAAGTCCATATCAAGTATCTGCAGGCAAATGTTACAGAACGAAATGGAAGTATTAGGTTCAGCAGCTTCAGCTGAAGTGGGACGTGAAGTAAATCCTTAGAAGAAATTAATAACCTGACATTAAAACAAAACAGAAAATAACTATTAACAAAGCTTAAGAATTACCATGGCTTCAATGTCAGAAAAATAAGGCACATCATCGTCACTTTCAGAAAGTATCTCTTCATGATCTGAAGTTGAGAAGTTTGTTGCTGGTTCTGAGAGCCCCATTTCACCAGAACCCAGTTCTGCATGCGATGAAGCATGTTTTTGTACTCCCATTGGCACGTCAACTTCCAGTTTACAACCACCAAAAGTATTTTGGGGATAGCTTTTAGTATGATCAGATCCTTGAACTGATTTCTCTAAAAAGGAGTCACGGTTTTTTTCATGTCTCCTCATTTCTATTGTTGTAACATCTTGCTTTAATGTAACAATTGGAACACAATGTGGAGTTGCATGCACATTTGTGCATGTCTCTGCATCCTCACCTACAATACCTGCATGCCTGGAGGCTACAGCCAAGGAATCGTTCTCAGGAAACTCAGCTTTCACTGGATGACCACCACCTGGATGCTTGGAACCCACTTTCGACAGCATCAGGGAAGCTACAGTGGATTGCACAGGTGTTTCACGTTCGTCCTTAATTGGGGCTGGTACTCGCTCACTAGCCTTCTGAGTATCACAAAAGTCTTTAGCTGAGGAAAATGATCTGGTAGTTTCCTCAGATTTGCCTTGCACCTCAGCAGGTGAAAAAACATCATCATTGCATGGGATTTCAGGGTCCTCTGTGTTCAGGGTGCACACCATAAACCCTTCAAGAAGTTCAGATGAATGAGGATTTTGTGAGGAAGCAGCAGAGACACTGAACTCTGAATCACAAACATTTTGCCTATGGCTGTGGTCGGAATGTAGTGGACCGTCAATATCATCTAATTCTGTATTATAGGCACCCTTAGTAATCACAAGGCATGTGTCCAAACCTGCTGATGCTTGAGGGTCACTTGAGTTGGGTATATCATCTTGATGCCCATCAGTAGGAGAACTCAGCAAAATGGAGTTTAGACCATCGAGGGAAGATCTATCTATCATGTCCTTCTCATCCACATCCACATCCATATAAAGGAGTTCCTCATTCTCAAAGTTCAAAAGAGAATTTGACAGGGCGATGAAATCACCTTCTGTGATAGCAGCTGAATGGTTCAATCCATCACTAGATAATCCATCATTCAACTTGGGTTCCAGGTGGTGGACAACATATTGTGGAGAACTCAATTTCTTAACATCCCCACTGGGGAGCGCTAATGGATCTCTTATTCTGTTATCTTTGTGTTCAAGGTTTGCTTCAATTGGCATAGTCGGTGCAGGAATATCCTCAATTGTTCTCCACATATGTAAACTAGGCAGTGGAGACGAATATACCAACTGATTGAATGAAGCACTACAATCTGAAACTGGCGAACTGAAGTTTTGATTTCCTCCACATCCAGAACAAACATTTCCCTGATTATTATTTATTGGATCGAGTGTAGACAAGGATTTTGTCTCTTCGTCATCAGCACTTCCAAATAGGTTGCTCGCCGGTAATGTTTGTGGTTGCCCCATTTCCTGAACACTTGGGCAATTCTGAAAGACATCCAGATTATCTCCAAGAATCTGCGGAATATCCTTGTGTAAATTATTATGCTCAAAGGAGCGCCCAGTGCCATTTCCTCCTGCTTCATCAACTGAGACAGACGAAACATTTTCTGCAAAACCATACAAGCAGTCGCTAGTCATTATTCCATCATCTTCAAGTGAGCCAACAGCATCATCCCTTGTTATTTGAGGAAAATCATGATCTGTGATAGCCCAGTCTGCATCTGGGAATCCAAAATCATCTCCTCCTGGCATGCAGTTCCCAACTGCATGCTCAGTATTAAGTTTCAACTGCTCTTGATAACCACCTTCATTGCCGGTACAAATATGCATTGCGGGCGGCACAAGAAAATCAAGATCAACAGAGTTACAAGGTTCATGGCAAATCCTCTTTCGCATGGCATGGTAATGGCTGCGAACACTGTCCGCTTTTCTTTTCCCTGGCATCCATTCTTTTCCTTTGAAATTGCAAGATCTGTTCGGTCTTGGAAGATTAGAGACAGAGAGCTCAATCTCAACAATGTGCAGAAGCTTCTGCTGAAATATCTGAGTCATAGAGGAGAGAGTGCCACCGATCCTGCAACTCTCGAATGGAAAATCGACGAGAGAAGCACACTGCTCCTTTAGCAAGTGACTCCAAGGAAGCACCAGCCTGTCAAATGAAAGACATCAAGAATGGAATTCAGTGGAAACAAGGGGGAAGAAAAAGAAAGGAGAACAAAGGAAAAGGAACATAAAGTAAAATCCACTAAATAATCAAGAAACAGGCAATGAGGTCATGCGAGAGAAGCTTACAATAGAAAGCTAGTTGTAACAGCCCGGATTTTTCCCAACCTGGGATTAGACGTCCTTAGGCAATGGGTCGCTCCTAACGCCTTATTAACTCTGCAGAACTGAATCCCACAGTCTAAAATCGCTTCTGAATCCATTTCCTTCACAAATCCCACCCTTCACCACCTTGTTCTCTCAAAATTTTTCTAAGCACTTTCATCCTAGACACTATCCTAAACTAGCTAAGTAGTATAACTTAGATCACTTTATATACAAACTACAAAGGACTAAGTGCCACCTTAGACAAAAATCATACAGGACTAAATCCTTTAGAAATTAGGCGAGAATTAGCTAGTGTTAAACTAGAGTACCTGTGAAATTAGCACCAATCGCTTTAAATACGATCTACAAGACCCAAAACTTGTAGAATCATTGACGCTAGGTTACCCTAAAATCTAGGATCAATCTCATTACCCGGCTGCTCTCGGGAGCATCTCGAAACTCCGTATCAGATCTGGACCGCATGTCGGAAGTCCGATTAACACGAAGTTAAGGAATTAGGACCGCCTTGCTAGGCTTGACAACCATCTCGGAAATCAAATCCAGATAGTGTCCCAGCGTTATTCGCTTGAACTCGGAGTGAAGAGTGTGAGAAATGTGAAATTAATTCAAAATAAAATATCTTAAATAGTAATCTGGCACCTCTCGCTTGCGGATCAGTTTTAAGCAACCAGACCGTCAGAAACAAACCAAATTACACCCTCGGATCAGGAGAAATTTCATACACATTTACATGTACTCGGAATCTCCGATCGAGATCCGCTGACCGTTGAACTGAAACTGGTCCGCCACGCGTGATCTGGAATCCCGACCGAAACGAAAATTTAATAGAACGTAGATCCGATGTCTGTGAGCTTAAGTCCGACCTTTGGCTCAAGGAGGCCCGCCAGAAGTCCTCCGTTGAGCTGAAACAAATGCCTTTTGGACAAAACTCAAGTATACCTTGTTCCCAAGTCTGTTTTGGTGAGATTTTAGGCTATATAAGGGCCTTTAAATCCTCTCTCTCACAGCCATACGAATTTGAGATTGGGAGAGAGAAAAGAGAGAGAAAGTGTAGGAGTTGTGAGAGATCCTTCCTGCCACTTTACCCTGCCGCTACACAAGCTCCACCGCTCCGTTCGTATCGCTTTCCCGGCGATTTCAGCTTCGTTTCTAGGTAAGAAACTCTAACCCTAATCTGATTTGGGACTTGGGTGGTTGTAGGATATGAAATAGCTAACCTACTTCGTTCTCTAGGTGGCCAAACTGCCGTATACGGAAGCTTAGCAAACCTATCGACTCCGTTACGATTCTACGACAAAAGGTGCGGACTTTAGGTGTATAGGTTATAGTTTTCAACGCTTTCAATGTCAGATAATGATAGATTCATGATCTGCATGCAATTGCACATGTACAAAGTGCTGTCTGTTTTCCGTTTCGATTAAAGATGAAAAATATGGAATTCTACATACTCTAGGTATTTGTAGAAAGTACCGTATACGTACAAATTTTGGAAATGTGTTTGACATGATTAATTGTTGTATGAATATATTATATGTGGATAAATTACTTGTTTGGCGAAAGGACTCGCCCTAATACATGTTTCGCTTATATACACTATGTATGTTGAAATTGTGTATTCTAAGAAGTACTGTATACGTATAAATTTTGGAGATGTATTTGCCATGATTATTTGCTATGAATATATATACATGGATAAAATACTTGCTTGGCAAAAGGATAGCCCTAATACATGTTTGCTAACATACACTATGTATGTTATAATAGTGTATTCTAAGTGTTTGTGAAAATGACTGAATGAGTATAGAATTCTCATTCGTGCTCGCCATGACTAAGTGTCATGGATATATAATTGTTGTATTGGCGATACCCCTTTGACGAAAGGATTTGCCCTAAATCACACCACGGCCAATATTCACTACTTATATTAAAATGTGTGGCCCAAGTGTTTGTGGAAATAATTGAATGAATATGGAACTTGGATTCCTACTTTCCATGACTATCCGTCGTGGGTGTACACGTGTTATGATTGGGGCAACTCCCTAGTGAAAGGATTTGGCCTAATGCCTTTGTGATCAACATATGTCATGTATGTTGATGCATGTCTTTTAAAGTGTTTGTTGAAATGTCTGAATGAGTAGTAGTTAGCAAATTGTAATGTATAAGGTTTTGAGATATGATTCTCAACTTTCTTTAACTATGTGTATGTTTTCCTTGGATAGTTGTGTGATTAGGAATTGAATATGTACAAACTCATGCTTGTGTTGTGCTTCATAACATGCTCAACTGCTTTTATGATTTTATCTATGTAATGCAAATGTTTAAATTCATATTTATGTTGTATGATCCGTCATGGGTGATGGGGGAGTGGAGCAACGAGTGCGTGCAACAGCCCTGGCAGCCCTAAACGGATAATACCAGACTTTCATTGTATGATTTGAATCTTGATCCATTATTGCTTTATCTATCTGCAATTGATTGTGTTTGGGGCTATGATTATAGTCCAGACAATCGGTACCAGAATTGAATTCGTGGCTATGATCCATTTGCCACGTGAGATGTGTTCGACGAACCCGAGTCGTACATCGGTTGGCGATAGTGGTTGGCCACACGAAGTGCTTATGCGCTTCATATCATTCAACTTATTGTGCGCTCGAGCGAGCCGAGCTCGTCAAGTAACCCGATCTGTCTAATGTATGTTCACCATGTTTGGACGCTACTGCTTGAACCTAAGGTACCAAACTTACCAGTGAAGTGAAATCTTTTTTAACCATGGTACCTCGATCCGCTAAGACTCATGAGCCGGGCATGGTGGTATGGGACACCGTAGTCGAGCTGTCGGCCTACGCTGGGGCCACGTGCCTCCCCGTAGTGACCAGTGAGCAACCAGACTCGTGAGCCGATTTGGTGGTATGGGACACTATATTCGAGCTGTCGACACCTACGGCGAGAGCCGAATATAGTGAGACCTGTATTCGTGCTGACGGGCGACGAGTCCTCTGTAGTGTCTTCGAGTATACTCTAAGGTCTGTGATTGGCGACGAGCCTTTCACAGCAACTAGAGCATGAGTTGAGCCGAGTACGGTGAGATCTGTATTCGAGTTGACGGCCAACGATTGAGCCGAGTACGGTGAGACCTGTATTCGAGCTGACGGCCAGCAATTGAGCCGCATACGGTGAGATCTGTATCCGTGCTGACGGGTAACGAGCCCTTTGTGATGTCTTCGCTATGCCTCTCAATCCATAATATCGTATGAAACTAACTAGGAGTGACGACCCTAGAATGGATCATGTTTGGGAATAATACAAGGGAGGTACCTTAGTTTCCTAATACTGCTGTTTGAAATAAACTAATAATTACTCGGTAATCATGCTCATCATCGCACTGCATGTGCCTGGTAGATGTGGAGCACTGAGGGATGAACGCATTCGCGAACGTAAGATGATGTCGCATGAGGGTGGTTTGGCAAGGGCATGCATCATGTCATTTCATACTTGCATTAAATAAGAGTAGTTAGAATTGTTTGATTGTACTGCTTTATCATTACTGCTTGACTGAATTGATAACATGTTAACCTATGCTTTATTGTTTCACTGAGTTGATCACTCACTCCCACGTTACGGGACGGTGTTGTACACACCAACCAGATTTGTTGAGTTTCAGGTGATGGCGATGCTTATGAAGCAGAGCCGGACCACTACTATGATGTTGAGGAGGAGTTCTCCTACATGTAACTCTCTGACAGGTCTATGAAGACCTGGTATTGTATTGACGGGGCTATGGTACTTGGAATAGAAGACATTACACTTCCTCACATTCGGTATATTTTAGAACTATACTTGTAATTATTTAACCTGGTAACATTATCACACTCTGGAGACCCACCACTGTTTTTATATTGTATATATATATCTATCACAGTCTTCCGCTTGCTAATTCACTGTCTCTGGAGTATGATATTCTGTTTTGGCTTAATCTCGCTCATGTTCAATGCACTAATACAGACAACATTCAATCATCATTATCTATATTGCATAAGTGATATTCTGGAAACTCGAGAGTTGAGTTATGCTCGACCCCCGATTTTTCGGGATGTTACACTAGTGATCTGTTGATTGAGGACTAAAGAAGGAAAATGAAAATGAAAAAAAAAAATCGCTACAGGGAATTATACAGTAGAATTCCCTTTCACTGTCATTTAATGGCATCTGATGCTATATCACTTCATTATAGCTTCTAATAATCACAACGGTGGGCATATTGGTAATTGAAATTTTGAAAACTTAGTTTTAAAGCAGAAACAATGGGAACAGAATCATTAGGACTTGATAAGCACAAGATGTGATGAGTAAAGTTCCAAAACTCGTGTTAATGCCACTGTCACCTTCAAATAACTAGCTTGAGAGATTGATGCATTGGCCATCTCTCATATCTTGTCTCTCTATGTGTAGATACCCCACCTTAGGTGAGTCAGCTTAAGAATAAGGAGAAAATCCCAATAAACCAGCAGAATAAAAGACTCAGCCACTGGGCAAGTAACTTTTACTTGCGCCTGGTTGGGCAAGTAATTTTTATTTGGTCCCTTGTGAAACATATAGAACCAAACAACCAAGGGTGGCCCACATCCTCATTTTTTGTCCAATTAAGGTGATCTTGGAGTTAATTATGAAGTGTTTGGAAAGTCCTATAAGCCCACGGGTCGCAAAATCGAGTCCCGCAAGAAAACGTGTCCTGATGAATCAAAGAAATATGGGCCACAATCACAAAGATATTGATCATAATTTCATCATTGATCGCAACTCTTCTTGATCTCATCATAAATATAAAAAAATTAGCAACGGGCATTGAAAGAGCTTTCCAATGGTATAAAATTATGGAAAATGGGCCTTGGGATTGTGAGATCCGTGGTCCGCAACGATGAATGGCTATCAAGAGAGCTGTAGAATTTGTCTAGCCAATTCTAGAGAATTCCAAGTTTTATCCAATGTTCGCTTTCACAGGTGGGATTAAAGAATATAAACCCTTCTTAACCCCTTTTAAATTCCAAAAATAAGTCCAAGAATATCTCTAGCAAGTTCTAAACCAAGGAAATTCCAACAATGCCCAATTAAGCAACTTCCAGAGAGATTCCTAGCTAACTACCTATTCTTATCCAAAAGTGGCAATGACCATCTTGTCTTTGCATATAAGGATGAGAATAAATCTCCCATTTTAGACAATACCATTTTAGATGCCTTTCATCTTCTATTTTGCAGGATTGCCATTCCAAATCTCCATATAAGGAGGAGAATTCTACAAGAGAAAAGGCGTGAACTCAAAAAGGATTACTCCAGCGTGAACTCATCTCTCTCTCTCTCTCTGGAGATAAAGTAACGAGTTACAAAGATGAAGAAGAGATAGAATTTGAGTGTAAGCGAAGGAAACTCAAAAAGGATTACTCAAAAAGGAAAACTCAAATCAAAGCCAAATTGCTGATCGAAGAAGAAGATCACGGCCAAAAAGACATCCGAGAGCCTCCGCTTTCTTATTATTTTTCCATTAGCCTCCATTTTCTTATTATTTATCCATTTGCTATGTGTATTCATTCATTATCTTCAATTCCTGTCAAATGCATTGAAATTCACTAAATTCTCTATCTTTTGTTCATATTTCTTGATGTAAAGACCGTGCATACTGGCAAGAGGAGGTGCCTAACCCCTTCTCTAGTAATCGGATCCCTTGGATCTGGATTAGAATAGTTATATTAGAGTTGGATTCATTCGATTCTCATGTAATTCTAGCTCTCTACACGCATCGATTCACGAGAGCTAGTGCAACTCCCATTACAATCATTTGAGCCAAACCGCAGCCCAACATCAAATCGTGACCGCAGCAACCCACAGATTTTTTTTGACTCCACTGGGGACGGTGAGATACAAGTCCAAGAAAACACCAAAATTTAAAGAATTCAGCGAATTGCACAGCATTGTCAGTTTGTATTTTGCACATTATTTTAGCTTTATTTTGATCACTCCCCTTTGATCCTTTCTCCTTATTTTCTTTTTCCTTTTTTCCACACCTATGAGATTAGATCAAAGCCCAGATCTAAGAAAAATCAAAACAAAGTGGGCATGATTGTCAAATCTGAAAATACAGAGTACCCAACAGGCAAGTAAATTACTTGCCTCTCTACAGGCGAGTAAAAATTACTTGCCCCCTGGGTCAGTTGTGTAGATCTGCATCTCTGGTGCAAAAAGGTCATATGTGATATTTGTTTTTTGTTTCCAGAAGGCTCTTAGATTGTTTTCTGAGATTATTTTGTGTTGTTTTGTAGGATAGTTCAGCGGCAATATAAGTCTAGGCGACCAAGCAATCTTTACCGACCTAAGTCGAAGAGATTTGAGGCGACGGAGGTCTGATTAGATCAGATCTGTGTGACGACGTAATTGTGTGATCAGCTTGTACTTGTAACCACACTGACTTATTGGAAAATAACTGCATCGCATTCGGCATTGCATCTTTGCATACAGTGAGTTTTTGAGTAAACTTGCAACCACATGTGTAAGGGATCCCGCCATTCGTTGGACACATGTAAGGCCCTTGATAAGTGCACTTGCTAACAAGTACCAAAGACTGAATTCTTGAATCTGCGAGGTATATAGTCGAGGGAACCAATTGGAGATCGGGTACCCTTAGATCATATGAAAGCATGCGCTAGGGGCATACCATGCATGAGGTGTGATACTGTTAAGCCTTGTAGCTCGTGGTCAACATGATATTGGATTGAATCATTTGTCCCATAATCACTGTGAAACTTGGACAATGACCAACCGATTCATGACCTGATTGGTACAAGAGCCTGGTTAGGATGGCTAGGCAAGCGATGTACTTCAAACCCCTCATAATAATACACCTCAAACCCAGTGCCATCGTCAGAGAGGTGGTGAGATTGACTTGAAATCTTGTTTGAGCAAATGCTGGCAGTTATGGCCAACCATCTTGACACCATGGCCAAAAATCAAAGTCTGGCTGATCCAATGCTCCACCAAATGAACCATGCATGTTGTCACTGTTCTAACAAGCCATGCAACCACCCATCATGCACCCAAGGTACAAAAAAGTGGATCAATAAAAGGAGAAGAGGGTTATGATTGATTGAATTGACAATAAATAAATAAAAAGTGTTCGGAGGAGGACCATATGCCATGTGCAACAAACTTTGGGCAGGGGAGGGAAGCCAAATGGCGATGAGAATGTTCAAGTCAATGCCACATTGCCACCACGTTTCCTTCACAAACATGCTAAGGCACGCATTCCAAGCATCAGCTACATGTCCAAGTGAAGCCCGAGGTACTACCACCAAATTTGTCGTTAGTCCAGTGAGCGCACAGTTGTGCAGAGTAACCGGGACCCAGCAACGACTTCGATCGACTAGGACGTGCATACCTTCGAAAGTAATAGAAGTTCCAAAGATTCCAGGGATAATTCAGTTGGTTCGATCAAGATTCCCATCAAACCTGTTACTCCGGTACAATGATCCCAATGCTTGCTTTGAATACCACCAGATTCTTGGAAATACCATGAAAGGGCATGCCACTCTGAAACACACGATCCGGACCTGGTCAACCATGGCAAGGACGAAATTACAACTCAGCTTACAATTAGCAACATCTTGCAAAGTCCTTTCCAGCAAGTAGGAACAACAGCCCCCTGATTCTCAGGTACCACAGGTTTCCAGTGAACATCAAGACACGTTCATTAAGATTTTGAACGAGTCTCAGGTGCCAAAGGAGATAACTCCACAAACCACTGTAAGTATGGTTGGGCAGTTATTAGCACCAAGAGCCGTTACATGTCCAGATATGGACTTGCCAGGGGAGACAGACCACAGTAAGTCCCCAAATAAAGCTGCTTTTATGGTGAGTACGAGATACCCAAAGTCGTGATAGACCACGGGTCTGCACCAAACGCATGTCTCGCAGAACAACTATCGAGTCACGAAACACTCTCCTCCTTCAGACCGAGCTCCATATCGGTGAAAGCATCTGAAAATACCAAAAGATAAAAGACCGACCTGATCTTGGGGATAGAGCCTGATCAAACGCCAATACCCTTTCAGACGCTCGGCATTCAGTCTACTTCCAACTTGTTGAGAGATCGCCCACAGGTTCACAGTTGAGGGGAAACTGCCGCAACTGATTTTGCCTTGTGTCGAAAGGCGAAGTATGTATCGGGAATAGGGTCACTACTCATCATATTGAGAGAGAAAACAATGATGCTGCTGTTGAGGAATATCAAAAGACGGTGATTGATGTTCAACACCCCAGGGAGGATGTTGACTTCCATAATCTTCGTTCTTCTTTTTTTTTTTGAAAGGTATAATCTTCCATTCACAACGTTGTTCAACAAAGATGAGAAATCAATATCTGACTAAGAGTTGCTTGCATTTGAAGCAAATCACTTGATACCGTAAACTGCAAGCCAATACCATGGTCATAGAGGGTGAGAACTCAGGAACGCATGTGAAAGGGCCTGATGTCGTAGTAATTGAGGTGATCAAGAAGAATGTAAAGCTGTGGGCCTTCAGAAAAGTTTCAGGTTGTGGAAAGAAAGCAACGGGTCAGGCTGGAGTAAGACCCGACTAACTGTTGAGGCTACTGGTGACCTTGACCACAAAACACCATTTTAATCAAAAGCCCCGGGCAGGGTTTTCAAGTCTTCTGCTTTACCCACCCTGGGGGGCAATGAAATAAAAAAGCCAAAATCCCAAAAAGAAACCCAAAAAAATAAAAATTAAAAATAAAAATAAAAAAACCTCCAAAATCCCAAAAAATATAGAAAATTCAGTAAACCCAGAAAAATTTTGAAAAATGTTATTTTATCCCAAGTAATAAAAGTTTCTTCTTTTTTTTTATAAATAAATAAATAAATAAGTTTTTCAGTTTGAACAACCATCAAGAGCCACAATAGAGCCTCAAGTGAAGGGGTGGGATCCTGAATTAATGCGCATTGAGGACCAGGAGTCTGAAGAAGATCCAACCCCTAAGTTTGAGCAAGATTTAAGTTGATTTGAAGACAGAGCCGCTATAGTGCCAAAGGGCTTTGAAACTGTAAAACTAGGTACTCGCAAGAATCCTACGAATGTTAGGATCGGCACAGCTTTGTCTCCAGTTGATAGGCAGATGATGGAGGATTTCTTGAGATCTAGGATACCTTACTTCACTTTTCATATGAGGAGATGCCTGGCTTAGATTCATACACATTTGATCGTTCATAGCTTGCTGCTGAAGGAGGGGTATAAGCCGCTCAAGCAGAAGTTGAGGAGGCTCCAACCAGAATGGATTCTCAAGTTGGAGGACATTGTCATGCATCATCCTAAATGGCTGGCGAACATTGTGCCTACTACCAAAAAGGACAGCAAGGTGCACATGCGCATAGATTTTCACAACCTGAACAAGGTGAGCCCTAAATATGATTTTCCACTTCCTCATATCAATGCGCTAGTTCATAATACTAACGGACATAGCATCTTCTCCTTCATGGGCAGGTTCTCCGGATATAATCAGATAAAGATGACCATAGAATATTACAAGAAGACATCCTCCATAACGCCATAGGGGACGTTTGTTACCAAGTGATGCCATTTAAGCTGAGGAATGCGGGGCTACATATCAGAGGGCCATGACAGCTCTCTTTCATGTTATGATCCATAAGGAGATGGAGGTCTATGTTGATGACATGATTGTCAAGTCCCAGTCAGTAGAAGAGCACTTCTAAGGGCTAGATAAGTTATTTGACTGGCTACAGAAACATAAGCTGTGGCTAAACCCAGCAACATGTGTGTTCAGAGGGTCTTCTGAAAATTTGTTGTGTTCATGGTTAGAGAGCAGGGAATCATGGTCGATGAAGAAAAGAGGAAGGCTATCCTGGAAATGCCTCCTCTGTGAACAAAGAAAGAAGTCTGTGGTTTTCTAGGACAAATCCAGTACATTAGTCATTTTATTGCCCAGCTCATGCCAATTTGCAAGCCGATTTTCAAGCTGCTAAGGAAGAACTCACCATCTGAGTAGAACGAGGACTGTCAAAATGCCTTCGACAAGATCAAGAAATATCTGTTGAATTTTCTAGTGTTGGTTCCACTGGTGCCAGGGTGTCCTTTGTTGTTGTACATAAAGGTCTCTAAGACTGCAACCGCCTCAGTTTTGGGATAGCATGATGAATAAGGGCATAAGGAGAGAGCCATCTATTACCTCAATCAGAAGTTTATTACGAGGCTAGATACACCATGATCAAGAAAACTTGCTTGGTCATAGTATGGGCTACATAAAAGCTGAGGCAGTACGTGATTGCTCACCCAGTTCTCCTGATTGCAAGGATGGACCCATTGAAATATGTGTTCGAGAAATCCGCCTCTACTGGAAGATTTGTAAGATGGCGGTTGTTGTTGCTGGAATTCGACATTACACTTGTAATGCAAAAGGCTATCAAAGGCAGCCTGGTGGCAGATCATCTGCCCAAGCATCCGCTATCAGACTACGAGCCATTTTCCGACCCATTTTCCAGATGAGGAAATTTTATGCTTAGAGAGGATGGAAGTGGAAAAATCAGATGGATGTTGGGAAATGATCTTTGATGGAGCCCGAAACAAGAAAGGCAGGGGTGTGGGTGCAGTGCTCATCACCGTTGATAAGGTTCTTGTCATAGCATCGAGAAAGTTAGTATCTGCATGCACCAATAATGTTGCATAGTACGAGGCATGCATCATGGGGTTGAAGGAAGCAATTCTTTAGGGCATCAGAAAGCTGAAAGTGTTTGGCAACTCCTCACTAACCATTATTCAAGTAAACAAGTGGCAGCCCAAGGACAAGAAGCTCATCCCTTACCACGAATACCTAGAGGTTTTGATGGAAGAATTTGAAGAAACCTTGTTCACATACATGCCTAAAGAGAAGAATCATTCCGCTGATGCATTGGTGACTGTAGCTGTTATGATATGGACGTCGGAAGACATGGAGAGTTATGAGGCCATGATCAAACGACAGAAGACGCCCGGAACTGTCTGCAGAAGGAAAAGGAAGAAGATGTGCCAGATAAGGAGCTTTAGTCTGCAGATCATCATGCAACGATCATCGCGCTATTCAGAAGTTAGCACTTAGCGGGTCAGTTTGTGATCAATGTGAGAGGCTTTATAAACGGTCTCCTAATCAGGTGTCATTGAGATGTGTTGATAAGCAGAAGAACAAAAGATCATGTCAGAGTAGTGAGTACATAAAGGGGTCTATGGCCTCAAATGAATGGCTCATGATGGCTAAGAAGATTGAGGCATGGGTACTTCTGGTTAACTATGGAAACTGATTGTTGTCAACACATCCAAAGGTGCATCAAATGCCAGGATCACACAAATAACATTCACGTCCCTGCCACTGAATTGCATACATATTACTGGCCATAGATTAGTTTATAAAGTAGATGATGGTCGCCACCTTCTCATCCATTTCAGCAGCCCAGGTGATTTGATTCATGAAGAGCCACATCATCAACTAATACGGTGTGCGTTATGCAATTGTCACAAATAATGGGTCGAAATTTGTTCACAAGAAAGTGGACGACTTCTTGGAGCAGTTAACGATAAGAAGACACAAGTTGACGATTTACCGTCCATAGGGTAACAGCGTGGTGGAAGCTGCAAATAAGACGTTGATCAGGATATTGGAGAAAATAGTGAAAGCTTGCAAAGAGTGGCACAAGATGTTGTCATACACTGTTTGGGTTATCACATGAGCTACTCCATATGCGTTTGAGCGAGGTTGAGGAAGGAGCTTGGTAGCAGTCTCATTTCAAGCAACTGTCTGATAGATGAGAAGAGGCACAAGGCCCTATGTCACATTTAATGTTACTAGAGAAGAATTGCACAGGCCTACAACAAGAAGGTTAGGCCGCGTACTTTTAAAGCAGGTGATCAGGTACCGAAGCACGTTTTACCTCCGCATGCCCATGATCTAAGGGACAAATTTAAACTAGAATGGGTCAGGCCATATGTGGTTTGGGCCAGTGTTCGAAGTATCGATATCGCTACAAGTTTCGTTGGTTAGGGATACAGACAATATCGATATCGCAGATGACTAGAAATGCAGGGAAACATTGGATAAACATAGGGAAATGGTGCAATTTTTCAATGAAACTTCAAGAGATGCTAAAATACACATATTTACATATTTAGGAATCAAAAAATGTAATTGAATGGGGCTAAGATTTCTTCGTCGATGAGGGCGTTCTCTGATTGGGTGGGTAAACATGGGTTGGTGGATCTGCCCATGGGGAGTGTGAAGTTCACGTGGTCTAATGGCCAATCGCCCCCCGTTTTGTCCCTCCTTGATAGATTTCTAGTCTCCCCGGAGTGGATCCACCGATTCTCTTTTGCCCGCCAAAGGGGCCTTCTGAGACTGTTTCTGACCATTGCCTAATCTTGCTTGAAACTGATGCGATCAATTGGGGCCCCAAACCTTTCTGTTTTGAGTTAGCGTGGATGGAAGTTGAGGGTCTCAGGGATCTAGTTTCCCAATGGTGGAATTCCTTTCAAGTTGAGGGGCGTGTTGGATTCTCTCTGTTCAAAAAACTCCAAAGCTTGAAAATTTGCTTAAAGTTATGGCATAAAGAGGTATTTGGCCAAAGAGAAGTTGAGGTAGAGACCTTGCTAGTTGCAATTTAGGAAATTGATATAAGAGAGGAAGTGGTTCAGAGCTCTAAGGAAGATCTTCTGTTGAGGAATTCCTTATCTTTCGACTATTGTGCTCGGCTCAAAGAAGATAGATTAGGTGGCGTCAACGCTCTAGGGCCACTTAGTTAAAGGAAGGTGATCGTAACACCAAGTTCTTCATAATATAGCTAATGCCAGGGCCAGATCCAATTTCATGTCTTCCGTTTGCATTAATGGTGCTCCTGTCATGGATAAAAATTCCATCTCTGAGGCTATTGTTAATTTTTATTCAGAGCTCTTGTCGGCTAATTAGGTAGCTCGCCCTCGTGTTGACAACCTTCATTTCCGTTCTTTGGGGGAGGAAGATGTTAGGCTCCTTGAGAAAAACATGGACATTGATGAAATTAAGGAAGCAATTGCGAGCCTGGGCAGGGATAAAGCCCTTGGCCTTGATGCCTTCCCTATGGCCTTTTTCCAATTGTTTTGGGATTTGTTTAAGGATGATCTACTTGCTTTTGTTTGGGACTTCTTTGAGAATAATACTTTGGCCTCTGAATTGGGTAGTACATTCTTAGATCTAATTCCTATGATTGAAGATGCATAGGACATCAATGACTTTCGCCCAATTAGCCTCATTGGTAGACCTTACAAATTTATTTCTAAAATATCGAGTCAGAGGTTAAGAAAGGTAATTCCATCTATCACTTCTCCTTTCCAATTTGCTTTTGTTGAGAATCGCCAAATATTGGATTGTGTGCTCATTGCGAATGAATGTCTTCATTCCTGTGTTCGAACTAAGAAGTTAAGGGATTATTTGTAAGTTGGACCTCCAAAAAGCTTATGATCATGTTGATTGGGCCTTTTGGATTATATGTTGGGAAGAATGGGTTTTGGCCTCAAATGGAGAACATGGATAAGAGTGTGCGTTTCTTCCCCTAAATTTTCGATTCTGATCAATGTCATCTAGAGACCTTCGTTCCCCCCCCCCCCCCCCCCCCCCCCCCCCCCCCCCCCCCGGTTTTCTTTTTGTTATTTTATCTGAAGCTTTAAGTGGAATGATTTCAAGGGGACAAGATATGGGCCTTTTCTCTGGTTTTTTGGTGGAAAATTTTCATTTCCCAATTACGCACCTTCAGTTTGCAGATAATACTCTTCTGTTTTGTGAAGCAGATGATAATATAGTGACCTTCATTGGGATGACTATTTGCTGGTTTGAGGTGGTCTCAGGTTTAAAGGACAACTTATCTTAGAGTGAAGTTTTGGGGATTAACACTCCTATGGAGGTAACTGCTTCCCTAACTACTTCGATCGGGTGCATGGTTGGCTCTTTTCTCACTGTTTATCTTAATTTGCCCTTGTGTATCGGCAGACCCCCTCTACCCTTGTGGGATAGACTGTTAGAAAGAATGGAGAATAAGCTAGTCTCCTCTTGGAAGTTAAATATTCTCTCTTTGGCAGGTAGGTTGAATCTGATAAAGGCCTCTTTATCCAATCTGCCTACTTACCTCCTATCCCTCTTTCACTGCCTGAAATCAGTGATTTGCAAAATAGATAAAATTCGTAGACAATTTCTGTGACAATCCAGGGATGTGGGAGGTAAACTTCCTCTTCTCAGATGGAGCGAGGCTTGTAATCCCTGCTCTTGGGGGGGGGAATCAATATTAGAAACCTCGAAATCATTAATAGATCTCTACTTGGAAAATGGGTTTGGAGATTTTCCTTTGAAAAAGACAGTCTTCGGAGGCAGATTATTGCAACCAAATATGGTCTGTCTCCTCAAGGTTGGTGGACTAAGCAATCCTCGTTATACAGTGCTTCTTTCCTCTGGAAAGGTATTGCGAGGGTTGCACCTTTGGTGTTTGAAAGGTATTCCATCATTCCCACAATATATAGGTTAACATGGTCACTAACATCTATAAAAACATTCCAGATAAGTCATACATTAGAAACCTCGAAATCATTAATAGATCTCTACTTGGAAAATGGGTTTGGAGATTTTCCTTTGAAAAAGACAGTCTTCGGAGGCAGATTACTGCAGCCAAATAAGGTCCGTCTCCTCAAGGTTGGTGGACTAAGCAATCCTCGTTGTACAGTGCTTCTTTCCTCTGGAAAGGTATTGCGAGGGTTGCACCTTTGGTGTTTGAAAGGTATTCCATCATTCCCACAATATATAGGTTAACATGGTCACAAGCATCTATAAAAACATTCCAGATAAGTCATACATCAATTTGGTGTTCCAATCAACTTAGTAAGAAATCATAAGAAAATGCAAAACAGTTTAACGTTGAAGAGAATATCCATCATGTAATCCCTTATAAAGAACATAATTAAATAATCGACCTCTTCAAAAGGATTCTTAAAGCCCCCACACCAATTTAAAAACATAAAATGAAAGCCAACTAAAGCTTAAAACAGAAGAGAAACAAGTATAATTTGAATCGTAAATAATAGGTTCAAAACATAGAATCGTAGGATTCATCTAAAAAGGGATTTAAGGTGGGATTCAAATAGCTTTGCTTAAGATTCTACTCAAATCGTAAATCGTAGGATTTTGTCAACATTGGGCATGGGAAGTATTTCCAGACATCACTCTTTGTATTCCCAAGATGGATGGGGCAGATTTCCCAAAGCCCATGAATGTCAAGTACGTTAAGATTTACCAATTAGTCAGAGTAGCATAATTGTCGATTTAACCCACAAGCATTTAAACTAGGGCAGTTGACCACTGAGCCATCTAAACCCCATTAGAATCAATTGCACCAATATTTTGAGCTTGAAGCATGCATTCTTTGAAAGCAGTTTTAAGCCCACTTCCAAGAGCCTAGGGACTCGATTTCTTGCGAAAAATGGTGAGATGTCCCAAATCCCCTTATCCAAGAAGTTGTCTTGAAGGAAAGAAAAGGTAATTTAATGCTAGGAGCAAGAAAATTGAAGTAAAGGAAAGAAAAGAAAGAAAAACGAATAATGAGGAAAGATAGTGGAAAAAGGCGAAGTTTGAGAAAAGCCTCAAAAGCCGGAAAACGATAATCTTCAGACAGTGGTGAGTGTATGCTTTGAGCCTTAAATTCCCTCTCTTTCTTCACCCTAGGTCCTAAGGCGCAATTTCGTCCCAAGGAGAAGTCCTCCTAGATGCCTGTAGGTGGCCAAAGGTCCCATGTGAGGATATCCTGTAGCTTAAACCAATAAATTAACAGCAAGGAGGATCGTTTATTCTGAGATTCGGCATTTTGATCCAAGAGAGAGCGAGAGAGAGAGCATCCAAATATAAATGGGTGAGGTCAAAACCCAAAAATGGGCACCTCAAGTAAAAAAACAATAGATGCATAGCGGGCCTGGTGAAAACCTAAAAAGATGCCAACAATCAAAACAGTCATTCACTACCAAGGGGCAAGCAAAATCAAAATCCCCCGAACGTGGTGAAAACCCAAAAAAAGTGGAGGCCACAAGAAAAATTAAGGGAAGTTCAAGGCACAGTGAAAACCTGGAAGGGTGCTACGAGTAAAATTGGAAAGGGGGGGGGGAGGGAGGGAGAGAGAGAGAGCATCCGCATGTGAGAAGTGAGATGCGAAGTAATGCAGGGGCATTTTCACACTGGGCTCGAGTGGGGTCGCCTGTGGGATGCAGGGGCATACTCGGGGTGAGTGACCCATGTGATTTGGGGCCCACGGGGAAGGTCTCGTGTTCGAGACTCCTCACCAGGGGTGATTAATGCGCATTTCACACCAGGCTCGAGTGGGGTAGCCCATGGGATGCAAGGGACACACTCGGGGTGGGCGGCCCATGTGATTTGGGGCCCACGAAGGGGGTTCGGCCGAGGTCCTAAATCCATGAGATGTGGGCCTGGGCTATGAGATAAAACGATTAATTCACCATACTCTAACAATTCGAGCTTTTAGAACAAGTGGTTAATTGTCCCACATCACGAAGTTTGGCCATTTTAGTGATTCCTAGAGCTGTACACGAGTCGAGTTCGAGTCGAGCTAGGCCAAGCTCGGCTCAGCTCAACCCCGCCATGACCCAAGCTCAAGCTCAGCTTGACTCAGTCTTCGAGCTCACCCCTCTGACTCACCTCGGCTCACTAGTTCGAGCCGAGTCAAGCTAGGATCGAGTCGGGTCGAGTGAGCTATTCGAGCCGAGTCAAGTCGAGTTATATGATTTTTTTAATATTATTTTAAAAATTACTATAAAATAATTAAAATGATAAAAATCAAGATTGTTAGAACTGAGATAGGTGCAATGGCAGTGCGTAACAAGTTATTACAAGCTATTAAATAATAATATGAGAATGTTTGTTACTACAAAACCAACTCACTCAAAATTCATCAACAACTTCTTAATATGGTCCATATGAGAAACGCCTTCCCGGCTACCTTCATCTAAACTCGATCCATCAGCATCGCTTTCGTCATCCCATCCACTTGATGCGTTTTTTGTTTCATCAATGACAAGAAATATGTTTAAAGATCCAGAGGTGTTATCTTCTCCTAAGTAATTGTTTACTTCTTCTGAATCAGAAGTTAGTGAAACTTCACCATCATGTTCCTATATAGATTTAGCTAACTTTTTCATTACTTCTTTATGAGCCGATTTACAGGGAGTTCCCAACATCTTATAGAATAAGGAGTACCTGGAGAGAAACTTTAATGTTTTATGGCTCTTATTTGTTTCCATGCTCGGCCCTGCCTCGACGTCATGTTGTCTTGGAGGACATCGATATCTAGATGTCTCTGCCTATTGATGGGGACATCACGCGCGCACGCGCAAGCACGCCGCCCCCTACGCACGTACGCAAGGAGAGGGAGGACCTCACCGTCGATATGGCTCGATAACGACGTCCAGAGAGGGCCTCCCAGTTAGAAGACGGAGTTTTGATTCATTGGAGTGGGCCCGATAATCAAGTAAAGCCCATCATGGGATCTCATGATCAGGGCCCACTAGTCGGATTGATTTCATATTTTAGTTTTTGATTATTTATGTTATTCAGAATATCATGAACGCGTTAGATTTCTTTGATCAGTTTTTATTTTGGTTTACTTCATCGCCAAGTAATAGGTTGCGCACATGGCGCGAGTTTTAAAGTATAGAGTTTTCTTATAAATAAGCACCCCTTGTAATTCTTTTGATTTCATTGAAGTTGAATAAAAATTCCTGCGTGTTTTTCTGCTCTCTGATTTTCTGAGTTCTGGAAAAATTCAAGTGGGTGCGAAGCCTTCCCTTTTCAAATGGCTAAATTTAAGTGGGTGCGAAGCCCTCCCTTTTCGAAGGGCTAACTACCGTGGTGCGAAGCCACGTTTATCCCAATCCGCCCCTCCATCTTATTTCATCCATTCCACGATCATCCTCGCTTCAAATCCGCTTGTTTTGCGGCTGTTCGTTTCTCTATAGCCAGTTTCCATAATCTGGCCCTGCAGAAGGGCCAAAACTTCGACGGAGCACTGCACCTTGACCATATGTGGGATCGCCACAAAACTAGGTTTTGGAGACCTCCCTGGCCGATCAGGGCCAAGGAGTCTTTTTGGGGATTCAGGCCCTGCTCGCACGTGCGGCCAGGCTCGTGCACACATGCGTCAGTCCCTGCCGCTGTTCGCACGCGTGGACTTTCATTTATTCAGGTTTTTCTTCTTGTTTTCTCTCTGTTTATACCAATTTTCATGAACCCTAACCCTAGATTGCATTATCCTTAATTTATTTGCCCCTTTTCTCACCATAGGGTTCCTTGAATTGAAATTGGTGAATCCCTTGGATTAGGGACTGGTTACTGTACATGTGTGAATGATTTCTATTTCCCTTTGAGCATCGTTTGGTCCATAATTTTACTGATCCAGTCCTAGCCTATGTAGGCCTGGACCCGCACAGATTCTCCTTGCTTGAATGTTTGAACTTTTGAGTGGGATGTGGAATTTTTATGTTATTGTTTCTAAATTAGTATGATCTAAGCCTGAAATCTTGCATATCATATTTAAATTTCATGTCCTGCATCAAATTTGGTATCAGAGCTTAGGGTTCTTATAGGGGAATACATTACATGTTTAGGGTTAGTTTGTTTGAGTCCTTCATGCATCCAGTTCATCACATATAGCTGTTAGAAGACCGTAGTCCCTGATATTAGTAGCTGAAATTTCTGTTAGCATGAAGTTAGCAATTCACATTGCTGTAACTTTCTGTTATTCCCTTATTTTGACAACTATGTTGCTGGATTTTTAGTGCACCGTGTAGTTTCCCTTATATAGAGTCTCATAGGATCATTTAATCCTATTTAGTTGCATATAGTCGTCATAGAAAGTCCTTAGGTGGAGTTAGCAAGTGTATGTCCACACGTACGGGTAATGGTTTTGGCTTGCACCATACACTAAACATGGAGCAACTACTAGAGTCATTAAACAAACTGTCCCAGCAGATCGAGTCTTTAGGTAAGCGTTGGGAACAACATATAGACCAACGCTTTGATCAATTTGATGTGCGCATTACCCAACTAAAGGCCTCCGCCGGGACAAACCCCACCATTGGGGTGGATGTCCAATCTCAGGCAGGTGGTCAGGAGGATAGACTAATGAATGGAGTTGGCCAAGGAATCAGTTATGGGTGTGCACCCGTGCACTCACCCCATGAGGGACATCAAGACCACTATTTTGATGGGTACAACATGTGCGGCCTTGTGGCTAGAGAGTCCACCAGAGGCTAGTGTAGGCTTCCTAGGCCTGTAACCAGTAACGACCTCAAAAGGACTCAGACCTGTGGACCTATTGACAGAACTATTGAATGCAAACTCGGTTATGGGTAGTGCGGTGTCCCATGTCCTGGTATGCTCTCCCACTAAACATCTGAGCAAACTCCCTAGGCTCCTATTAACCACCTCAGACTAGCCATCGGTCTGAGAGTGATAGGCAGAAGAAAATTGGAGCCTAATATTCAGCATGTGTCATAGTGTCTTCCAAAAGTAACTCGTGAATCGCACATCGCGGTCAGACACTATGGTTTTTGGTAACCCATGCAGTTTGACGACCTCACTAAAGAACAGCTTGGCAACATGAGATGCATCGGAGGTCTTAGAACAAGGAATGAAGTGGGCCATTTTAGAGAAACGGTCCACAACAACAAATATGGAATCATGTTTCCGAATAGTCTTGGGAAGTCCAAGCACGAAGTCCATACTGATGTCCTGTTAAGGGATGAATGGGACCGGCAAAGGTGTGTATAATCCTGTATTTTGTTTCTTTGGCTTTGCCAGTTGACAAGTACGACACTGTCATATAATTTTGGCCACATCTCGCTTGAGGCTTGGCCAATAAAACCTATCTTCCACTAGGGCAATGGTCTTGTCACGACCGAAATGACCCACGACCCCTCCTGAATGTAATTCCCACACAACAAAATCGCGAAGGGAAGTGCGTGGTATGCATAGGCAGTCACTTCTAAACAAATATCCGTCTAACATCAAATATTCATTGTTCGCTCCTGACGGACTCTCCAATAACGACGCGTACACAACTCCGAAATCTGGGCACTCAGAATATTCTTCTTTGATGCGCTCAAGGCCCGTTACTTCAACGCTCATGGAGTTGAGTAAAGCAACTCGACGACTCAACGCGTCGGCAGGCTTATTCTCTACACCGGCCTTGTACTTAAGCACAAAAGTGTACTCTTGAAGAAATTGAACCCACTTAGCCTACCTAGGGTTTAATTTCTTTTGAGAGTTCAAATATCTCAAGGTCTCATGATCTGAGAATAAGACGAATTCTTGCAGCAATAGGTAATGACGCCAATGGCGCAGAGATTGCACTACCGCATAGAATTCCTTGTCATAGTGGAATATCTTTGTTTCACCTCATTCAGTTTCTCACTAAAAAAGGCGACAGGGTGCCCTTCCTAACTAAGCACTCCTCCTATGCTGACTCCTGACGCGTCACATGCGACTTCAAAGGCTTTTGAAAAATCTAAAAGTCGCGTGATTGGAGCTTCGGTCATCTTGACCTTTATCTCCTTGAAGGCCTTCGAGGCGGCCTTTGTCCATTGAAACTCTCCTTTTTTTTATGCAATCTGTGATGGGAGCCATAATGGAATTGAAACCTCAAATGAACTGCCTATAGAAGGTGGCTAAGCCGTGAAAGCTGCGCACCTCATGAATATTGCAGGGTTCAGGCCAATTGACGATGGCCTTGACCTTCTCGGGATCCGCCGATACGCCCTCAGCTGACACATTAAAACCTAAGAAGATCACACGACTAGACAAAAACGCACACTTCTTTAGGTTGGCGTACAACTTCTCGGCCCTAAGGACCCCAGAAACCTGCCTCAAATGGTTGAGGTGTTGCTCCTTGGTCATGTTATAAATCAAGATATCATCAAAGTATACGACCAGGAATTTCCCCATGAAGGGTCTCAACACTTGGGTCATCACGCGCATGAAAGTGCTTGGGCCGTTAGTTAACCCAAAAGGAATAACTAGTCACTCGTATAGCCCATCCTTTGTCTTGAACGCCGTCTTCCACTCATCACCAGGGCGTACACGGATTTAGTGATAACCACTCTTGAGGTCAATTTTTGAGAAGATAGTAGCATTGGCCATCATATCCAACATGTCATCAAGACGCGGTATAGGAAACCGATACTTGACTGTGATTTTATTGATGACCCTACTATCAACACACATCCTCCATGTGTCACCCTTCTTAGGTGTAAGAAGGGCGGGCACGAGACACAGGCTCATGCTCTCTCGAATGAAACTTTCTCTAGGAGCTCATCAATCTGCCTCTTCAACTCAGCGTGCTCCTTTGGGTTCATTCTGTAATGTGGGAGGTTTGGTAGAGTCGCCCCAAGGATTAAATCGATGGCATGCTGTATATCCCTCATAGGGGGAAGCTCATTCGGTAGATCATCAGGGAAGACATCACGAAACTTATGTACTACAGGAATGGCCTCGGTATGTAACTCTACGCTAGCCTCCGGTACACTCTCCCTAGCTACAAGGGTGTATACCATCGCGTCCGCCTACGTCTCTCGCTCAAAGTCTTTAGCATTCAGAATATAGAGCGGTTTGGACTTGGACTTTGATTCTTTTGCTTCTTTCGAGCCGCTCACACCACTCTGTGTGGTGGACTCCTTTCTAGTCGTACTCTTGGGTGGCAGAGGGTTTAGCTTAACCTTTTTGCCCTCAAACCAGAATGTACACACATTTGAACGACCAAATATGGTGACATCCCTGTCGTAGAGCCATGGTCTGCCCAGAATAATATGGCCAACGTCCATGGGAACAACATCACACCAAAGCGTATCTTTATAAGATCCAAACTGAATAGGAACAAGACAACGGTGTGATACTGGAATGGATGTTTCGTCAACCCAGGAAACTTTATAGGGTAGAGGATGAGCTTCCAGCTTCAAGCCCAAACGGCTCACAGTGCTAGTCGATGCCACGTTGGCACAACTACCACTATATACGATCAATTTACAACTCTTTTCTCCACATTTTGCATAAGTATAAAGATCGTGTTGCAGCGCCAGTCATCAGTATTCTTGGCTTGAGCCAAAGCACAACACATAATTGCGAGGGTCGCAGACTCTTGAACTCCCTTTCTTCATCACTAGGGGTCTCTACGAGCTCATATTCTTCCTCTTCGTCGTTACTCTCTGGGGTCACTACTTCTACCTGCTCATCAATAGAGAATACTTTGGTGCCCTCTCTCGTGCTACACTGGTGAGCGAAATGACCAAACCCCTGACACCTAAAACACCTAGTGGCTTCACTTCCCCGTGAACTAGACCCGGCAATTCTTTACCCTTACATCCTTGGACCTAGGCTGCAAATTGTTGGAAGATTTGTTTTGATATCCAGTGTTAGGTTTAGCCCCAGAGGGATTGGCCTTAGCACTAGATTCGCGAAATTCAAACTGCCTCCCCACAGACGCTTTGAGATATTGCCCGACGTCCAACACTATTCGATAATGTCTCTATCTTTGGCTAGCAATTCTCTCCTAATGTCAGGACGGAGGCCGTTTTAAAATGAGCAAGGGTGAGTACGGGGTCCTCATCAACCTCACAGCGGATCAAGTACTCTTCGAATTTCTCAATATAGTGAGCAACACTCATGGCACCCTGTCGAAGAGACCGCCACTCCTCAATCAACCGCAGGCGATAAGAGAAAGGGAGGTACATCTCTTTCAGCGTTTCTTTCATTTCTCCCCAATGGACTATTGGAAGTTCCCTTGGTCTTTCTTTCTTTCGCTCAACCGTCGCCCAAAACCTCTTTGCTTGACCCACAAGCTTCATCTTGGCGAATCGGACTCGTCGAGCATCCAACATATAATACCACTCAAAATAGTGGTCCATATCTATCAGCCAATCTAGAAAGGCTTTAGGGTCCAAGTGTCATCAAATGTAGGGGCGTCTACTCCCCTTGAGGAGTTGCGCATCGGGGTCAAATTGGTCATGATGTCCCTCACAGGGTGGGTGCACAGGTACGCGCCCATGACCTTGGCCTTCTCCATTCCTTGGCCTAATCTCTCGACTACCTGCCTAAGACTGAACATCTTCCCCAATGGTGGGGTGTGCCCCGAGGGAGGCCTCTAGTCGGGTAACGCGATCATCAAATTGGTCAAGGCGTTGATCTATGCGTTGTTCCAAGCGCTTACTCAAGGAATCAACCTGCTCGGTTAATTTGGCCAATGATTCCTACAGTTGCTCCATGTTTAGTGTAGGGTGCAAACCAAAACCGCGATCCGTACGTATGGGCATACACTGACTTGCTCAACCTAAGGACCTACTACGGCGACTATATGCGCCTAAAAAACTGAATGATCCTATGAGACTCTATATGAGGGAACTATGCAATGCTACCAAAATCCAGCAATATAGTTTGACAAAATAAGAGACTATGGACTCCTAAAAGCTATATATGATGGACTGGATGCATAAAGGACTCAAACCAACTAACCCTAAACAAATAAGGTATTCCCCTATAAGAACCTGGCTTTGATACCAAATTTGATGCAGGACATGAAATTTAAGTATGAGATGCAAGAATTCAAGCTTAGATCAACCAATTCAGAACAGTTACACAAATTCCACATCCCACATGACAGTCCAAATCATTCAATTAAAAGAGGAATCTATGCAGGTCTAGGCCGACATAGGCTAGGACTGGACCAATAAAAATTATAAACCAAACGATTTCAAAGGAAAATAGAAATCAACCACACATGCATAAAAATCAGTCCTTAATCCAAGGGATTCTCCAATTTCAATTGAAGGAACCCTAGCGTGAAAAAAGGGACAAATAAATTAAGGCTAATGCAAACTAAGGCTAGGGTTTAGGAAATAGGAATGAAAAGATGAAAATCAAGGAAAACCTAACCCGGAGAAAGCTCCTGCGTGCAGATGGTGGCATGGGGCTGACGCACGTGCGCGGGTGGGCTGGCCACACGTGTAATGGAAGCCCGTCTCCCCAAAGTGACACCTAGGCCTTGGTCGGCCAGGAGACACCTCCAATCCCTCCAAGTTTGACGACGATCCGACGTAAGGTCGAGGAGTAGTGCTCCGCCGAAGTTTTAGCCCTCCTACAGGTCCAGATTCTGGAAACTGGCTGTAGGGAGATGAATAGCTGCAAATGTTAGAAAATTCAAAGCAATAATGACAATAGAAGATGAGATAGATGGATGGGATAGGGTAGGGACGGGTGGGGATAGATGTGGCTTCACACCACGTAGTTAGCCCTTCGAAAAGGAAGGGCTTCGCACCCACTTTTGAATTCTTCCACAACTCATGAAGAGAGCAGAAAAATAAAGCAGGAATTTTTATCAAACTTGAATGAATAAAAAGAACTACAAGGAGTGCTATTTATAGGAAAAAACCTATACCCCAAAAACTCGCACCATGTGCGCAACCTATTACTTGGCGATGAAGTAAACTAAAATAAAAATCAAACAGAAATCTAAAGCGTTCACGATATTCTAAATAATAACAAGAAGCAAAACCTAAAATATGAAATCAATCCGACGAGTGGGCCATGATCATGAGATCCCAAGATGGGCTTTTCTTGACTATCGGACCCACTTTTTTTGAACCAAACTTGTCTTCTAACTAGGAGGCCCTCCCTGGACGTCGTCATCGGGCCAAATCGATGGTGAGGTCCTCCTTCTGCGTACGTACGTGCGTAGGGGTGGTGGTGTGGGGGCGTGCGTGTGCACGATGTCCTCATCATAGTGGCGCTCCCAATTACGGTGATTTGAGCCAAACAAGCCCTTGCATCGAATCAAAACCCTAGGACCCCACACTATGATAAGTAAGAACAAAGAGTATTAAACAACTAAATTATATTTATAAGAGACAAGCAAACTCAATGAGGAAAAAAAAACGAAGCAAAAGTGTAGCATTAAGGAAAAACAAGCCATACCATATAGGGTCCTATTTGAAGCCCTTACCATCCAAAGTCACCAGCTAACCTCTTGGAGTACAAAAAAAAAAAAAAAAATTGCAACATAATCATCTAAAACAGAGGATCCAAGGGTCAGAGTTGAGTCTGTATCTTTTGGCATTGATTATGGAGGACTTAGCTAGGCATTTACAAGAAGAAGTCATGTGGTGTACAGTGTTTGCAAATGACATAGTTTTGATTGACGAGGCAAGAGAGGGTAAACACAAAGCTAGAAGCCTAGAACTAAGGAAGGATGCTTTAGAACATAAAGGGTTTAAAATTAGCTAGACGAAAACAAAGTGAATGATATGCAATTTTAGTAATAATAGGAGTGGAAATGAGGAATTGGTTAAGATTGATGGCCAAGAAGTACGCCAAAGTGACCACTTCCAATATCTGGGTAACAATTCATAAGAACAGAGAGATTGAGATGGATGTTTCATAGAATTAGAGCTAGGTGGATGATGTGGAAATGTTCCTCAGAAGGTTTGTGTGATCGCCACATACCAATCAAACTGCAAGAGAGATTTCATATGACAGCTAGTCGGATGACCCAAGCCACTAATTTGAGGGATGCTCCCCGTAACGGTTAAGTACTATATTTGCCAGTAAGGAAAGGAAACGGTCACCTCCATTATATGATACTAGGGTGAACTGGTCCATTATGGGAAAAAAGGGGGTCATATTGGCCCATATTGGCCGATATGGATCCATACATCCCATATTAGCACCGTTACTAGGCAAATACTGCCACAAAGACCCATTTTGGAAACTTTTATTTCCATTTTCTCTCATTTTTCACCTCTTGCTTCATTTCAACCACGAAGGAAGGTTAGAAACTAATTTTAAACTAGATCAAAAGAAGGGGTGAGCCATCACTTTTTTCCATCTTTCCATCTTCTTTTTGTTGCATTTATTTTTAAGGACCCCAATCCACCAAATCATGCTTGATTTGTGTTCGATTAGGGCCCCTATTAAGTCGATTTATAGTTGCACAAAGTGTGAAGTGAAGCAGCAACAAATTCAAGTATGGGAGCCGGGAAGATTATCTTTCAAAATGTACATGAGTATAAATAGGCAGGAAGCGGGAGCAAGAGCAAGAGTCCAAAGCGGGGATTCAAAGCAAGAGCAGCACCTAGTTAGAAGGATCCTGCAATTATGCATCGACTTTCAGGCAGGTAAAGCTGACACAGCAAAATAGACAACATTCTTACCAATGGATGGCTTGTTACACCATCAAAAACATTTCCAAAACCAAAAAAAAAAAAAAGAACACATATTTGGGGCCCTTAAATTTTTTAGAATTTTGCCAATAATTTTTTAGATTTTCTCAAAAAAAGGATTGTTACAGGGCCGTATCAGCCGATAAGGTAATCAATATCATCACTTAATATCTTGATAAGTTACTAATGGGCGGTTAGGAAAAAGTTGTCCAATCAACGGTCCACATACAAAGGGAAGTCCCTCAATTGGTGGCTTGGATTATTCGACCAATTTGACTTTTAGGGTATGGCTCATTGATAGCAGAGCCCCATATGTATGTGCAATGACAGAAGTAATGAGCTTGACAGCTTTAGATAGCCTACCAAAACGGAGAGCTTAACAAGAAACCCAAGTTTGATAGCTCAATTTTGATGGATTGTCCCTCACGATCCAGGCCCAGCCTATTTTGGAGGTGTCATTAGGGATAGTGGGGGAGGGCTGGGTCATCCTCTGTTTCTCAGGTCCAGCAGGAACCCAATGATCAAATTTTGCCAAAGCTATACCGCTGACAAGTGGTCTACAGCTGGTTAGAATCAAGAAGCTTCTCCCACTGATTGTGGAGAGCAAATCGAGTTTTGTGTTTCAGTGGCTTTCCTCCGAGCTTTATCCATGGGAGTATACGAATATGCTGGATGAGGCAGTAGATATTTTCTCCTCTGGGCCGGCTTCCACCATTTAGTCAAAAGGGAAGAGAACATTACTACTGATCAATTGGCTAGAGTGGGTGTTTTGAAAGAGGAGCTAATGATTTCAGATGTCTGTACTAGTCATTTTGCTGCAGCTTGTAGCTTCACAATTATCTTATTTTCCCTTTCTTTTAATAAAATTATCCATTCATCAAAACAATAAGAAACCCACGTTTTTCATAGTAGGTAAATGATACATGTATCGTGTCCGAACCTCGAAACGCCATGCATAGAGCACGATGCTCTAATAGCAAACGCTCAATGTCACATCAAGACGAATTGGTAAGATCACCACCACTTGGTAAGAAGGATGACAAATAGGAGTTACATGATACTTGAGCTGAGGACAACCACAGTATCCTTGAGCCTTAACTTTGAGCAAGCGGGACCCATTTCTCAACAATTCAGACAATTTATCTAATGGGCCACGCCATGGATGGAGACACCCTCCAAAATATAGCCTAGCGTAAATGGTTAAGAAGCAGATGCAACAACCATTCACATTCAACCCCAAAGTTCCAATGGCAATGATCTTGAAATCTGGGAGATTGTAGGGCATGGTCTATCCACACCATGGCCGTCAGATCAACATTCTGGCTAACCGACGCATACACCCCACTTGGACAGATTAAGGCTTGAAAATCACATGATTCCTCAACATAAAAGCTAACTGTCATAAAATCTAGAGCTACTTTCAACATGAGAACGACATGAAAAGGCACCACATGAGCTCGAAAGCATTCGAAAAAGGAGTAAACGCTACCTCAACGGCATTCTTCAGCAAGAGATCATCTTCCGGAATCCAAGGAGGAAAAGGAGCGAGAGCCCCCATCTAACACTCAGCAACAGATATAAAGAGACGATGAAGTTTCTCCACTAGGGATTCTCAATTTCTCATACACTGCCAAAGAAAGAGATGAAACTAAATCAAGCAAGAAATAAAATCCACCGATTCCGAAAATGAGACAGCCAAACGCCCACCGAAATCGAAACAGATTTCGTGTTTCTCTTCATTCATCCACAACACAGCAACAACGACAATAATCAACAACAACAACAATAATATCGTTATTGGGGTTTTTCGTGTGAAGAGGAGAAAGAAGAGACTTCCATGGAATTTGTAAAAATACTCACCACTGGCGTGTCTGCTCTTCTGCCTCTGCTTCTGCTTCTGCGACTGCTGCTGCTTCAGTGGAAAGAGAAGCGGTACTGAGGCCTCGCTCTTTTGGCGGACGGAAAAGGGTCCGCCACGCTTTTGGTACTAAGGACGAAGAGGATGATAGTCTCCGCACAGCATACACGTGTTTCTGGTTCTCACGAGTGGGCCTGTAATTTGGTAATCCACCCCATTTGTCTGATGCAGCTCATCGTAGATGGAGTATGGCCCAGGGATCTTTTGTGTAGATTTGTACAAATCTTTATATTTGTGGCCCAGGAATAGACGGTTGAAAAGAGAAAGAGCCTGGACCGGGCCGAGATGGGCTGGAGTGATTCTGGCTGGCCCAAGCGTGACGTCTTTTGGGCTTTGTTTTTTCTTTGTTAGCCGTCTATTTGCTGGCCCACATCTTGACGGGTTAGGATCACCATTTTAAAATCCAGACCACATGCCAACACATTTCAATGGGTCGTCTAGTGTAACCGGGTTGACCCGTCCGTGAGGAAAATAAAAAGCAACTAAAAGATGGCTGAGTGTGATGGGTGTTACAGAGCAACTAAAAGATGTTCACGTGCCAAACTGGTAAATTAACTTGAACGTTCTAGGTTATGGCCATTGAATCCGGATCCTCTACTGCCACAAGCAGAAAAATCCTGCTGGTTGTAGTTTAATTGGGCCACATTATCATACACTGCATTTAATACAGTAGTGTTGACAATTTAATTGAGTCACATCATCTTACACTACGTTTAACACAGCAGTCTTGACAATGTCGGGGATGACATGGACCAAAGACCATGCAGGAAAATAGGATTTCCCGGAATTGGGATTCCATGTGAACATGGATAGGGTACTCTTTCTAGGACCTAATATGTACGGTTCTATCAGGAAGCTACTAAGATTGAACTCCTATCATTAAAAACTTCCTAGGGGCCATCAACATGTTTATTTGTCATCCAACTTGTTCATAAGATCAAGCAGACTTAGACGAATGAAAACATAAATATTAGCTTAATCTGAAACTTTTGTGGCCCCAAGAAGTTTCCAACAATCCTCACTGCTTTTTGTGATGTGCTCCGCTTGAGCCTTCCAGCAGAGCCCATGATAGGACTATTCATATCTCGCTAGGTCCTGGTCGTGTAGTACTTAATTCACATCTGGATTCAATGTGACATTGGTCATGTTGTGGGCCCCACCAGCTATCTATTTCGCAGTTCATATAAGTTCAAAATTAAGGCGGATCCAATTCCCTAATGGGGCATATCATGGTGGCTGAACTCTCACCCTTATAAACTTCCTAAAGCTTATTGTTATTTTTACTTGTCATCTAACATGTTGATTAGATCACATAGACGGGGAAGAAAAGAAAACAAAATATCAACTTGATCCAAAACTTTGAGGCTTTCAGTAAGTTTTTAATGGTGACGATAATCACCATTGATCTTTGTCGGTGTGGTGAACCTGCAATTTAGATCTGCCTCATTTTAGACAAGTGCCTCAAAAAGGATATGACAAAAGGGATAGACAGCATGGCTAAAACATATACATCATTTGGGACACATTAACTACTTCGGCACCGAGAGTTCACTATCAAATCTAAGTCCCACGTAGTTCATGAATAACAATTAAACCGAGTTGGTTAGCTACCTCTTTTGTGTGTGGACGTTTAACGAACGGCTGAATGAAAGATAGCATATACTGGTTCAAAAATAACTAAAAAATAAAAGTCCAGTTCTTTCAGTCGACCTGACTTTTGGGATACATTGGATCCCAGGATGTGAAAGCTTAGGTTAAACATTCAAGAACCATGTGTACACCATTTAAGTGCTAACACATCAACCATCACACTTTGAATGTGTATCAAAGCGCTTGGGCTAGACTCGTGTGCGAGTTCTGCATGATTTCAAAAGGGAGCGGATTGCATCTGCTCATGCTAGAAAGGACTCCATCTGCCAGGTGATCTGTGGCGCCATTCTGGTATAGACCCACATAAATTAGCTTGATCAAAGCTCATGTGGCTTCCAAGAAGTTTTTAACAGTGGGGTTCAATCTCGACTTTGAGGTGCACTTACCCTCCCATTTGTCTTTTTTTTTTTTCATATCCTAAAAAGATTGGGCAAAATGAATGGTCTGGATAAATAAAACGCATGCATCATGGTGGGCCTTATAGAGCCCTCGCTAGGACGGATGCGATCTACATCCATTCAATGGTATGCATCTAAAGTGTCTAAATGATTGACCCACCAATGGATGAAGCATGATCGAATTTTGCAATGAGAATATGATAATTACCATCTTATTTTTCCTTTCAATTTTGGACCGCTTGATATTTTACTTCTAATCACTTGTTGGATGGTTTAGGATTGCTTGGACAGTGTGGTTTTATAGACATGCTCCATCCATAATGTAAATCACAGTCTGAATGACCTTGACAGCTTCACACCAATGCCATATGTGACCGGGGCACGGAGATATTCCTAAGCTTGGGTGGTGTGGGCCCGTAGAGATGTTCGTGACCAATTTACCCTGCGCATTTGTAAGTTCGTAATAGGACAAAAATCTAAAAATAAGGTAGATCCAAAACTTATATGGGTCATACCACACAAAACAGTGGGGATTGAAGGCCTAGAGGCGATAGAAGCTTTGTATAAGATGATATTTGTGCTTACATTTCCTACGAGTGGTAGCAACCTTTTTATGAACAGTTTGGATTGCACGTGAACACCATGTCAGCTCCAACAATGTTTGGAAGGTGGACATTTATATTCCATTGTTTCATGTGGCGTAGCCCACCTGAGTTTTGGATATGCCTAATTTTTAGACTCCTGTCATGTTGTGTCCTTTCAAAACAGATGAACGGAGTGGCTTTGTCATGAACATCTCCATGTACCACACACAGCCCCCGGGACATGAATATCTCTAAAGCTGGGCACGGGATGACTCGACTCGACAAACTCGGCTCGTTTGACTTGTTCAAATTTGACTCGATTCGAACCAAGTGGGTGAGTCGATCCGAATCGAGTTGGCTTCGTCCAATCCGAACTCAAATCGAGTCGAATTCGACTCACCCAATAACTTGACTCAACTCGACTCAAAATCCAACTTGGTATTGGTTCAACTCGATCCGAAACTCGACTCGTGTGTGTGTATTAAAAAAACTCAGATCTTACGTTTCAGATTTGAGATGTCGTGTAGCTGATGAAGAGGCTGCAATTTTGAAAGGTGAATATAGGTTTTGAGTTGTGATTTCAGCTCATGGATACTCGCTGCACCTAACCCAACTCGGTGCTTTTGACCGGGTCAGACTTGGTTATGCATGCTGGAGTCGGTCTGAGTCCGGTCTAGTTTGGGTAAGACCTATTTCAAAAATCGGATCAAGCCGGGTCAGCTCTAAATATCTCTATCCTTGTCAATCACCACCCGTCCTTCTTGAGAGTCTAATCCCTATTCCCTCGTGTTGAAGTCAAAAAGCAGCAATGGGCTAGGCAACCATCCAACCTGTCACGCCTGACCCGGCTTTCGGCCAGGCTTTCAGTCCTGTAGTGCATCATTACATCGCATGAATCTAGGTTTGCTATTCCTTAGAAGCAAAGATTTTTGTTCCTTGCAATGTGATTGGTCCATCTCATCACTGATGACATTAGTTTGTATTGAATGTAGTAGTACCGATGTCATCAGTGACAATGTGGCCAATAAAAATGCAGAAAATGAAAATTTCCTATTTGAGAGTCAGAAGATCCAGACTCTACATCATTCTATCTGAATTGGAGCTCATAATTAAAACAGTTTAGCTGAAATTGCTTAAATGCCTTTGATGCATATTCAAAATAACTTGTAAGTGAAAACACACGGATTTGGAGAATGTTTTTCTGTATTTTAGACAACCTTAAAGGGTTAAATATATAGAGATTTACAACGACTATACAAGGTAAGATGATAAATACAAAATTACAAAATCTTCTATACAAGGAATGTGGGTTATCTAACATCCCTCCCTCAAACTAATGCTTGTCATCAACAAGTAATAGTTTACTAACTAGAAATGAGTGGCGTGTAGACGTGAGGGACTTCGTGAAAATGTCGGTAAGCTGATCATGAGATGCGACATGTGGTAGCGATATGATCCAAGACAGAAACTTCTCGCGGATGAAGTGACAGTCAACTTCAATATGTTTTGTACATTCATGAAAAAACTGGATTTGAGGTAATCTGAATGTCACTCAGATTATCTACATGGAGTGGAGTAGGATCTTGCAAATGAACGCCCAAGTCAGAAAGAAGTCCACGTAACCAGATAATCTCACTACAAGCTGCTAACATTGCTCTATACTCGACTTCTGTGCTTGATTTGGAAACAGTGGCCTGCTTCTTACATTTCCAAGAGATGAGAGAAGTGCCGAGAAAAACACAGTAGCCAGTGGTAGACCTACGTGTGAGAGTACAACCAGCTCAGTCAGCATCTGAATAAGCACGAAGGTCTAGAGGAGCCGTGGAGGAGAAGAACTGAGATCGATCCAGATTTCCACGTAGATACCGTAAGATGCGCAATACTGCGGTCATATGAAGAGTTTAAGGAGCAGAAACAAATTGGTTGACAACTTGGACCGCGTAGGCAATATCATGACGAGTCATTGTTAAATAAACCAAACTCCCAACCAAACGACGGTATAAGGTGGGATCCGCAAAGAGTGTACCATCGTCACGACCATATTAACGTTAAGTTCCAAGGGAGTCTGAACGGTCTTCTGATCCGTTAAGGAGGCCAAGGCGAGAAGATCCTTGGTATATTTATGCTGGCTGACCAGCATTCCATGTATAGAACGCGAAAATTTAAGTCCAAGAAAGTATGTCAGATTACCCAGGTCCTTCATCTTGAAGGATGACTTCAGAACTTCTTTTAATGTCGAGATGTCAGTATCATCACTACCAGTCAGAAGTAGGTCATCAACATATATGAGAACAATGATGATTCCATGCTCAAAGGTGCGTAAGAATAATGATGGATCATAACCACTTTGAGTAAAGCCAACTCCTGTAATAACATCATGAAAACGTTAGAACCATGCCCGAGGGGCTTGTTTGAGACCGTATAGGGCTTTCTTTAGGTGACAGACTTTATTGGCAGGGATTAAAGATCCAGGAGGAGGTTTCAAATAGACTGTTTCTTGGAGGTCTCCATGAAGAAAAACATTTTTCACGTCCATCTGAGTGAAGGGCCAAGAGCGAACTAATGATACTGCCAGAAGAGTGCGAACAGTTTTTATCTTGGCCATAGGAGTGAATGTCTCATCATAATCAATTCCGTGTTCCTGTTTGTATCCCTGAGCGACAAGTCAAGCTTTGTATCGATCCAATGAGCCGTCAGACTTGAGCTTCACAAAATAAATCCATTTACTGCCAATTAATTGGTGGTCAGGAGGTCGAGTAACAATGTCCCACGTATGGTTATCATTCAATGCTGCAAGTTCTTCTACCATAGCCTTCTTCCAACAATCATGACTGACTACCTGATGATATGAAGTAGGGATAGATACAGTATCCAGGGTAGCATTCATGGCAGACATAGAGTATATCAAGCGATCAGGCTGTCGATGTTCACGAGCGGAATGACGTACCAAGATAGGATCTGGATCGGTTACCGGTACAGTAGGGAGAGTAGTAGGTGATGGATCTGTATATGGTCGTCGTGAATAAACCTGCAATGGATAAAAAGGTGGACTCGATGCAATCGGAATGTCATGAAAAATAGTAAGACCAGGAGAGTCTGGTGTGGGCGAGTGAGGACCAGATGAATGGAAGGCAATATGCTCAAGAAAAACAACATGTCGTGATACCCGTACACGACGAGAGACTAGGTCATAACAACAAAAACCCTTTTGAGTTTCTCCAAATTCTAAATACATACATTTTACTGATTTTGGGGAAAGTTTGTTACGTTCACGTGATGCCAAATGAACATAACATACACAACCAAAAACACGAAATGTGATGGATCTGTATATGGTCGTGTACGGTAGGGAGAGTAGTAGGTGATGGATCTGTATATGGTCGTCGTGAATAAACCTGCAATGGATAAAAAGGTGGACTCGATGCAATCGGAATGTCATGAAAAATAGTAAGACCAGGAGAGTCTGGTGTGGGCGAGTGAGGACCAGATGAATGGAAGGCAATATGCTCAAGAAAAACAACATGTCGTGATACCCGTACACGATGAGAGACTAGGTCATAACAACAAAAACCCTTTTGAGTTTCTCCAAATTCTAAATACATACATTTTACTGATTTTGGGGAAAGTTTGTTACGTTCACGTGATGCCAAATGAACATAACATACACAACCAAAAACACGAAATGTGGAATATGTAAGAAGAGAACCGGTGAGAACAAAGTAGGGAGACTTACTATTCAGAACTGTGGTTGGCAACCGATTAATCAAGTAGACTGAATGCATCATAGCTTCTGCCCAGAAGGAATGAGGAACACTCATAGCTGTCATTAAGGTATTAGCAGTTTCAACAATATGGCGATTTTTGCATTCAGCCACCCCATTCTGTTGTGGAGTATTAGAACAAGTGGTCTGATGAGTAATCCCATGACCCTGAAGATATGTACAAAAATTGGTGGAGAGATACTCTCCCCCTGAGTCAGAGCGGAGAGTTTGGATTTTTACTCGAAATTATGTGTCCACCATAGACTGAAATATTTTGAATTTTTCAAACACCTGTGACTTAGAGTGCGGAAAGTAAATCCAGGTGTAACGGGTGAAATCATCAATGAATAGGCCCCAGACATCTGTATGCACCAGTTCAAACATAAATGATGATTTTATAGTACTTAAAGGAAAGGGAATGCACTTACTTTTTGAAAGACAACAAGAAGAACAAGAATAATCCAAACTACTTTTATTAAGAGAAATATTCCCTAACATGCCAGAAGAAAAGAGCTGAATCAAACGATCAGAATGTGCATGACCCAAACGAAAGTGTTAGAGTTTCCACATTTTATTTGCCAAACAAATATCCGAGGAAGAGGGAGAGAAGAAACAACGAGCTGGAGTAACTGATGAGTGAAAGTCCAGCACGTACAAACATCCATGCCGCCTACCCTTCCCAAGTACCTTCCCCGTTGTCAGATCCTGCACAAAACAACAATTTGGAAGAAATATGATTAGGCAGTTATTGGATGTAAGTTGACAAACTGAAATTAAATTTGAGGAGAGTTTAGAGACATGAAAAACATCACGAAGGGTAAACTTGTGATGGTCAGAATGAGAGAAAGTTAAGGAACCAACGGACTGAATTAGTAGTTTAGTTCCATCTACAGTAGAAATAATCTGATTGCCAGTGTAGGGACGAATATTGCGAAGATGGGAAACCTCACCAGTCATATGATTTGAAGCACCAGAATCGAAGAACCATGGTGAAGATGCGGTTATACCTGACATACCTGCCGTAGAAAGGGCCTGCACGATCTGCTGGAGCATCGCAGGAGTTAAAGGTGAGGAAAAACCTTCAATAGAACTAGTGGATGCAGTATCACTAACAGAAGCCTCGGAAGAAGTAGGCACAGAAGTAGCAGAAAGAGCACGACCACGGCCATGACCTCAACCACCACGTCCACGGCCGAATGAGGATGCGTAGGCACGTGAATGACAGTCCTGAAGACCATGACAAGTCCTTTGACAATACGCGCACCAATCTTTGCACTGAGCGACGACATATCCCACTTTGTTACAGCCGCGACAAGTTAAAGGAGTGGAACCATGGTTTGGTGCAGAAGCGGATACAATAAGTGCCAGGTCATATGGTCCCGGAGATGTCCCCTGAGAGAGGACCTGCAGTCTTTGTTTCTCGGCTAATAAGTCATTAATAATTGAATTCATTGAAGGAGTTGGGCTACGGTTCAGGAGAGCAGCCCTGCAATGCTCAAATTTCGGACGCAGTTTCATAAGAAACTGTCTAACTTGCGCACTCTCGCTCATTATGTGAAATATTTTAAAGTCAGTTGGGAAGTCAGGATCCATCATAGCCATCTCTGTCCAAATTGTAACCATTATAGTGTAGAAAGATTGAATACTTTTGTCACCCTGAGTAAGGTGAACCAGATCTTGTTCCAAGCGGTATAACCTAGCCGCATTACTCTGTTGATATATTGTCTGGAGATGCTCCCAAATAGCCTTAGTAGTGCGATGTGGTGTGAGGCCAACAACTATTGATCGATCGACGGAATCAAGAATCTAGGTAATAATCCGTCCATTTTTCATTTCTCAATCAGCCATTTTGTCGACATCGGTGGAAGCGGGAACAGGAACAGATCCATCAATTAGTCCCCACAAACCACGAGCCTTGAGAAAACTCTGAAAGTGGATGGCCCATAGATTATAGTTAGTGCCATCGAAACTACAGCATGAGGCCTCTGTACGGGAGTCTTTGTCCATAGATAGGAAAAGATATAAATTACTCGAAGGAAGAAGGTACCTTGCAGCAGGAGAGTTGGTTGAAGGCAATAGAACCGCAACAGATCAGAACTCAGATCAGAACAGCAATCAGCAATCAGCAACAGCAAACGGTTTATATCACCACCAACAAATCAACAATCGTAACCAGCAAACGACAACAAATCAGAATAACAAAAAAAGGGAGCGCAACAGGGACGAGTGCAGCAAGGGCTTGCACAGCAGCAAACAGATCGGACGTGTGCAGGGCGTGCACAACAGTAACAACAATAACAATCGCAATGGCGAGCGCAGCAGGGGGGTGCGCAGCAGGAGGGGTGTGCGCAGAACCGGATCTGACGAGCAGGACAAAGTATGATGTGGATCTGGCGAGCAGGACCGGATCTGACGACCGGAATCAATGGAGGAGGTTGCCGGAATCGTGGACTGCCAGAAATCGATGACGGACCACCGAAATCAGAGGAGGAGCGCTCGTTCAGAAACCTTGCTCTGATACCATAAAAACACACGAATTTGGAGAATGTTTTTCTGTATTTTAGACAACCTTAAAGGGTTGAATATATAGAGATTTACAACGACTATACAAGGTAAGATGATAAATACAAAATTACAAAATCTTCTATACAAGGAATGTGGGCTGTCTAACAGTAAGTACTTAGATATCATTCATCACAATTTCTAGAGAAATAGGAAAATGAAGGGGGAAAAGGTGGAGCTTCAATCTTATGGTAATTAGGTGGGTGTGTTGTTGTGATGGGCTACGGCCGAGCTTTCAAGCCATCTGATTTTTGGGATACATGGGATCTCAATTTATGAATGGTTTAACTTAAGTATTTAAAGGTCACGTTAACACCATCTAAGTGCCTACATATCACCATTACACCTCTCTTAGAGTATCAAATGGCTCTACTTTCTTCGAGGTTCATTTGACGTGGTAGACTCTATGTTAGTTCTCCACTGCGTAAGAAACAACTCTGCATGTTCAAAGTGTTGGAAAGTAGCGTGATGTTTGTTCATGTTGGAGATTTGAGCTGCGAAATCACACAGATCTAGATCTAGGATAGCAATCCAATGGCACCAAGAACACACAAGAGAACACGAAGATTTAACGTAGAAAACCCTTGCGGGAAAAAACCACGGCACAAGGCGACAAAAATCCACTATGAAAGCATAAATTACAAAGAGAGAAGACTTACCCAATTCAAACAACCTCGAATCTCACCCTTGCTACACCATTTAAAAACCCTAAAACCCTTTTAGGAACCTTTGGAATCACTTTTAAAAGCCTTAGAATACCTTAGAATAACCCTAGAGACCTCTATTTATAGTTTAGGAAACTTTCCTTTTGCACCTTTGTGAAACTGCCTCAAATTTACGCAGTCTGCGCAGGATCTGTGTAACCCTCGACTGGTCGAGTAACCCGATTGACCGGTCGAGCCTGACTCTCGACTGGTCGAGCATCATGGACACCCAAAAAATGAGCTCGTTGGACTTTGAGTCGAGCGTGCCTTGACTAGTCGAGCAGCTCCCTCAACCGGCCGAGCAACCCCCTCGACCGGTCGAGCCACCTTGAAGATTTAAGGCATCTATTTGAACAACAATCTCCACCATGTCTTCAATCCTCAAACGTGTAGCTCTTTGACCTCTTCTCTTATCTCTGCATCTCATCATAGCTTCTCGTGAACACTCCATCCTTTTTCGCCATCGCCAAGTCCAGAGAAGTTGCACATAACTTGAACTTCTCTGTAGGAATGTTCTAGGTGAGCATGTCTGCCGATTCAGAATCAACGTGTTCAACCACCTTTGCTTCTGTTTTCTCAAAAGGAAAGATGTAGTCTTCTTACCATCTCACCACTACCCAATATTGCTTGTCGGGGTACTTGCTCACAACATTGATAGCCTGTGAAATAATCGGTCTAATCCAAACCATGAATGCACTGCCAACCACATTCGAATAAGGCTCATGAGATATCCTGTTTTTCCTCATATGTTCTGGGACATGTCCTGAGGAAAACTTGAGGAGAGATGCGTAGGGAACGATCTCCGGCTTTGCCTGGTTCATCACATCCTTGATCAATACCTACCCAAGGTATTCTTCCTGCAATAACCAAAGCCTACTCCTCCTTCAGTCTCAATGCCCAGAACCCTCTTTGCAGCCCCCCAATCCTTCATCCTGAATGTCCCACTTAACCGAGTCTTCAGTACATTGATTTCAGACATGTCATAATTGACAATCTACATGTCATCAATTCCTGAGTCATCATAAAGGAATCAAACCACTGCCTAGGCGACAGGTCGAATCACGACCTCCTGCAAATTTTTTTCTTAGCCCCTTTAACTTCGAACCGCTCTGGTTGCTTCATGTAGATCTGCTCTTCACTTTCCCTTGCAGAAGTGTAGACTCCACATCCATCCTTCCAGCTCAAAATCACATTGGCCAACCAGCGACAATCACCGATCTAATAGACACATGTTATACCATCGGCACGAATATCTCTGAGAAGTGGATCCCTTCTCTCTGAGCATAACTATTCGCTACCAACCTCGCTTTGTATCTATGTTATATCCTCCTGAAGATCCACCTGCATCCAACCGCTCCTGGCCCACTAGAAGCTCCACCAGCTCCCATGTGTCGATTTGGTACAACGAGTCCATCACATCGCCCATAGTCACCTTCCACTTTTCAGCACCAGGCTCACCTAGAGCCGTCTGAATAGAAGATGAATCCCCTACGATATTGAAGTTGTCCATGTACCTCACCGATATCCTGCGATCATGCCGTTTGATTCTCCTCACAGGTGGTTGCTCCACCTGCTCTATATCTTTGTCTGCGCGTCTTAGCCTTCCTGCCCTGCCCGCTCATGTGGCAATGCCCAACATGCCACACACGTGCAGAGGTAGAATCCGCTATATCTACTGCAGCTCCACCTTTTGAAGTGCTCCCGATCAACCTGTACATGTTACCGATTCGTTGCGCTTTCATGATTACCCGTGCCCCCTTAGATACCTTAAGAGCATCATCAATACCTATGAACTTGCAGCCCATTGCCTCAAGTATACCAAGAGAAATTAGATTTTTCTTCATGTCAGGAACGTGCCTCACATCAGTCAGGGTACGCTCCACCCCATCAAACATCTTAATACGCATCGTACTAATGCCACAACATTACAGACAATGTCATTGCGTATAAATACCTGTCCACCATCGCACTCCATGTAGCTAGTGAACCAACTCCGATGAGGAGTCATATGAAAAGATGCCCCTATCTCTAGCATCCACTCGCCCTTACGATCATCGTATGGCCGTCTGATCGTAGACACAGACAAAACATTACCATCGCATCCACTCGATCCATCTGACGTGGCAGCATTGGCCTCCCTGTATGAAGCCTCAGAATCTTCTCTCTTCAATTTAAGATTTTCACAATCATTCTTCACATGTCATTCCTTCCCACAGTTCCAGCACTTTACCTTTCCTTTGCCCTTGCCCTTGGATTTGGACCTAAAACCTGAAAAATCTATACCTTGTTCAGAATTCATACCCCTTGTAACCAGTGTATCAGAAGATATCCCTATATCGACGTTAAGCTTTCTCATAGCCTTCCCTTGAAAGGTTGAGATAACAGTGTCGACACTCAGGGTTTTATTCGTGGAACACATTTTGTCCTTGAATGAGATGCTGGAAGAGAATTCAGCAACATACACGCTTGTTCTTCATCTTTCATCACTTCCTCCATATCCAGTAATTTGCAAACCAATTTATTAAAGTTGCTGATGTGAGCATCTAGATCTCTACCCTCTGCCATCTTGAAGTTATACCACTGCCGCTTCATGTGTAGGTGTTTTTCAGAGGATTTTTTCACATATACATCTTCTAACTTCGCCCATAACTTAGCCGTAGTTTTCTCCCTTATGACATTGTAGAGAAACTCATCCGTGAGACATAAACAGATTGATGATAAAACCTTCTTATCAAGAGTATTCCATTCATCATCAGTCATAGTAGACTTTCGCTCCTCAAGAGTACCATCTTCGCCTTGCTTGATTAAGGAACTCATCATCTTGATCTTCCATAACTCAAATTTGTTTTTTCCTGAGTACTTCTCAATATCATACTTGGTGCTTGCCATTATTACTAATCCCTCAGATTCAGATTTGTGCCCCAACGATTGCTTTGATACCACTTGTTGAAGATTTGAGCTGTGGAATCACACAGATCTAGATTTAGGATAGCAATCCAATGGCACCAAGCATACACAAGAGAACGTGAAGATTTAACGTTGAAAACCCTTGCGAAAAAAAATCACGGCACAAAGCGACGAAAATCCACTATGAAAGCATAAATTACAAAGAGAGAGGACTTACCCGATTCAAATAACATCGAATCTCACTCTTGCTACACCCTTTAGAAACCCTAAAACCCTTTTAGGAACCCTTGGAATCACTTTAGAAGGCCTTATAATACCTTAGAATAACCTTAGGGACCCATATTTATAGTTTATGAAACTTCTATTTCGCACCTTTGCGAAACCGCCTCAAATTTACGTAGTCCGCGCAGGATCTACGTAACCCTTGACTAGTCAAAGGAGGGTCTCGACTGGTCGAGCAACCCACTCAATCGGTCGAGCCTGACCCTCAACTAGTCGAGCATCAAGGACACCCAAAAAATGAGCTCGCTGGACTTTGAGTCGAGCAACTCCCTCAACCGGTCAAGCCACCTTGAAGATTTAAGGCATTTGTTTGAACAATAGTTCAAAGTGCTGAAAAGTAGTGTGGTGTATGTACTTTATTCCATGATTCCATGAACCATCATTGATTTTTATTTTATTTTATTATAATAAAGCAAGAGGGAGAGAAATCTCTTTCTTTTCTCCTTCGAGACAACATGTGCATGGCATGGTTATGCAGCATTCCAAACTGTCTGAATCATTAATCTACCAGTAGATGGAACATAGTTGAAAATTTGCAATGACAAGATAATAACAACAATCTTACTTTTCCCTTCAAATTTGGACCACTCAATATCTTACTTTTAATAATCCATTTAATGGCCATTAATTGGATGTTAAGGATTGATTGACCGGTGTTGATCACATCATTACACATGGTTAATGCAGTAGTATTGACAACATAAGTGATGACATGGACCACTCACAATGAAGGAAAATATGAATTTTCTGTTTATGACAAGTAGAGGATCTAAATTTGTAAAATAAATGCTCCATTTATACTATAACTCACAGTATAGATGACTTAACTGGACAGCTTTACATCATTGCCACGTAAGAAGAAGATGAGTCACCACTATTTTTTAAATATGTAACAGTCTAGCTCCTCTTCTGCTATAATATAGCCAGCCAAGCCAACTAGTCTTTGGGTTGAGCTTGGCCCATTGGTTGGGCTTGGGCTTTGAACAGATTGCCTGATCAATTTTCAGGCTGGACTCAAGTCATTTTAGCCTGACTTGGCTTGCGGACTTTATATTTACGTGTGTTATATCCTACTAATATGCCATTCCAATCTCCAAGTAATTTATCCATCTTAAATTTAGACCTCTAAAATTTATATTTCCTTATGCATGTGTGTCACTTCAAGTGGGAAGTAGGCATTTTATCAATTTTCAGGTTGAGCCATGTTAGACTCAAGCCTCTTTTTTTTTTTTTTTCCAGTCTTGGGATTGGGCCTGCTGTATAGCCCCATTCTAGGCTCAGGCCTTAAATCTCAAGTGTGGGGCTGGCCCATTGTCACCCCTACAAGAGTTAATTGACTGGTCCATTGCAGGGGAGTTATTTGATGGGGAAATAATCAAACTGCTTGATTAGCAGGCACTTAGAAATCATACACGTGGTATGTATTACCTGAATTGGATAAATTGTGGAACCATTGTCAATATGGAAAAATTAAGATTACTTGATTAATCCCGTGCTGTTATCCATGGACACTTAGTTTTTGAAATAAGACTATCGGATACTTTTATTTTTAACTGTCCACTAAATGGACAACCATTTAGTGTGTAGATGGCCAAATAAGAGCAAATGCTGCTTCATGATGCATTAAAATTGGTGCCAGTGATTTGGTGAAAAATTACCATTGGCTAATTTAATTTTCAACCATATAATAAATGTACATTGTGCATCTTAAATGGAACCCATAAATTGGACAGTTCAGTTTGAATTATTTATATAGTGATATGCCATATATGCACTTTTTAAACTAACTTATAACTGTACCTGTTCTTAACGTCTTAAATTTGTAAACAATAGGGTCTGTCAATGTCATCGACATACCATTCGATGCTATCGAGCAATGGTCGATTCCATTGATAGAATCTCGATGCCATCAGAAAAATCAGGAAAATCTATGTTTAGTCGCTGGAATGTTTTGTTGTTCTACTCGATGTCATCGAAGGTGATCGATGCCATCAGAAGATCATCAATGACATCGAAGTCACATCGAGCATGCACGCAGAATTGCATAAGCATGGGATTTGTTTCCTATTCCGATTGTGATACTATAACATATTATGTATCTCGGGTGTAATCAAGATTTGGGGTAGATCAGAGGAGCTCTATGCTTTTTAATTCACTCCTAAGGGTTTCAAGGGCATAACTTGGTTTTGTGAAGGATATTCAAGGCTTGCTCGAAACTGTAACTTCCTATCTCTTGTATTTATGCTTTTATAGTGCATTACTTGTTGCTTTGTGCAGCAGTGTTTTTTTTTTTTTTTTTCTAAAAAAGATTTTTTCAATGTAAAATTCATATTGTTTGTATTTGGACTTGGTTGTGCAATTGGTAGTACTTTACTTGATCCATCTTTGTGTGCTTTCGTGGTTCCCCAACGGTATCGAAGATAACGTTGGGAAGCAGATTGAATCTAAAAGCATTTTATCAATGGCATCTAACCAGAAGTTCAATTTAGAAAAATATTTCAGAAAAAATTGGACAATGTCCTCCTCGAAAAGCAACTAGAATCTATAACAGATGATAAATGGAACAAGATGGATAAGAAATCGAGAACCTCTATCAATTTGTGTCTAACGGATGAGGTCCTCTATAATGTGATGAAAGAGAAAACTGCTTAGAGAACATCTATGCCTAGAAATCTCTTGAGAATCATTTGTACTTGAAGCCTTTGTTGCCCACATTAGTAACTTCATCAGGTTGATTTACAAATTGTTAGATGTGGAAGAAATGATGAAAGATGGGAATTAGGCATGCATTATGCCGAATTCTCTCCCGGCATCGTACGAGTCATTTAAGGACTTGTTGTGTACTGATATAACTAGCATCAACGTTGAGATCGTTATCTCAGCCCTTTAGTCGAAGGCGATGAGGAAGAAAAACAGTGACGTGGTACTTCTACATGTCCGTTGGTTATGAGCGGAATGAATTCTGAGCGGGACAATGGATCTTCATGATTGAGGCTCAAATCCAAGAGAAAGTGCAAAGGAAAGTTAAAGTGTTGTAATTATGTGATGTCTGGGCACATAAAGAAGGATTGTATCTTAAGAAGGAGAAATCAAAGAGTTCCTTTCGGGAAGCCAACACAATGGAATCCAGCGAGGAAGTGAATGGTAGTGACGAGCTGACCGCATTAAGATTCGGGTACTTCGACAAATAACGGATTTTGGATATGGGGGCTTCGTACCACATGACCCCTTATCGGAGTTAGTTCACCAGTTACAGTGAGTACAATCATGCCTAGGTGTTTGTGGGCAATGATAATGCCCGTAAAGTGATGGGTGTTGGTTCGATGTGCATCAAGATGTTTGATGGTATGGAGCATATCTTAACAGAGGTGAGACACGTTCTTAATTTGAGGAAGAATTTAATATCTCTGGGAGCACTCGAGGCACTTGAGCGCAAATTCACAGAGTTTGATTGTGTCCTTAAAGTTTCAAATGAGGCACTCATAGTCATAAAGGCATAAAGGAACATAAATCTTTACAAGATGATCGAGAGCATTTTATCAAGTGGATCGGCAACATCTATATGGGGAATTGGAAGAGCAAATTTATATGAGGCAATTAAAAAGTTTCGAAATAAAAGGGGCAGAAAACATAGTTTTTAAGTTCAAGAGGTTGTTGTATAGCCTAAAATAGTCGCCTAGGCAGTGGTATAAAAAGTTTGATACTTTCATGACGAGTTAGAAATTTACTAAGAGTAAATATGATCATTGTATCTATTACATGACACTAAGTTATGAGAAATTCATTATCTTGCTATTATATGTTGATGACGTGCTTATCACCAGTTATAGCATACCTGAGATCAACAAACTGAAGACTTAGTTATCAGGGACATTTGAGATGAAAGATCTAGATGCTGCAAAAAGGATTATCGACATTGACATACACATAGACAAAAAGAGGAGCATGCTATCGTTATCTCAGAAGGAATATCTTGACAAGGTATTGATGAATTATGTGATAAACAAGGCATAGCCGGTCAGCGTTCCCCACATGGCTCATTTTAAGCTTTCTTCTGCAGTGTCCTAAAACCAATGAAGAAAAGCGGAATATGTCTCATGTGCCTTATTCTAGTGTGGTTGGTAGCTTGATGTATGCCATGATCTATACGAAACCAGAGATTTCACATGTGGTTGGTGTTGTTAGCAGATACATGTCTAACCCCGACAAGCAACGCTATGAGGCAATGAAATGACTACTTACATACATTCAAGGTACATAGGACTACGTCTTATCATCTGAAAAATTTGGTGCCAAGTTAGTAGGATATGTGAATTCTGATTGCACGAGCAGTATGAATACTAGAAGGTTGACTTTCGGTTACTCATTTGTGCTGGTGAATGGAGCAATTAGTTGGATGTCAAAGCTTCAGTATGTGGTGGTTCTTTCCACAACCAAAGCTGAGTATATGGTAATGACAGAAGCATTCAAGGAAGGTGTTTGGCTGATGGGGATGATAAATCAGTTAGGGTTTTAACAAGAGGTTGTGCAAATTAATTGTGATGGTGAAAGCACGATTATTTTAACTAAAAAATATGTTTATCACTCACATACGAAACATATTAATGTACGTCACCATTTTATCCGACAGGTACTTAAGGAAGGAGGTATGACTCTAGAGAAGATTCACACTAGCATGAATCCGGCTGACATGCTCACTAAGGTAGTTCCCACAGAGAAGTTCAAGTTCTAGGCAACTTTCTGAGCTTGGCGATGGCATAAATGGAAGATGGGGTGTGCACGAGAAGCGATGGTGTAACTATGATGCAAGGCGAAATTATAGATGAGGACATGAAGCTATGAAGGATGAAGATTGAAGACATGGTGGGGATTGTTGTTGATGTCTTAAACCTATAAACAACAGGGCATGTTGATGCGATCGACAGACCACTCGATGCGATCGAGCAGTGATTGATGCCATCAATAGAATCTCGATGCGATTTAAAAATTTAGAAGTATCCATGCTCAGTCGCTAAAACGTTTTGGTGTTCTACTCAATATCATCGAAGGTGTTTGATGCCATCAAAATATCGTCAATACCATCAAACTCCCATCGAGCGTGAGCGCAAAATTGTGTAAGTACAAGATTTGTTTCATATTCCGATTGTGATATTAGAGCATGCTATATATATCGGGTGTCGATTGTCAAGGTTATACATTTAATCAAAGTAGACATTTCATTGCCTCCCAGCATTGTTTGCTGATGTTAGATATGTATCTACTAACAACACCAACCGTATGTGAAAATATCTAACCTCGTACGGACTATGACATACATCAAGCTACCAATCGCACTAGAATAAGGCACACAAGACATGTCGTGCTTTTCTTCATCAGTAAGACATTGTGCAGAAGAAAGCTAAAAATGAGCCATGTAGGAAACGTTGACCGCCTTTACCTCGTCCATCCTATACTTTATCAATACATTATCAAGGTATTCCTTTTGAGATAATCATAGCCTGTTCCTTTTCTTGTCTCTGTGTATGTCAATGTCGAGAACCCTCTTTGCAGCCCACAAATATTTCATCTCGAATGTCCCGAATAATTAAGTCTTCAGTTTGTCTATCTTAGATATGCTATGACTGACGATAAGCATGTTATCAATATACAATAGCAAGATAATGAACTTCTCATAACTCAACGTCTTGTAATAGATACAATGATCGTATTCACTCCTAGTAAATTTATAACCCGTCATGAAATAATCAAACATTTTATACCACTGGCTAGGCAACTGTTTCAGGCCGTACAACAACCTCTTTAATCTGCAAATTTTGTTCTTTGCCTCTTTTATTTCGAAACCTTCAGATTATCTCATGTAAATCTACGATTCTAATTCCTCATACAAAAAGGCAGTCTTCACATCTACTTGTTACAAATCGAGGTCGTATTGGGCAACCATTGTCAACATGAATCTAATAGATACTTACTTCACAACCGTCACAAATATTTTTGTGAAGTCGATGCATTCTCTCTGAGCGTATCCCTTCACTACCAACATTGCCTTGTACCTATCGTGTTTTTTCTTAAAGATTCACTTGCACTTAATCGCTTTTCAGCCAACGAGAAGCTCCACCAGGTCTCACATCTTGTTCATGTATAATGAGTCAATCCATCATTCATCGTAGCTTTCTATTTTTTGGCATTTGGCTCATCAAGAATGTAACGTCCTGGTTTTTCACTATTTTGGATTTTTAAAAATCCTTTAATTTTTTATAATTTTATTTTTGTAATTAACTTATAATAACACTTACTGACTATTAGCACTTAATGTTAGTTTATACACGGGTGGTACCAGTAAAAAACCGCACAAGTCCGATTAATCAACCGTAGGAAGCCAACGAATCCGCCCGATCACTTGAACATCAAGTTTAGCCCCATGATTTACTCACATAGGACCCAAATCTAGTCGACCCATCGCTAACTAATTAAGACAATCATAACTAAATTAAAGATTTAACCGAAGTCGAGTCGGATAAGGCCCGGATCTTGACTAATAGACCAAATCAACCCCGTTACTCTTTTAGCTTAAAACTGACGGTTTAGAGTAATCATGACCAAATCTCCACTTTCACTAGTTATAAATAAGCCACATTATGAACATAGTTAATCCAAATACTAATCATTGCCTACAAGAAATCTCAATACCTAATTCATTCCAAAAATGCCCCGGTTTTCCGAACAAGATCTAGACCGCTCGTTGATGGCCCACTAGTTCCCAAACTATAGAATAATGTCCGTCTTACTGGGCTTGACATCCATCGCGGGAGTCGAATCTGGGTACTGTCCAGAACCACTTAACTCGAACCAAAGACGAGTGCATGAGAAGTGCAAATACCCTAAAGGAAGAAGCTAAAACTTAAGCGAATTGGGTCGTCCACTCTTATGCAAAGTTGAGGATTTCGGACTGTCGGTTAACGACCAAACTTCACACGTGGAGTAAGGATATTTCCCTACTCATGTCCGTATAACCGCGGCCCGATCGACTATCGGTGACCATTGAATAGACTTCTAATCATATCTGTCGATCGGCGCGTCTAAATGGCGGGCCGATCATATCCATACGTAGATCATCATTAGGGCTAACTATCCTATGGTGTATATCAATATGTATACCCCATAGTGGGTTCTAGAGGCTAAAAAATCCCCCCATAAGGCTAGTATAGTAAAAACCCAACCCTTGGGGCCATTTGCACCAAATCTGACATTATAAAAGGGCCTCATTTGGGCGCCCCCTCTCCCCATACGAACTTGCCCCAGAAGGAAGAAAGGGAGAAATGGAGAAGAGAAAGAGGAGAAAAGAGGAGAAAGGGAGAGGGAGAGCTTGAAAGCATGAGGGTTTGTGCACCTTCACCCTCTCATCTCCTCTATAACAACATCGTCCTTCATTGGTGTCGATTCGACGACGATTGAAGATAAGTATGGAGTTATGTTTGTAGATTTAGGTCTTGGGTTAAACTCATTCCAATTCTTATAAGCTTGTATGCTTATTTAGACATTTCAACAATGATTTCCTAACACCATAACCCTACATGCGCCGTGAATCGAGCGGATTGTCACAAGGTGCGGACTATTATCCTTAGGTGGCTTAGCACCAATTTTACTATGAATTAAATGATTATGAATTTTAGGATGATGTGCTTGAGTAATCTTGAGAGAACATAGCCAATACCCTACATGATAGGCCCCTCCTAGATTCCATGAAATGAATGAGTGTTGTTTATTTATTTTTCAACATGATTGGGTTTGATTTTAGTGTGGCATGTTCACTCCATGTATGATTTTACTAAATTCCATGACATGATTGAGTGTTGTTAATTGCTCTTCAACATGATTAGGCTCGATTTGGTATGGTATGTTCATCTCATATGCGATCCTTATATAACCTTTCTTATGGCATGCATGATTGCATAAATACTTGTTTTATTTATGTCTTATGAATAATGTGTAGTTCTTGTTCTCTTCGTTAACCCCACACAACACACATACCCATTTATTTCATATTATTGACAGTAGTTGCACTGTAGAGAAATCTGAATTTACATGTTTGATGTATGAGTGCATGACATCACTTGTGTTAGATGATAAATCCTAATTTGTTAAAGTGTTATTGAATGTCATCAAACCCTAGGTTGGTCAGGAAACTGAGGTACGACAAGGTGGTCCCATTGGTAGGACTATCCTGCGACTAAACCAGCGGATTTAGGCGGATGCAAATGGGCGACAGTAGTTGGACTACATGAGTCGCTTATACTCGATGTCGTTGGTCACGCACTCGCCTGAACTCGAGCGGTCTAGTTCGCTGACCAACCATATTTGTTAGCAATGTTTGCTCATGCCTGTATGGAACTTGGAACACCCTTCAACCACCGAAGCCCATTGATAACCATTTGAAACTGATCCACCTTCTTGAGAGCCGGGTATGGTGGAATGGGACACTGTGACCGAGCTGTCGGCCTACGCTGGGGTAACGAGCCTCCCCTTAGTGACCGTAAGCAATCTCTCTTCTCAGCACTCCCCACGTGCTTAAAATCGAGGATGGGGAACCCGATGGGATCAAGGATCGCGGGGTCCTGGCCTCACACGTTGAGGGGCCTTGGCCTCGTAACCAGTTGAGGGCAATGATACATGGGGTGTACCAATTTTTCCAATCTGCTGGATGAACGGAATTAACTAAATACTCGGCTAGCATTATCCATGCATCGGATTAGCTAGGATTTGGTGACTCGGTAGTTGAGGTCGCAATGAGAGAGTTTTGGTCTTGTGCGATTGTTATACGAAGTCGCTCGAGGGAGTGTTGTTGTGAGGTCATGCATCATATCATAATACATGCATATGCATTAACAAGACTATTTAGGGATCTGTGAATGTAAGCCTTTCATTAAATTCACATATAATCGATGCTTGTTGTAACTTAAGGCTAATAGTAACCACTGAGTTAGCTACTCACTTCCACTCTGGGACGGTGTTTTAAAACACCAACCAGACCCTTTACTAGATGCAGGTGAGGCGGAGCTCGACGAGCCGAGCGAGGGAGCATGGATAGGGAAGAGGAGCTTTCCTATGTCCAGCTTATGGGTGGATTATCGTAAACTATGTGGGTTGTTTATGGGCTGTTGAGTAGGGATCTAGTGCATCATTTCTTTTGGGCATTTCTTATATAAATTTTACCGGACGACGCCTTGTGCGACCCGTTTAATATTCCTATAGACTTGTATTTCTTAGTTGCAATTATTTCGGTACATTAGTTGTGGTTGTGGTTTATGTTCCAACCAATTCCTATATTGCTCATTTAAACTGATTTATGTACAAATCACCATAATTAGGATATAAACGACACCCAGGAATTTGGAGGTCGAGTTCCTACACGGCCCCTGAAAATCTGGGGTGTTACAGATGGTATCAGAGCAATGGTTTGGATTAAATTGGGTTGCGGATTATTAACTCATCATAACGCATTCGCTCACTTAGGAGGGAGCGATTGAACTTAGAGACACTTATAGGATCCCGAGATTATGTCATTTGGTAAGTCCGAAGACTAAAACGTTAGGGTTTCGAATAGAAAGACTTAGATTGCGCAAAGTGATCCAAATCACTTCTAATTGGAACGTTGGACAGCTTGAGTCGACCTGACCTAAATGCGATAGGTTGAAGCTGCTAAAGTAGCTTGTGCGATCCCAACATCTAGTGTATCCTGGCTCGACGAATAGGTAGGGCCCTCCCACAGGTGGGGACCCCCTCCTTGCCTCTCCAAGCTCCTTAAAGGCCCTAGGGGCTTCTCCCTATGGTCATTTCTAGCCAATCCTACCCCTTTCACCCTCAATCGTCACCCCATTTTCTTTCTAAGCTCTCAAAACTTAATCCCTAAGTCTCAACTCATCCTTCCAACCCATTTCTTTCAAAAAAAAATCTCACTTTCCACCACTTTATCCTTCTAATTTCTCTAAGTACTTTCAAATTGGACACAACAATAAAGCTCAAAGGATGAAGAGTTATAATCAAATGAAAATTTACTATAAATAGTAAAAATGTAAGTAAAATGGATTTTTGACTATTAACCTGATGAAATCTTGTGAAATAACTAGGTTATTTGGATAGAGTAGCTTCTCCTACCCCAAATTCATATATGGCAAGTCGAATAACTCATTATGGTTTGCGAGATATGCGCGTTGAAAGAATCGACAGCCGGAGAGCCAGTTTCGGCGAGGCCCCACCTGGGGAGTGTAACATCCCGAAAAATCGGGGGTCGAGCATAAACTCAACACCCGAGTTCCAGAACATTACTTATGCAACATAGATAATGATGATTAAATGTTGTCTGCATTAATGTAGTGAACATGAGTGAAATTAAGCCAAACAACATATCATACTCCAAAGACAGTTAAATTGCAAACGGAAGACTGTGATAGATATATAAAATATATAAAAATAGTGGTGAGTCTCTAGAGTGTGATAATATTACCAGGTTAATGAATTACAAGTACAGTTCAAATTATACCAAATGTGTAGTGTCATCTAGTCAACATCCCTGTAACCTCGTCGATCAAGGCACGACTCACTTGAAGCCGCCCGAAAACCACATATACGAGAAAACATCCTCGTCGTTACAAAAGTCCGGCTCCGCCTCAGGAGTGGCGTCGCCATCTGCAATCAGACAAAGTCTGGTGGGTGTTCGGAACACCGTCCCGTCACGTGAGAGTGAGTGATCAACTCAGTGGAACAATAAAGCATAGGTTAACATGTTATCAATTCAGTCAAGCAGAAATGATAAAGCAGTAAAATCAAACACTCCTAACTACTCTTATTAATGCAAGTATGAATGCAGTCATGATGTATGCCCTCACCACACCCTTCCTCGTGCGACACCATCTCACGTTCGCGGCATGCTTTCATCCCTCAGTGCTCCACATCTTCCAGGCACATGCAATGCATGATGAGCATGATTACCGAGTTATTATTAGTCCATTTCAAACAGCAGGATTGGGAAACTAAGGTACCTCCCTTGTATCATTCCCAAACATGATCCATTCTAGGGTCGTCAGTCCTAGTTAATCTCAGACGATGGTGTGTTTTCTAGGTCACTGCAAAGGCTGTCAGGGCTGTTACGCACAAAGGTTACACCACTCCCCCATCACCTCTTTAACGATTCATCACTATACAGAAACAGGCCTAGTTCATACTCCATACACCGCGGCAAAACTCTAAGGCTCACCGCGATTCCAGAGTATGCTTGAGGTCACTACAAAGGGCTGTCAGGGCTGTTGCTCACATTCATTGCACCACTCCCCCATCACCTTATCAATGTAGGCCGACAACACGAATATAGTGTCCCATACTACCATAATCGGCTCACGAGTTTGGTTGCTCACTGGTCACTACGGGGAGGCACGTGGCCCCAGCGTAGGCCGACAACTCGACCACAGTGTCCCATACCACCATGCTCGGCTCATGAGTCTTAGCGGATCGAGGTACCATGGTTAAAAGGGATTCCACTGGTAAGTTTGGTACCCTAGATTCAAGCAGAGGCGTCCAAACATGGTAAACATACATAAGACAGATCGGGTTACTTGACGAGCTCGGCTAGCTCGAGCGCACATCAAGTTGAATGACATGAAGCGCATAAGCACTTCGTGTGGCCAACCACTATCGCCAACCGAAGTATGACTCGAGTTCGTCGAAGACATCCCACGTGGCAAATGAATCACAGCCACGAATTCAATTCTGGTACCGATTGTCTGGACTATAATCATAGCCCCAAACACAATCAATTGCAGATAGATAAAGCAGTAGTGGATCAAGATTCAACTCATACAATAAAGGTCTGGTATTATCCGTTTAGGGCTGCCAGGGCTGTTGCACGCATTCGTTGCTCCACTCCCCCATCACCCATGACGGATCATACAATGTAAACATGAATTTAAACATATGCATTACATAGATAAAATCATAAAAGCAGTTGAGCATGTTATGAAGCACAACACAAGCATGAGTTTGTACATATTCAATTCCTAATCACACAACTATCCAAGGAAAACATACACATAGTTAAAAGAAGTTGAGAATCATATCTCAACTCCCATATACATTACAATTTGCTAACTACTACTCATTCAGACATTTCAACAAACACTTTAAAAGATATACATCAACATACACGACATATGTTGATCACACATAGGCATTTAGCCAAATCCTTTCACTAGAGAGTTGCCCCAATCGTAACACGCATACACCCACGACGGATAGTCATGGAAAGTAGGAATCCAAGTTCCATATTCATTTGAACATTTTCACAAACACTTGGGCTACACATTTCAACATATATAGCGTATTTTGGCCGTGGCGTGGTTTAGGGCAAATCTTTTCGTCAAAGGGGTATCGCCAATACAACAATCATAAATCCATGACAATTAGTCATGGCGAGCACGAATGAGAATTCTATACTCATTCGGTCATTTTCATAAACACTTAGAATACACTATTTTAACATACATAGTGTATGTTAGCAAATCATGTATTAAGGCGAATCCTTTCACCAAACAAGTATTTTATCCATATATAATATATTCATACAGCAAATAATCATGGCAAATACATCTCCAAAATGTATACGTATATGGTATTTTCTACAAATACCTAGAGTATGTAGAATTCCATATTTTTCATCTTTAATCGAAACGGAAAACAGACGGCACTTTGTACATGTGCAATTGCATGTAGATCATGAATCTATCATTATCTGACATTGAAAGTGTTGAAAACCATAACCTATACACCTAAAGTCCGCACCTTTTGTCGTAGAATCGTAACGAAGTCGATAGGTGTGCTATGCTTTCGTATTTGGCAGATTGGTAACCTATAGAACGAAATAGGTTAGCTATTTCATAACCTACAACCTATACAGCCCCAAAACAGATTAGGGTTAGGGTTTCTTACCTAGAAACGGAGTTAGAATCGCCGGGAAAGTTATTAGAACGGAGTGGTGGAGCTCGTGGAGCGGCAGGGAAGGATGGCAAGGAGAATCTCCCACTGCTCCCACACTTTCTCTCTTTTCTCTCTACTCTCTCTAGGGTTTTCTCTCAAATTCGTATGGCTGCCATGAGAGAGGGTTTAAGGTCCTTATATAACCGAAAATCTCACCAAAATAAACTTGGGAACAAGGTATACTTAGGTTTTGTCCAAAGGGCATCTGTTTCAGCTCAACGGAGGACTTCTGGCGAGCCTCCTTGAGCTAAAGGTCGGACTTAAGCTCACCAACACCGGATCTACGTTCTATTAAGTTTTCATTTCAGTGGGATTTCCATATCACGCGTGGCGGACCAGTTTCAGTTCAACGGTCAGCGAATCTCGATCGGAGATTCCAAGTACATGTAAATGTGTATGAAATTTCTCCTGATTCGAGGGTGTAATTTGGTCTGATTCTGACGGTCTGGTTGCTTAAAACTGATCCGCAAGCAACACGTGCCAGATTACTATTCAAGATATTTTATTTTGAATTAATTTCACATTTCTCACACTCTTCACTCCGAGCTCAAGTGAATAGTGCTGAGACACTATCTGGATTTGATTTCCGAGATGGTTGTCAAGCCCAACAAGCCGGTCCTAATTCCTTAATTTTGTGTTAATCGGACTTCCGACGTGCGGTCCAGATCTGATACGGAGTTTCGAGATGCTCCCGAGAGCAGCCGGGTATTGAGATTGATCCTAGATTTTGCGGTAACCTAGCGTCAATGATTCTACAAGTTTTGGGTCTTGCAGATCATATTTAAAGTGATTGGTGCTAATTTCACAGACACTCTAGTTTAACACTAGTTAAATCTCGCCTAATTTCTAAAGGATTTAGTCCTGAGTGATATCGGTCTGAGGTGGTACTTAGACCTTTGTTGCAATGTTTAGTTTAAGTATTGTTCTTCATTACCTAAACTTTAAGGTAAAGTCTAATGTGAAAGTACTTAGAAGGATTTAAGGAACGAGGTAATGAAAGGTGAGATTTGTGAAGAAAATGGTTTGAAAAGGGACTTAAGACCCTTGAGTTGAGTGTTTGTAAAGTTAAACAGGAGTTAGGATTGTCCCATCGCCTAAGGACGTCTAATTCCAGGTTGGGAAAAATCCGGGCTGTTACAAGGAGCCAGAGGCCCGCGGGGCCCCCGCCTGGCCCCCCGCCTGGCCCCCCGCTCGGGAAGCCAGTTTCGGCGTTGCCCCTGCCGAAATTTTCTGCAATTTTGGGTCGACTTCAAAATTCATATCTCATTCGTTACAACTCCGATTTAGGTAATTCAAAAGAAAGATTGAAGTTTGATGAGTCTAGTTTTATATAAAAATAAGAAAAAATAAAATAAAAATTATAATATAGTTAATTTTAGGATAGTTTGCTAACTATCCAAAAATTTCTAATTTCAGACAGCTGTTACTCCTAAAATTTTAATAATTTATCTACAACTCCAAATGAGATGAAATTTTGTGGTATGACTTTAAACTTAATGTTGAAACATTATAAAAATTTTTAAAATAATTCAATTACCGAAAGTATCAGACATTTTGAAATCATACAAAATTCATTGGTTTTGGACAACCGTTATTTCCAGAAAATTTTATAAATTTTCTGGAGCTTAAAATGAAATGAAAATTTATGAGATAAATGTTAACTGAATTATGGATTACCAAAAAAAAAAATTATAAAAATAATTTAGTAACTAAATGTAACAAAGATGTTATGAACAATAGATGGGTTGAAACCAAAAATTTCTGCAACCTCGAGTTGCTAATGAACCAAGTATATATATTTTTTTCATATTGGAGTTTTAGTATTTTGTTTCTTTTTAGAAATTACTTTTAACCATGATAGAAATCCTCTCATATGATTAAATTAGATTATTTTTAGTATATTTTTCTACTTCAAATAGTTTGTAGTACGGTTGAACTACGATTCTTAAATACGGTTGAGTTTGATTGTTTAATACTTTCTAAGTTCATATTCGATGCAGACTTCACTAAAATATTGTAAGTTTTCTTATTTTCTTATGGAATCAAGATTCATACCACATTGAGGAGATGATGTTCTTCCTCTTTCCATTCCGCGGCCTTTCTAGGGTCACCATCCCTTCAAACCTCTGAAATATCCTAGAACTTTCGGTTCTTTTTTTTTTTTTCTCGTTTCACTACTAACCCTCCCAAAACCTCTAAAGAAACCTTCTCCCCCTCCAAATCTCAAACCCATCCAACAACATCCACCTTCAACTCATTTAATTTCATCTCTCCCAAAAACCCATATCTCAATCTCCCATCTTCCTTTCCTTCACACTATCCTTCACTTCCTCATTTTCAAAGGTCATTCCCAAAACCATTTCCAAAATCCACTTTACTATCCCTTTCTCTCTATTCATTTCACTCCATCATTCTCAAAGGTCATTCCCCAAACCATTTCCAAAACCTATCTTCAAGACCATTCTTAAAACACATTCTCAAACCCACTTCCAAAACCCATTCCTAAGAACCATTCCCAAAACTCATTTCTAAAGGCCAGTCCCCAAACCCTTTCCTAAAACTCAATCTCAAGCCCCTTCTCAAAATCCCTTCCTCACATCAAATTCACTTCTAGCCAAGGAAGATGGCCTTCCTTGCAATCATTGCCTCCTTCTTTTCCACTCCGGTGATCCTTTCCTTCATGGGAAAGAAAAGACCGGCTCCCGAGGAGGCGGGCCGAGCCAGGAACGGCAAAGCAAGCATGACGCCGATCCAAGGGAGAGATCAAATCCTGAAGTTCGGTACAAAAAGAGAAACTACCCCCAAATTTCAGGGCATTACAACATTTTTGCAACTTCGAATTGCCAGTGAACCGGACATATCCTTTATATATTAGAGTTTTAGAACTTTGTATCTTTTTAGAAATTGTTTCTAATCATGCCAGGAATCATCCTGTATGATTAAATCAGATTATTTTTAATATATTTTTATATTCCAAGTAGTTTCTAGCATGGTTGGATTACAACTCCTTAGAAGGATTGAATTTTATTACTTAAGACCTTGTAAGTTCGTATTCGATACGAATTTCGCTAAAACATTATGAGTTCCTAAAACTTTTTTTTTTCCTTCCCTTTTTACATCATTCTTAGCGTCAACAGCCCTCCAAGTCTCTAAGATCTCTTAAAACTTTTGATTCTACCTTTTTCCTGAAATCAACGAAACCGAAGCATGATTTGCTCATAACCCACGCCCATAAGATCAAGATGACAATATACAGAAACATGTTTAGGCCATAGGCAGCCTTCCTAGGATAATCGTTTGACTATAGGCACCGTGAGAGATTTAAATCACTAAGTTAGACAAGAATTGTAACATCCCAGATTTTTGCCAACCTGGGATTAGACGTCCTTAGGCAATGGGTTGCTCCTAACACCTTATTAATTCGTCAGAACTGAACCCCACAGTCTAAAATCGCTTCTGAACCCATTTCCTTCACAAATCCCACCCTTCACTACCTTGTTCTTTCAATTTTTCTAAGCACTTTCATCCTAGACATTATCCTAAACTAGCTAAGTAGTATACCTTGGATCACTTTATATACAAACTATAAAGGCCAAGGTACCACCTCAGACAGAAATCATACAGGACTAAATCCTTTAGAAATTAGGCGAGAATTAGCTAGTGTTAAACTAGAGTACCTGTGAAATTAGCATAAATCGCTTTAAATACGATCTGCAAGACTCAAAACTTGCAGAATCATTGATGCTAGGTTACCCTAAAATCTAGGATCAATCTCATTACCCGGCTGCTCTCGGGAGCATCTCGAAACTCCGTATCGGATCTGGACCGCACGTCGGAAGTCCGATTAACATGAAGTTAAGGAACTAGGACCGCCTCGCTGGGCTTGACAACCATCTCGGAAATCAAATCCAGATAGTGTCCCATCGCTATTCGCTTGAGCTCGGAGTGAAGAGTGTGAGAAATGTGAAATTAATTCAAAATAAAATATCTTGAATAGTAGTCTGGCACCTCTCACTTGCAGATCAGTTTTAAGCAACCATACCGTCAGAATTTGACCAAATTACACCCTCGGATCAGGAAAAATTTCATACACATTTACATGTACTCGAAATCTCCGATTGAGATTCGCTGACCGTTGAACTGAAACTAGTCCACCACACGTGATCTGAAAATCCCACTGAAACGAAAACTTAATAGAATATAGATCCAGCGTTAGTGAGCTTAAGTCCGACCTTTGGCTCAAGGAGGCCCATCAGAAACCCTCTTTTGAGCTGAAACAATGTCGATTTGATTATAATGTAAGTATACCTTGTTTCCAAGTCTAATTCGGTGAGTTTTTAGACTATATAAGGACCTTAGAACCCTCTCTCTCACAGCCATACGAATTTGAGATTTGAGAGAGAGAAAAGAGAGAGAAAGAGAGAAAGTGTGGGAGCAGTGGGAGAACCTCCCTGCCACTCTTCCCTGCCGCTTTACGAGCTACACCGCTCCGTTCTAGTCGCTTTCCCGGCGATTCCAGCTCCGTTTCTAGGTAAGAAACCCTAACCCTAATCTGATTTGGGGCTTGGGTGGTTGTAGGTTATGAAATAGCTAACCTATTTCGTTCTATAGGTTGCCAAACTGCTGAATACGGAAGCTTAGCAAACCTATCGACTCCGTTACGATTCTACGACAAAAGGTGCGGACTTTAGGTATATAGGTTATGGTTTTCAACGCTTTCAATGTCAGATAATGATAGATTCATGATCTGCATGCAATTGCACATGTACAAAGTGCTGTCTGTTTTCCGTTTCGATTAAAGATGAAAAATATGGAATTCTACATACTCTAGGTATTTGTAGAAAGTACGGTATACGTATATTTTTTGGAAATGTTTTTGACATGTTTATTTGTTGTATGGATATACGATATATGGATAAAATACTTATTTGGCGAAAGGATTCGCCTAAATACATGCTTTACTTATATACACTATGTATGTTGAAATTGCGTATTCTAGAAAATACTGTATACGTATAAATTTTGGAGATGTATTTATCATGATTATTTGCTGTAGTAATATATTATACATGGATAAAATACTCGCTTGGCTAAAGGATAGCCCTAATACATATTTTGCTAACATACACCATGTATGTTGTAATAGTGTATTCTAATTGTTTGTGAAAATGACTGAATGAGTATAGAATTCTCATTCGTGCTTGCCATGACTAATTGTCATGGATTCATGATTGTTGTATTGGCGATACCCCTTTGACGAAAGGATTTGCCCTAAATCACGCCACGGCCAATATACACTATATATGCTAAAATGTGTGGCCCAAGTATTTGTGGAAATGACTGAATGAATATGGAACTTGGATTCCTGCTTGCCATGACTATCCGTCGTGGGTGGACGCGTGTTATGATTGGGGTAACTCCCTAGTGAAAGGATTTGGCCTTATACCTATGTGATCAACATATGTCATGTATGTTGATGCTTGTATTTTAAAGTGTTTGTTGAAATGTCTGAATGAGTAGTAATTAGTAAATTGTAATGTTTAAGGGTGTTGAGATATGATTCTCAACCTCTTTTAACTATGTGTATGATTTCCTTGGATAGTTGTGTGATTAGGAATTGAACATGTACAAACTCATGCTTGTGTTGTGCTTCATAACATGCTCAACTGCTTTTATGATTTTATCTACGTAATGCATATGTTTAAATTCATATTTACGTTATATGATCCGTCATGGGTGATGGGGGAGTGGAGCAACGAATGCGTGCAACAGCCCTGGCAGCCCTAAACGGATAATACCAGACCTTGATTGTATGAGTTGAATCTTGATTCACTACTGCTTTATCTATCTGCAATTGATTGTGTTTGGGGCTATGATTATAGTCCAGACAATCGGTACTAGAGTTGAATTCGTGGCTGTGATTCATTTGCCACGTGAGATGTGTTCGACGAACTCGAGTCGTACTTCGGTTGGCGATAGTGGTTGGCCACACGAAGTGCTCATGCGCTTCATATCGTTCAACTTGATGTGCGCTCGAGCTAGCCAAGATCGTCAAGTAACCCGATCTGTCTTATGTATGTTTACCATGTTTGGACGCCTCTGCTTGAACCTAGGGTACCAAACTTACCAGTGGAATCCCTTTTAACCATGGTACCTCGATCCGCTAAGACTCATGAGCCGGGCATGGTGGTATGGGACACTGTGGTCGAGCTGTCGGCCTACGCTGGGGCCACGTGCCTCCCCGTAATGACCAGTGAGCAACCAAACTCGTGAGCCGATTATGGTGGTATGGGACACTATATTTGTGCTGTCAGCCTACATTGATAAGGTGATGGGGGAGCGGTGCAACCTTTGTGCGTAACAGCCCTGACAGCCCTTTGTAGTGACCTCGAGCATACTCTGAAATCGCAGTGCACCTTAGGGTGTGCCGCGGTATATAGAGTATGAACTAGGCCTGTCTCTGTATTGTGATGATCGTTTAAGGGGTGATGGGGGAGTGGTGTAACCTTTGTGCGTAACAGCCCTGGCAGCCTCTGCAGTGACCTAGAAAATACACCGTCGTCTGATATTAACTAGGACTGATGACCCTAGAATGGATCATGTTTGGGAATGATACAAGGGAGGTACCTTAGTTTCCCAATCCTGCTGTTTGAAATGGACTAATTAAAAACTCGGTAATCATGCTCATCATGCATTGCATGTGCCTGGAAGATGTGGAGCACTGTGGGATGAAAGCATGCCGCGAGCGTGAGATGGTGTCGCATGAGGGAGTATGTCGGTGAGGGCATCTATCATACCTGCATCCATACTTGCATTAATAAGAGTAGCTAGGAGTGTTTGATTTTACTGCTTTATCATTACTGCTTGACTGTGTTGATAACATGTTAACCTGTGCTTTACAGTTCCACTGAGTTAGCTACTCACTCCCACGTTACGGGACGGTGTTATACACACCAATCAGATTTGTTGAGTTTCAGGTGATGGCGATGCTTGTGAAGCAAAGCCGGACTACTTTTATGATGATAGGAGGAGTTCTCCTATCGGTATCTCTCTGACAGGTCAATGAAGACCTGATATTGTATTGACGGGGATATGGTACTTGGGATAGGAGACATTACACTTCCTCACATTTGGTATATTTTAGAACTGTACTTGTAATTATTTAACCTGGTAATGTTATCACACTCTGGAGACTTATCATAGTTTATATATTTTATCTATCTATCACAGTCTTCCGCTTGCAAATTTAACCGTCTCTGAAGTATGATATGTTGTTTTGGCTTAATCTCACTCATGTTCAATGCACGAATACAGTCAACATTCAATCATCATTCATTTTGTTGCATAAGTGATGTTCTGGAACTCGGGAGTTGAGTTTATGCTCGACCCCCGATTTTCAGGGCGTTACAAGAATTAAAATGATAAATCTCTTAGACCAAGACCCAAAGGATGACTTTATAAATAGGAGATTTGAACTTTTCGATGATGGACATTCCCTAAACATTTAGATTGATCGGACTACAGAATTACGGAAATATATACCTACGAGCATTCGCGGCTTGACCTAATTCTCAATCCTGGGCGACTGCCAATGGACTCACTGCTTTGACCGAGAAGAAGACTAGGATCTATCAGGACGAAGAAGGGATACATGAGCCTTCTACCCTGGTCAGGTAGATGATCGACGTATCAGGTTCAAGCCCACTACAACCGTCTCTCCGTGTGAGTTGAACATTGAAAAAAAATATTTTTACTCTAGATAAAGGAAAATCGTCGTCATGAATCCAAATATTTAAAAATAAATAGATAGATAAATAAATTGTAGTAAACCATCAGGGTGGAAAAGTTTTAAGGGGAGTAGACTAAACTGAGCCAGACTAGCATAGATAGTATACACCCTACCACGCATATAAACTTGAAATCAATAAAACTTGGGCAAATGAAATAATAAAATTTTTACTTATTACCCTTAGGCAATTTTGGGGATGAAATTTTTTTTAAGGGGGGTAGATTGTAACGTCCTGGATTTTCACTGTTTTGGATTTTCAAAAATCCTTAATTTTTTTTTTAATTAACTTATAATATCACTTACTGACCATTAGCACTCAATGCTAGTTTATACATGGGTGGTACCAGTAAAGAACCGCACAAGTCCGATAATCAACCGTAGGAAGCCAACGAATCCGCCCGATCACTTGAACATCAAGTTTAACCCCATGATTTACTCACATAGGACTCAAATCTAATCGACCCATCGCTAACTAATCAAGACAATCATAATTAAATTAAAGATTTAACCGAAGCCGAGTCGGATAAGGCCCGGATCTTGACTAATAGACCAAATCAACCCCGTTACTCTTTTAGCTTAAAACTGATGGTTTAGAGTAATCATGACCAAATCTTCACTTTTACTAGCTATAAATAGGCCATACTATGAACATAGTTAATCCAAATCCTAATCATTGCCTACGAGAAATTTCAATACCTAATTCATTCTAGAAATGCTCCAGTTTTCCGAACAAGCTCTAGACCGCTCGTTGATGGGCTACTATTTCCAAAACTATAGAATAATGTCCGTCTTACTGGGCTTGACGTCCATCGCGGGAGTCGGACCTAGGTACTGTCCAGAACCGCTCAACTTGAGCCAAAGGACGAGTGCATGAGAAGTACAAATACCTAAAGGAAGAAGCTGAAACTTAAGTGAATTGGGTCATCCACTCTTATGTAAAGTTGAGGATTTCGGACCGTCGGTTTACGACCAAACTTCACACTTGGAGTAAGGATATTTCCCTACACATATCCGTATAGCCGCGGCTCCGATCGACTATTAGTAACCGTTGAACAAACTTCTAATCATATCTGTCGATCAGCGCGTCCAAATGGCAGGCCGATCATATCCATACATAAATCATCATTAGGGCTAACTATTCTACAGTGTATATCAATATGTACACCCCATAGTGGGCCCTAGAGGCTAGAAAAATTCTCTCATAAGGCTAGTATAGTAAAAATCCAACCCCTGGGGCCATTTGCACCAAATCTGACATTATTAAAGGGCCTCATTTGGGCACCCCTTCTCCCCATACGAATTTGTCCTAGAAGAAAGAAAGGGAGAAGAGAAAGATGAGAAAAGAGGAGAAAGGGAGAGGGAGAGCTTGGAAGCATGAGGGTTTGTGCACCTTCACCCTCTCATCTCCTCTATAGCAACATCGTTCTTCATTGGTGTCGATTCGGTAACGATTGAAGGTAAGTATGGAGTTATGTTTGTAGGTTTAGGTCTTGGGTTAAATTCCTTCCAATTCTTATAAGCTTGTATGCTTATTTAGACATTTCAACAATGATTTCCTAACACCATAACCCTACGGGCACCGTGAATTGAGCGGATCGTCACAAGGTGCGGACTATTATCCTTAGGTGGCTTAGCATCAATTTTACTATGAGTTTAATAATTATGAATGTTAGGATGATGTGCTTGAGTAATTTAGAGGGAACCTAGCCAAGACCCTACATGATAGGCCCCCCTAGATTCCATGAAATGAATAAATTTTACCGGGCGACTGTGCGACCCGTTTGATATTCCTATAGACTTGTATTTCTTAGTCGCAATTATTTCGGTCGATTAGTTGTAGTTGTGGTTTATGTTTTAGCTGATTCTTATATTGCTTATTTAAACTGATTTATGTACAAATCACCATAATTAGGATATTAGCGACACCCGAGAATTTGGAAGTCGAGTTCCTACACGGCCCCTGAAAATCCAGGGTGTTACAAAGAGCCTCCTAAAGAGTAAACGGATCTTCCTCATCCTTAATGAGGGTAAACGCGACATTCAAGCCATCCCTGTATCTCGTCCATAACCTGTTATCCCGAGGTGGATTTCTTCTCACAGGTGGCTGCGCCGCCTGCTCTTGTACCTTTGTATGTACTTTTATATCATCATGTGTCTCATTTCTGTCTACCTGAACGTCCACAAGTAACTTTTCTGGCTCATATGTTCATCCTTACGGAACAATGATTCATCATCGAATTTGACGTTATGACTAAGGATGATTTTTCATGTGACCCGCTCACATAGCCTGTACCCCTTCACACCACCACCAAAGCCGACAAAGATATATTTTTTGGCCATTTGATCCAATTTGTCCCTCTCAACTGATGGTAGATGAGAGTAACCGTCATAACCAAATACACGTAGTCTCGAGTAGTCTACCTGTTGACCACTCCACATTTCCTCTGAAAGTTTACATTTAATGACCATAGAAGGGGGCCAATTCACTAATTAACAAGACGTGTTAACAGCCTTAGTCTACAATTCATTGCCCAATCCAGTATTATTGATCATGTATCGGGCCCTCTCCAAAAGAGTCTGATTCATCTGCTCAGCCACACCGTTTTGCTCTAGTGTGACACACTGTATTGTGCCTCACAATCCCTTCGTATTCGCAATATCCTTAGTACTTTCACCTTTCGCCCTGACTGTTTTTCCACCGCCACCTTCAACTACTTTAAGTCGGTGAAAATATTGGATTTATTTTTCATAAAATAAACCCAAACTTTTCTTGGATATTCGTCAATTGAGGGTGACAAATCACAACGACCCTCCATCATAAACCACGGGCGCCGACATCCATACATCAAAATGCACATAATCAAGAACACCCTTACATACTTGTTTTCTAGATTTAAAAGACAACATTCACTATTTACCATATATACAATGCTCACATATACTAAAATCAATATTTTTAAAAGTTGTAATTAAACAACACTTAGAAAGTACTTTCATACCTCGCTCGCTCATGTGGTTAAAGCGAGCATGCCACATACGTGCATACGTGAAATCTGCTACAAACGGTGCAACTTTACCATGACGAAGTGCTCCCGATCAACCTGTAAAGGTTTCTGTTCCTCTGTACCTTCATGACTATGAGTGCCCCCTTTAAAATTTCAAGGGCATGATCAAAGCCGGTGATCTTGCATCCAAGGACCTCGAGTCCTCCAATAAATATCAAACACTTTCTTAACTCAGGAACGTGTCTCACCTCGGTCAAGATACGCTCATACCATTAAACATTTTAATGCACACCGATCCAACCTCACCACTTTACAAGCATTGTCATTGCCCATAAACACCCGGCTACTATCACACTCACTGTAACTGGTGAATAAACTCCGATAAGGAGTCATGCCCGTGTTTAAAATCCATTATTCGTCGAAGTACCCGAATCTTGATGTAGTCAACACGTCACTACCGTTCACTTCCTCACTGGATTCCACAGTGTTGGCTTCCTTGGAGAAACTCTCTGAAGTATCCTTTCTTATTTTAGGATTTTGACAATGCTTCTTTATGTGTTAGAACATCTCACAATTCTAGCACTTCAACTTGCCTTTGCCTTTGCCCTTAGATTTGGACCTTGATCGTGAAGATCTACTCACCCGCTTAATTTTTTTTCCCTCGTAATTAGTGCATTTTTAGAAGCACTCACGCCATCGTTTTTCTTTCTCATCACCTTCGATTGAAGGCATGATATAACGACCTTGACATTAATGGTCATTCTATCGGTGCACGACGAGTCCTTGAATGACTCATACGATGTCGAGAGAGAATTTAACAGAATGCATGCCTGATCCTTATCTTTTATCGTTTCCTCTGCATCTAATAATTTGTAAATCAACCTATTGAAGTTACTAATGTGGGCGTCAAATCAGCCCCCTTTGCCATTTTCAGATTGAACAACTAAAGCTTCAAGTACAAATGATTCTCAAAAGATTTATTAACATAGATGTTCTCTAACTTCGCCCATATACTTGCTATAGTTTTCTCTCTCATGACATTATAGAGGACATCATCTCTTAGGCACAACTGGATAGAGGTTCTCACTTTCTTATCAATCTTGTTCCATTTATCATCTGTCATAGATTTCGGTCACTTTTCAAGGATGACATCGTCCAATTCTTGTTGAACTCGGACACTGGTCATCTTAACTTTCCATAGTTCAAAAGTGTTTTTCCTGGAATATTTTTCTACATTAAACTTTAGGTTAAATGTCATTGATACGATGCTTTCAAATTTGGTTTGCTTCCCAACGTTATCTCTGATACCACTTGTTGGGGAACCGTAAAAGCATACAAAGTTGAACAAACAAAGTACTACAAATCGCATAACTAAGTCCAAACACAAATAATCCGAATTTTATATGGAAAAACCCATTCACGTAAAAAAAAAAAAAAAAAAAAAAAAACTATGGCACAAAGCGATAAGTAATGCACTATAAAAGTAGAAATACAAGAGATAAGAAGTTACCGGTTCGAACAAGCCTCAAATCTCCTTAAAAAACCCAAGCTATGCCCTTGAAGCCCTCATGAACGAATTAGAAAGCCCAAAACTCCTCTAATATATCCTAAATCCCGATTACACCTTATGTGTGTGTGTGTGTGTGTGTGTATCGTATCACACTTGGAATAGGAAACAAATCTCACACGTACGTAATTCTGCTCGTACGATTGATGACACCTTAGATGGAACTTTAATGACATCAATGATCTGTTGATAGCATCAATCAATTTCGATGACATTGATTAGAAACACCAAAACATTCCAATGACTAAACATAAAATTTTCAGATTTTTCTGATGGCATTGAGACTTCATGGATGGCATCAACCATTGCTTGTTGTTTATAAATTTAACATACAACGATAGCGCACTTATGATACTGCAAAATAATTCAATGATTAATTGTAACAGTAAAATCACATCAATAGAATAATTTAAAATATCAAAATGTTGGTCATCTAAATGGGTGGTTAAAAAACGTCTGTGATTGTTTACTTGTGATCCTTACATTTGTGGCCCTCACTTGATAATCAGATTTTTTTTTTTTTTTTTTTTTTTTTTTTTTTTTTTTTTTTTTTCATTTTTTGGTAAAGTATATATTTCAAGAGGTTTATTATAATCATTTTATCAAATATTATATATGTATACTAATTCAGTTATTAAAGCTGATTTAATTCATTCAATTAAAGTCATGTGAATATACTCATAGAAGTACACTAAATTTCAAATACAAACTCTCAAAAAAAATGCCAAGCACAAATTGATGATTAAGAATCACCTTGCTTCTAACAATTTGAATTAATTACTTGATTTCAGTCTAATTGTGATTTGAATTTCAATACATTCTAAATACAATCACCCAAATGGATCATAAAGTCGTCAGTGGCAAAGTTTTCAGCAGCACAAAATGGTGCAGCCGAGGTCCTGCAGAGCTGAAGTTTTTAGCAGTGTGACTTCGTGCAGCTGGGTTGGAAAACGGATTAGGTGAGACCCAGATCCATTGAGGTGAGTGGGAGCCCTGACCGTGAGGTCCACTGTGATGCATGTGACTACATGCACTCCCTCCATATGTATTGAAAGCTCATTTACAGGGTATGATCCAAGAAATGAAATCAAGCAGTTCCAAATCACAGAAGGAAACAGTGGTGAATGACCCATAAAAACTTCTTATGATCCAGAAAATCTTTCAATGAAGATAATCTTCTTGTATGTTCTCTCGTATAGGTTTCTGTGACCTTATCAACTGGTTGGATGGCAAATAAACATTCCCATGGAATCATAAAGTTTTTAACGGTGAGGATTCAATCACGACTGTTTCATGTGATGTGGTCTACCTAAGATCTAAGTCAGCTTCATTTTGTGGATCATGCACTAAAAAAAGCTTTCAAAATGGTTGGACGGTGTGGATTTAAGTCACATACAACACTATTAACCCTACAGTCTGGGGTCCCACCCACCTCGGTGGATCGACCATGTTGTATCCGTCCATCAGGTCGCGGTAGGCCCTGGGACAAAGAATCAGCCAGCTGCACAACTCATGTGAGCCGCACCACAAGGGACAAAGGTGAGGGACGCGGATTCGCTACTGATAGGATGAGTAGCGAGACTGGCTACTGAAGTGACGTCATCAATCTCTGTGGTTCCCACCATGATGTATGTGTTGTATCCGTACCGTCCATTCATTTGGAGAGATTATTTTAGGGTATTATCTGGAGAATGAGGCAGATCTAAAACTATAGTGGACCCCACTATAGAAAACAGTGGAGAGAGTGATGCCCACCGTTGAAACCTTCGTACGGTCCACCGTGATGTTTATTTGAGATCGTAAGTTAACACGGACATGAAAGAAGGGAAAACACAAATATCAGCTTGATCGATAACTTTTGTGGCCATTAGAAGTTTTTAATGGTGGACGTCACTCTCTCCACTGTTTTCTATAGTGGGTCCACTAGAGATTTGGATCTTTTGATCATGCCTTAAAATGGTCTCTCCAAATGGATGGACGGTGTGAATACAAAACATCCATCATGGTGGGACTCACAAAACTTGGTGACGTCACTTAGTAGCCATTCTGGCTGCTCGACATGTCAGTAGCTAATCCGCGTCCGAAGGTGAATGGATGCCAACCCTTGGTTTGTGTGTGGGGCCACCATGGTATTTACATTTCATTAAATCCCTTCATTAAGAAGGGAAGATACAAAAATCAGCCGGATCCAAAACTCAGGTTGGGCTACACCGAGATTTATGGACAAATTTACATTGTTCCTGTTGGTGTGACCCATCTGATTCTTTTATCGTGCTGATCTTGTGCATGAATGTAAAATAAGGTTTATAACCTGATGGACGGTGTGGATTTCACATATACAGCATAGTGGGCCCGAAGAGCCTCGGTGTTCTGCGCACTGCACTGCAAAAAAAACAAAGGTGTTGTGGACGATTCCGGTCCCACGGATTTGTCGGTTTTGAATTGATGTATGCCACGCACACAATTTCCAGGGATGCAGCTTCGGTGGATCCTTGACTGTGGGCCATATTGATATATTTTCCTTACATCCACGCCGTCCATACGTTTTGAAAGTTCATTTTAGGGTATGTTTCTATAAAAGCAGATCCAAAACTCAAGTGGGCCACACCACAGGAAACAGTGGTAATTGAATACCCACTACTAAAAATTTCTCGTGGGAAATGGAATGTTTATTTGCCATCCAACCTGTTGAAAAGGTCAAAAAGACACTGATTAAGGGACCGCACAAATATCAGCTTGTTCCAAAACTTTGTGGCCCATAATAAGTTTTTAATGGCCAATCGCCATTGTTTCCTATGGTATGGTCCACTTAGATTTGGATCTGCTTCGTTATTGGGATCAATCCATTAAATGAGCTGTCAAAACGTATGGAAGGCGTATATATCAAAATGGCCCCCACATCCACCGACGCCGAGTCCAATTTTTAGATGGCTGCGTATCAAGCTTCATACACTGCCGGAGTATCAAATAATCCATCTATCTGAAATGAATGCAAGCTCAATCTCCTGTCTCTCAGTTGGTTTACCGTTGAGAAGAAAGGTGCGGTGTCTGCTCTGCTCCGCTTTCCGAAGGGTCGGGGTAAGAGATGTTGTTAACGTTGGCCGAACCCAGCTTCATTTCCCCTTTTCTTTCCCATTCCCAACAATCCGGTAACTCTCTTTCCCCTTCTCTCTGCTCAAATATTTCATAGCATTCACTGCATATCTAGACCACTTTCCCAACACGTATGATAGTGGTTTCCTTGATATGTAAATGTGTGGAGAAATCACTTGCTGCACGCGTGTTGGCATGGCACACGTGTGAGGGATCCTGGTCACTCGTCAAGAAGGGGACCACCATGAACATGCCTTTTGTGTAGCAGCTGCGAATAAGGAAAGATGGAAATTGAAATTCTGTTGATAGAATGCAACTTTGTGGGGGGACTGTATACTGAGATGAACTCTTCTTCTTCTTATTCCTCTCTAAGGGCCTGTTTGGGATGGGGGAATGAGAATGTGGATTTGGAAAATCCATGAATTCATCTGGAACTTGGATTCGGCAATCAAGCCAAAAACCATGGATTTGGGGAGCATTCTTTGCTTTTGGGAGAGTTTCTCATTTTATGAATTTTGCAATTAACAACTTTCAGGGGTTGTTTGGATGGTGGTAAATGGTTTACGTTGTAAATGATTTGCTAGTAAATCACTTAAAGGCTGTAAATGATTTACAGCCTGTCTGTTTGGCTTTAAGTTGTAAATGATTTACTAGTAAATCATTTACAATGTTTGGATAGCCTGTAAATGGTAAATGAAATTTGCTTTATAGGCTTTCATTCAAAAAAATAGAGCCGTTGCCATCTCCTCATTTACTAGTAAATGAAAGCTCACATTTTTGCTGGTAAATGCGAAGGGGGCTTTGCTAGTAAATCATTTACAAGTAGTAAATGATTTACAAGCGAATTAGAGCATTCAAACACAAGTAGTAAATGATTTGCTATCAAATCATTTACAACTTGCCCCATTTACTACCATCCAAACGACCTCTTAATGGATGCCATTCAACCGATTTTCGATATCCATGAATTTTCCAAATCCATGGGGAAATTCTATGATCCTGAACAGGCCATACAAATCCTATAATATTAGAAATGGAAATGGCACCAATCAAGTCTCTAGTCGTCATTCAGTATCAATTAACTCATAATATTAACTACAAATAATAACCATCAGCCTTCCTAAATGACTATACCTCTTAAGATACAAGATGTTCCAAAATGTTTGTTTTTCCCTAATTGTTGGAAGTGGGTTACTATGGGCTTGCTTTTGGGACCCTTAATGGGCCTACATGATACATGTGGCACTCTCTCCAAGAGAGTCCTTTTTGGGAAATATCTCCTTGATTTCTCTCTCTTAAGGTAGAGTATTTCCTTCTGTGGAAAGATTCTCAATCCTATCACAACTCTCTCTCTCTCTCTCTCCTCTCTCTCTCTCTCTCTCTCTCCACCTTATATAATGAAATGTCTCTTTCACCAAACCTAACTGAGAACATAAAGCAAGTGGGAGAGAGGAGAAGTCAAAGAGAGATCCCTTCTTTTCAATCTCAACAATTGATCTAGGCTAATCCCCCCTTTGCCTAGTATCCAAGACATTAGATCTGAGGGGTGAATGTGGCCTTTCCTTCCCATAGTGGTTGGATTGCGAGTAACCAGATTGCATCACTGTTTCGCCTTTGCTTTCTTGGCATGATTTGCATCGTTGCAGTAGTCACATGAATCACAATCTGCTTTTGCTCCATTTGCATGCTACCAACATTATTAAGCCAGATCGTGTTACTAGTAACACCACCTGAGGTATCATATGCCTTTTCTCCTATTTAGAAATATACCTAAGACCCTGGTGGAAAAACCAAGTTGGTCCATTCATGTGGTGGGCACATATGTACATTCCATTTAGACCGTCAGACATCATTTTTCTCATACATGTGGCCCAACTGATGAATAGACTGGCCTGATTTTTGGCCATGTCATCTTAACAGCCCCACTTGAGGAACGACTCAAATCCTGCACACTTGTGCCACATCATCACATATCTGGTCTGACTAGTACAAAAGAAGGCATGTCTCATGCTTTGCTATGAATGGTCACAATTCCTCATTATTATTTATGTGATTTCGACATCTTAGGACATTCGTTTCCTTGGAAATTGCATTCAAGAATTGGGTTTTGTAAATTTGTAAGAAAAATGGGGATTAGAATGATGGCCGTTGGTGCTAGTAAAGATTCTTCGGAAGTTGGGCAACTTTACCTTGGGATGGACTTTGGCACATCTGGAGCTCGGTATGCTCTTATCGACAAGCAAGGAAGGATCCATGCTGAAGGGAAAAGAGAATACCCGCAACGTATTGTAAGAATGTTTCTCTAAAAAATAGCTTCTAACATTGATGTTGTTTCATGATGGAGATCTTGTGTCCTTTCTTATTGTGTGTTTAGTCACTTATGATCTTTGAAGTTTGGGAACTTTACAATGCTTGTCTCTTTGGTGTTTTCTTTGATGTAACTATTTCTTATTATTGGACATTGGTGATTATTTTTCCCAACTAGATATACCAATTCAAACAGTAATATTTGATGGAAAAAAATGGAAGGGTCATGATGCATTTGGATGCGATAATGTCCTTTTGCATCATGTCCATGCTAGTGGGCCCATGGTGGTTGAGTATTAAAAAAAAAAAAAAAACCCAAGGTTCTCAGAACATTAAACACTGATAAGATTAAAACTTAAGAATTTGGTGAGGGTAGAATTTTGGAGGAGATATGGGGATCAAGGACAGACTGATTTGGCAATAAATACAATATGGTGCTGTTAGACAGCTCACATACCTTGTATAGCTAGTATACCTTGTATAGTTTATTTCCATAGGTAGAGGATTTTGAGTTTATTATTTTCCTTGTATAGATAGTTGTAATCACTATATATTTAACCCCATTGGGTTGTCTCAAATACAGAAAACCTTTTGGCTTCACAGTTTACATGGTATCAGAGCCCTATTGATCCAAATCCGGCCACCCCATCGTCACCGGCACCACCACCTGTCAGATCCGACCATCCCTGCGTCCAGTCATCATCTCTGCTGCGTCCGGCCTCATCCCTGCTGCGTCCGACCACCATCCTTGTTGCGTCCAGCCCCATCCCTGCTCGTTTCTGCGTCGTCCGGCCACCCCCTACTCGATTTTCCAATATTCCAGATCCAGATCCAACGCCCCTGCTCGATTTTCCTGTTCCAGATCCAGAGCCCCTGCTCGATTTTCCTGCTCCAGATCAAGATCCAGCGCCCCTACTCGATTTTCCAATTTTCCAGATCCAGATCCAGCGCCCCTGCTCGATTTTCCAGATCCAGATCAAGATCTAGCGCCCCTGTTGCCTCTGTTGCTGATTGCTTCCGATCTCTCTTTTCCAGATCCAGAGCTCCTATTGTTGTTGCTATTCCGCCAGATCCAGAAACTGCAATCCCTTGGGTATCTCCTGCTGTACGGTACTTCTACGACCTTCTTTTGCTGCAACTCCTTGTGTGCTTTACATTATTTCAAATCAATGGACAAGAACTCATCACGTACAGAGGCCCCACGTTGTAGTTTTGATGGTACCAACTATTCTCTATGGGCCATCCATTTTCAGAACTTCCTCAAGGGTTGTGGTTTGTGGGGACTAATTGATGGATCTGTTACTATCCCCACTTCCACAGATGCCGACAAATTAGCTGATTGGGAAATGAACAATGGATGGATTATTACCTGGATTCTCGATTTCGTCGATCGGTCCATTGCTGTTGGCCTCACACCTCATCGCACTGCTAAGACAATGTGGGAGCATTTTCAGATAATTTATCAACAGAGTAATGCAGCCCGGTTATACCGCTTGGAACAGGATCTCATCGACCTTACTCAGGGTGACGACAGTATTCAATCATTTTACTCCAAAATTGTCACAATTTGGACTGAGATGACTATGATGGATCCAACATTTTCTCATGACTTTAAGATATTCCAAACTATGCGCGAGAGTGCGCAAGTTCGACAGTTTCTTATGAAGCTGCGTCCGGAATTTGAGCATTGTCAGGCTGCTCTCTTGAACCGTAGCCCTACTCCATTGAATTCGGTTATTAATGATTTATTGGCTGAGGAACAGCGACTAAAAGTTCTCTCTCTTCCTTCATCAACTCCGGGATCATCTGATATGGTGCTTGCTGTGTCCACCACTACACCAACACGTGGTTCCACTCCTTTGACTTGTCGCGGCTGCAACAAGGTGGGTCATGTTGTCGCTCAATGCAAAGAATGGTGCGCTTATTGTTGACGGACTGGTCATGGTATTCAGGATTGCCGTACACGTGCCTATGCATCTTCTTTCGGCCGTGGACGTGGTGGTCGTGGTCGTGGCCGTGGTCGTGCTCTTTCTGCTACTGTTGCCACTATTTCTTCCGAGCCATCTGTTAGTGATTCTACATCTACTATTTCTGCTGAAGGTCTTTCATCTCCGTTGACTCCTGCGATGCTCCAGCAAATCGTTCAGGCTCTTTCTGCGGCCGGTATGTCAGGTATATCCCCATTTTCTACATGGTTCTTTGATTCGGGTGCTTCCAATCATATGACCGGTGTTGTATCCCATCTTTGTGACATTCGTCCCTACACCGGCGATCAGGCTATCTCTACTGCGGATGACATTAGACTACCTATTCAGTCCATTGGATCATTGACTTTCTCTCCTTCTGCTCATCGTCAGTTCACCCTTCGTGATGTGTTCCATGTCCCTAACCTCTCCTCCAATTTAATTTCAGTTGGTCAACTCACATCCAACAACTGCTTAGTCATATTTCTTCCCAACTGTTGTTTTGTGTAAGATCTGACAACTGGGAAGGTACTTGGGAGGGGTAGGCAGCATGGTCGTCTGTACGTGCTGGATTTTGATCCATCTGTCACTCCGGCTCGTTTTTTTTCTCCATCTTCATCAGATATTTATTCGGCAAATAAATTGTGGAAACTGTGGCGCTTTCGCCTGGGTCATCCACATTCCGATCGGTTACTTCAGTTAATTTCTTCTGGCATGTTAGGAAATATTTCTTTTAATAAAAATGATTTGGATTATTCTTGTTCTTCCTATTGTCTTTCAAAGAGTAAGTGTATTCCCTTTTCTCTAAGTACTACAAAATCATCTTCTATGTTTGAACTTGTGCATACGGATGTCTGGGGTCCATCACTAATTATGTCTCTCTCTGGGTTACGATACTATGTTATATTCATTGATGATTTCACACGTTACACTTGGATTTACTTTCTGCAGTCAAAGTCACAGGTTTTTGAAAAATTCAAGTTATTTCACTCTATGGTGGAGACTCAATTTCGGGTTCCAGTTCAAACTCTCCGCTCTGACTAAGGGGGGGAATATCTCTCAACCACCTTTCGTACATTTCGTCAAGGTCATGGGATTATTCATTAGACCACCTGTTCTGATACTCTACAACAGAATGGGGTGGCTGAATGAAAAAATCGTCATATTGTTAAAACTGCCAACACCCTGATGACAGCTATGAGTGTTCCTCATTCTTTCTGGGCAGAAGCAATGTTACATTCCGTCTACTTGATTAACCGGATGCCAACCAAAGTTCTGAACAGTAAATCTCCCTACTTTATTCTCATCGGCTTACCTCCTGCATATTCCACATTTCGTGTTTTTGGTTGTATTTGTTATGTTCACCTGACTTCACGTGAACGTAACAAACTATCTCCAAAATCGGTCAAATGTATGTACTTGGGATTTTGGGAAACTTAGAAGGGTTTTCGATGTTATGATCCGGTTTCTCGTTGTGTTCGGGTTTCACGACATGTTGTCTTTGTTAAACACATTGCCTTTCATTCATCTCTTCCTCCTCCGCTGTAACGTCTCGGAAAAATCCGTACAAAGACCCGAGTACCACCTCAGGCAGAAATCACTCAGGACCAAATCCTTTAGAAATTAGACGAAATTAACTAAGTGCTAAACTAGATTAGCTGTGAAATTCGCTTGAACCACTTTAAATACGAACTGCAAGACTCAAAACTTGTAGAATCCTTAACGCTACATTACCCTATAATCTAGGATCAATCTCAAAACCCAATTGCTCGCGGGAGCACGTTGAAACTTTGTATCGGACCTGGATCGGGCGTCGAAAGTCCGATTACTGCGAAACCAAGCGGTTAGGACCGCCTTACTAGGCTTGGCAACCATCTCGAAAATCAACTCCTAACAGTATCCAGAAACGCACAACTTGAGCCCGGAGCGAAGTGCGTGAGAAACGCGAATATCTTTAGAAATTGAACTCAGATTTAGGTGATTTGGGCCGTTCGCTTGCGGGCCAAATCTAAGGATTCAGACCGTCAGAATCCGACCCAAATACACCCTCGGATCAGGGAAATTTCCCAGCACAAGTCAGTGTACTTGTGGCCCTGATCGGGTGCCGACGACCGTTGAACTGAAACTGGTCCACCACGGTCGATCTACAAATCCAATCGGACCGAAAACTTAACTCGACCTAGATCCAATGCCAGGGAGCTTAAGTCCGACCGCATGCAGAAAAGGGGCCTCCAGAAGTGCTCCGTTGAGTCGAAACAGATGGGTTTTGGCTATAACCTAACTAATCATGGCCCTGGGGCCATTGAGCTCACGTTTTTTTTGTATGTATAATTTTATTAAATATATATATGTGATTATTCATTATAAAAAACTTCATTTTTTTCTTTAAAAAAACAAGCTAAAATATAAGGCAACTACTCCTTTAAAAGTCATGTAGCATAGCACGAAGTCTATTTGGGAGGGTGAAATCTGGCATATCTTGTTAGCTTGAGTCCTTGGAAATGACGTGGACAAATAAGACTGGACATCACTAGTGTGCACAAACGATCCACACTCAATTATAATTTATAAGTAACTTATATATTGATTGGGAGAGAGAAATCTGGCATATCTTGTTAGCTTGAGTCCTTAGAAATGACGTGGACAAATAAGACTGGACATCACTAGTGTGCACAAACGATCCACACTCAATTATAATTTTTAAGTAACTTATATATTAATCGGGTTCGGGTTGGGTCGGGCAACTCGAGACGTCAACCCGAGCCCAACCCAAGTTTTATCGGGTTGGTGTTTGTATAGCCCAAGCTTAAGATCGGACCTGAAATATCATGCCCGAGCCCAACCCAATGTCGGGTCAGTCACGGGTCTGTCGGGTTGAACCCGCCCAACTTTCAGCCCTAGTATCGGGAGATGTCCACTGCATGTAGTGAGCTCGTCTGGTTACGTGGACTTCTTTCAGACTTGGGCATTCCTCTATAGAATCCTACTCCACTCCATGTCGATAATCTCAGTGCCATTCAGATTGCCTCTAACCCGGTTTTTCATGAATGGACGAAGCATATTGAAGTTGACTGTCACTTTATCTGCGAGAAATTTTAGTCTGGGCTCATTTCTCTTCCACATGTTGCATCCCATGATCAGATTGCCGACATTCTCACCAAGTCCCTCACTTCTGCACGTCATTCTTTTCTAGTTGGCAAACTATTACTTGTCGATGACCAGCATTAGTTTGAGGGGGGATGTTAGACAGTTCACATACCTTGTATAACTAGTATACATTGTATAGTTTATTTCCATAAGTAGAGGATTCTGAGTTTATTATTTTCCTTGTATAGATGGTTGTAATCTCTATATATTCAACCCCATTGGGTTGTCTTAAATACAGAAAACCTTTTGGCTTCACAGTTTACAGGTGCAACTAGCACATTTGGAGACACAGGAATGCTTGGCAATGTAGGCATCTAGCAACAAATGTTAGGATTCAGTAGCAAAACATGCTAATCTTGAGTAACAGATGCATAAGGGAGAGAATATCTCAAAGAAGAGTAGAAAACTTTTCATTCAACCATCTTCCAAATCCAATAACAAGCGCAACATGGGTTATTTACAGTGTAAAACATTTAATGCTGCAGGAAGGTTACCCGGGCATTAAAAGATTTAAGGAAGTTGATAAGGAATTCATAATAAAGATGATATGGAGGATGATCTCAATGGAAACCAAATGTTTTTGAGTATATTTAGGGCTTTTTTGCATTGGTTGAAATAAAAAAATACTTGAAAATGTCACATCCGAAGAAACCTGCAAAAAAGGAAAAGGTTTCATTTTTCTTTAGGTATGAGGCAAGAAAGGAAATGATCCTTTTCCAAGGAAATCCGTGGAGAGGAAATCGATTTTCTCAGTCCACTTGTCTTCCACAAATGAAGGAAACCATCACATTTGAGGAAATCAATTTCCTTTCTTCAGTTAAAAGGAAATATGTGGGAAATTCTCACTTATTAGAGGTGGTCAAGCTGAGGTTCTATTCTCATTCATGGGTATGTTTGATGGAGCTAAAAGACAACTTCTAGCGAGCTTCTAGATGGTTTGTGGATCATGAAAATTTCAGTTTTTTTTTTTTGGTGGTGGGGAGATAAGCCATTGAAGAATCTAATACCAAATTTCTCTATTGAGGAGAATGAAAGGCCTAGATGGGTGGACCCACAGGATCTGACATTATCTCCATGATTTTAGGGACCTTCATAAAGCCGAAGATGGATGGCTCTTGTCCAACAACCTGCCTAACTATTATGGGAGTGGAAAGGGGCTAATCATCCCTTTGATTCAAACGTTAGGATGTCAATTGGATAAGATCAATGGAATAAATCATATGATGGGAGCTATTATGGATAAATGAGCATACTCTCGTTCCTTTTAATATTTTCTCTCGAAGTGTTGGGGATTGGGAATATGTTTGCATCAATAGAGTTCCTTTATTTATAAACGGAGTGGATCGGGAGTGTTAGACAGGCCACATGCCTTGTATAGCTGATTTTATAGATAGACGATGTATAAGTAGAAGATTTTGTATTTATCATTTTACCTTGTATAGTCGTTGTAAAGCTTTACATATTCAACCCTTCAGGGTTGTCTCAAATACACAGAAAAACAAAGGAGAATCATTTTCCTCAAAGCCTTCATCGTTTTCTCTTTGTTTACATGGTATCAGAGCAATATCGATCCTAATCCGGCATTTTCTTCATCACCGGCACCACCGTCTGTCAGATCCAGCCCACCTCGTCAGATTCGCCCCTCCCGTCAGATTCGGCCCTACCCTGCTATCCTGTTGCATCAACAACCCTCGTCTGGCCATCCCTAGGCATGTCCGCACGCCGATCTTTCCCAGGTCTGTCCGCACACCCCTGCGCATGACCCTGTGCACGCACCTACGCACGTCCCTGTGCACGCCCTTGCACACGTCCCTGCGCACGCACGTCCCTGAGCACGTCTTTGCGCACATCCCTGCGCATCTGATCCCTCCTACAGCACCTCCTGCTGCACCTACTGCTGCACGTCCTGCTGTCTCTGTTTATTGATCTGTTGCTGTCTGCTGTTCTGATCTACTGCTGTCTCTGTATTTTGCTGGTTGCTGTTCTGATCTGTGGCTGCAAGGTACTTTCTTCTTTATCATAATTCTTATCTCTTCCTATCCATGGATAAAGACTCCCGTACAGAGGCCCCTCGATGTGGTTTAGATGACACCAACTACAATCTATGGGCCATCCACTTTCAGAGTTTTCTCAATGGTCGTGGTTTGTGGGGATTGATTGATGGATCTGTTACTGTCTCTGCTTCCACCGATGCCGACAGAGTGGCTGATTGGAAAATGAAAAATGGACGGATTATTACTTGGATTCTCGATTCGGTCGATCGATCAATAGCTGTTGGCCTCACGCCACATCGCACTGCTAAGGCTATGTGGGAACATCTCCAGACAATATATCAACAGAGTAATGCGGCTAGGTTATATCGCCCAGAACAAGATCTGGTTCACCTTACTCAGGGTGACAAAAGTATTCAAACTTTCTACTCTACAATGGTTACAATTTGGACATGGATGACTATGATGAATCCGGAATTCCCAACTGACTTTAAAATATTCTATACAATGCGCGAGAGTGCGCAAGTTATACAGTTTCTTATGAAACTGCGTCCGGAATTTGAGCATTGTAGGGCTGCTCTCCTGAACCGTAGCCCAACTCCTTCAATGAATTCGGTTATTAATAATTTATTAGCCGAGGAACAACGATTGCAGGTCCTCTTTCAGGGGACATCTCAAGGACCATCTGACCTGACACTTGCTGTATCCACCTCTGCACCAAACCGTGGTTCCACTCCTTTAACTTGTCGCGGCTATAACAAAGTGGGACATGTCATCGCTCAGTGCAAAGATTGGTGCGCTTATTGTCGAAGGACTGGTCATGGTATTCAGGACTGTCGTTCACGTGCCTATGCATCCTCATTCGGCCGTGGACGTGGTGGTTGAGGCCGTGCTATTTCTGCTACTTCTTTGACTACTTCTTCCGAGTCTTCTGTTAGTGATACTGCATCCACAGGTTCTGTTGAAGGTCTTTCCTCATCTTTGACTCCTGCGATGCTCCAACAGATCATGCAGGCCTTTTCTGCGGTCGGTATGTCAGGTATAGCCTCATCTTCTCCATGGTTCTTCGATTTAGGTGCTTCCAATCATATGACTGGTGATATATCACATCTTCGTGATATTCGTCCCTACACTGGAAGTCAGGCTATTTCTACTGCGGATGACACTAAACTACTCATTCAGTCCGTTGGTTCATTAACTTTCTCTCCTTCTGACCATCGCTAGTTTATCCTTCGTGATGTGTTTCATATCCCTAAACTCTCCTTAAATTTAATTTCTGTTGGTCAACTTACATCCAATAACTGCTTAGTCATATTTCTTCCACATTGTTGTTTTGTGCAGGATCTGGCAACAGGGAGGGTACTTGGGAAGGGTAGGCGGCATGAATGTTTGTACGTGTTGGACTTTCACCCATCCGTTACTCTAGCTCGTTGTTTCTTCTCTTCATCTTCCTCGGATATTTGTTCGGCAAATAAAATGTGGAAACTCTTGCACTTTCGCCTGGGTCATCCACATTCTGATCGTTTGATTCAACTCTTTTCTTCTGGAATGTTAGGGAATATTTTTCTTAATAAAAGTAATTTGGATTATTCTTGTTCTTCCTGTTGCCTTTCAAAAAGAAAGTGTATTCCCTTTCCTCTAAGTACTCAAAATATTCTACTTATACATCGTTTATCTATAGAATTGGCTATACAAGGCATGTGGCCTGTCTAACATTGGTATCAGAGCATATTGTTTTTCTTGAGCATATTCCTGTCATGACATGTTGTTTTTCTTGAGCATATTGCCTTCCATTCATCTGTTCCTTCTTCGCCTACACCAGACTCTCCTGGTCGTACTATTTTTCCTGACATTCCAGTTGCCTCGAGTACACCTCCTTGTCCATTGCAGGTTTATTCACGACGACCACATACAGATCCATCACCTACTACTCTCCCTACTGTACCCATTACCGATCCAGATCCTATCTTGGTACGTCATTCCACTCGTGTCTATACTCGTGTACAATGTCAGATGCTTGTAGTGAGATTATCTGGTTACGTGGACTTCTTTCTGACTTGGGCGTTCATCTACATGATCCTACTCCACTCCATGTAGATAATCTGAGTGCCATTCAGATTGCCTCTAATCTGGTTTTCCATGAACGGACAAAACATATTGAAGTTGAATGTTACTTCATCCGCGAGAAGTTTCAGTCTCGGCTCATTTCACTACCACATATCGCATCCCATGATCAGATTGTAGACATTCTCACAAAGTCCCTCACTTCTGCACGTCACTCATTTCTAGTTAGCAAACTATTACTTGTCGATGACCAACATTAGTTTGAGGGGGGATGTTAAACAGGCCACATGCCTTGTGTAGCTGATTCTATAGATAGACGATGTATAAGTAGAAGATTTTGTATTTATCATTTTACCTTGTATAGTCGTTGTAAAGCTCTATATATTCAACCCTTCAGAGTTGTCTCAAATACACAGAAAAACAAAGGGGAATCATTTTCCTCAAAGCCTTCATCGTTTTCTCTTTGTTTACAGGGAGAAGTCGGTTACAACATGGATAAATGTCGATCAAATTCTCTCGCAAGAGCACTCGATCGAGTTCCCCACTTGATTCCCTGATAAGATTGGTGACCATAAGCAATTATAATGCTTCCTCGACCACCTCAACTATTTGTCTCCCTATTATAGGACCTAACAGCCGACCTATCTATTCCTTTCGCCTTTTAAATCGTCTCAGAAAAGAATCTCAAGAGCCTTGGGACTTGCAACACATTGAAGCAGTGCAACGGATAAAGGCCCCATTTAGCATCTTCCGACACTCGCCCTTCCTTACAAAGATTACCCCAAGATCATTGAGTTCGATGCTTCAGAAATCGGTTGGGGCGCTATCCTTAAGCAGCGAGCTCCAAGTGGTATCGAGGAACTAGTTCAATTCGCCTTTGACACTTGGAACAAAGCAGAGGCCAATTACCCTACAATTGACGAAGGAGATCCTCGTCACTCCATGAGAAATTCAAAAGTTCTAAGCTCACGTTCTCAACTAGGAGTTCAGTCTTTGAATAGATTTTAAGTTAGTTAGAGTCCTTGCCAAGGGTGTTAAGGCCCTAGCTGCCACTCAAATGTTTGCATGATTGTAGACAAAGTTCTCCATGTTCAACTATGAAGTTAAAAACATCGAGGGCGATTTGAACTCTCTCTTGGATTTTCTAACTAGGGAATTTCCTGTCACTGCACCTACTCTCTCCTCCGCCCCGGGGAGAAAGATGATAGAGAGAGAAAATTCATCATCTAACGATGAGAGCTCCTCAGCTGCCCTCCTGCGAAAGGAAGAATCAGTATGATATCTATAAGGCAACCCTTCTACCCCTCTTGACGAAACGACCTATCCTTATCTCATTCAACCTTCTCTACATCTTCTTAATTTGAACTTGAATTTGAATTTTGAGAGACAAAAGGGTACTCATCCGAAGATATTCCAAGGGAAAACCGTGTGAGACACACCAATGAATGGTTGCCCACAAGTGGGCCCAATAGTCCCATATCCAATATTTCCCACTTAATCACTATGTGGGAGGGGTACAATGTAGGTGGTCCAACTAGCTTGTGATGCAAGACATGAAAATTAAATATGATATGCGAGATTTCAGGCTTAAGATCACGTTAGTTCAAAAACAATTACACAAATTCCATATCCCACATGAAAGTCCAAATATTCAATTAAGGGGAATCTATGTGGGTCCAGGCCTACACATGATAGGGCTGGATCAATAAAAATTATGAAGCAAACGATACTCAAAGATAAGAAATAATCATCCACACATGCATAGTAATCAGTCCCTAATCCAAGGGATTCAGAAATTCCAATTCGGGGGAACTCTAGGGTAAGAAAAGGGGCATAAAATTGGAGATTTGAGTAATTTAGGGTTATGTTAGGGATTTTGGGTGAAAGCGAAGTGAAAGAGAGGAGAGAGACGAACCAGAGAAGTACCGCACGCGTGGACAACAACAATGGCCCAGACGCACATGCGTGTGATCCCGGCCGCACGTGTGTGGGGCCTACTATTCAGAAAAAGGCCACCTTGGCCCTGGTCGGCCAGGGATGGACTCCAAAACCCCCAAATCTCAGCTTGATCCGATGTACGGTTTGTGTATGGTGCTCCGCCGAAGTTTTAGCCCTCTCGTAGGGCCAGATTCTGAAATTCTGTTGTGGGGAGGAGAATTGCTGCAATAGATGATTGATTCGAAGTGTAGATGATGGGGTGAGATGAGAAGAAGGGATGGTAGAAGATGGGTAGTAGAGATGGCGATGGATAGGGGCGAATCGGGATAGATGTGGCTTCGCACCACGGTAGTTAACCCTTCGATGAAGGGAGGGCTTCGCACCCAATTAGGCTTCACAACTCAGAGAGTAAGAAAATGCAGAATTTTTATTAATCTTCAATGAATCAAAAGAACTACAAGGGGTGCCTATTTATAGGAAAACCTTATACCCCAAAACTCGCGCCATGTGTGCAACCTATTACTTGGTGATGAAGTAAACTAAAATAAAAACCAAACAAAGAAATCTAAAGCGTTCATGATGTTCTAAATAACAACAATAAGCAAAACCTAAAATATGATATTAATCCGACTAGTGGGCCAAGATCATGAGATCCCATGATGGGTTTTACTTGACTATGGGGCCCACTCTTTTGAACCAAACTTCATCTTCTAACTAGGAGGCCCTCCCTGGACGTCGTCATCGAGCCAGATCGACGGTGGCCCCCCCTTCTTCGTATGTACGTGCGTAGGGGGGCTGGCATGCGTGCGCATGGGTGCGTGATGTCCCCATCAGCTTGTCTCATAAAAAAAAAAAACTAAAAGACCATGATTAAAAAAGTAAAGCATACAATTAGTTGGAAACATCTCATGGGTGTTTGAGTACTAAGTGGCTACCTGACTAACACTCAATAACCCAAGCTTTGCTATGCCTATCCTGGTCCTTATGAGTTATGACCACATTAGATGGAGTTGGACCCTGATATGGGGTACTCAGCTAGCATATGCACTTATCTAACTCATCGAGTTTATTTAGAAAAGTCAGTTTTTTCACAAACATTGGTTTACAACCCTTTTTAAAGTAAGTACATACTACGTATACTTTTTGAAAGAATATTGCTTATAAGTGACTATCAAAACTTAATATTTCTGGCGGCTAAGTTTTCAAATGCGTACTAATGTTTTAGAACCTTAGTGTAGTTGTCACAAGATCTTCCCTATGCAGATGTGTAATTTGGAATCAACTAAGCCACTTTTCTAGAGTAACGGAGTCTGACCAATATAAGGACCTTCATCATCGTACAATAAAGTAGTGACACTCGTACCTCCTATATACAAGAGGAGGGTAGCTAAGGGCACAAATAATCAATAGTCGCTTATGGGACTGACTATTTGCATGATGCAATGATTAGATCGAATCAAAGCAATCTATCTGTAAGTAATAAGTCCCAGTACTTGACTACAATTTGCGTTGTAAAGTGGTCAATATTAGGCATATGCTGGATTCATAGGTCATAACATGTGAGGCATGACTCATCTCATCCCCTCATGACTTGGCTTTTTTTTTTTTTTTTTTTCTTTTTTGGGTTAGCTTGTTAGTACACACCCATGTTAGTACACACACTCCAAGTTAGCCACCCCCACTAGGGATCGATACCAAGACCTCAAGTGTTGAAACGAGGTATCTCCACTCAGTCTACCAGTTGAGCTATGGCTCTGGGTGTAACTTGGTTCATAACGCAGTAGTGCAATTGCATACGGTTACGTTATTTCGACTTTGATAAGTCATCTTCAGTTTTTGGGATTGAAGGTGGATGCAATATCTCATATTTTGCATCTTCATCCTTTATTCTTTACAAGAGAGGCAGTTCATACCTCAATGTATGAACATTGCCTTAATTGTATCTCTCTTGTACATTTAGGGTTGGTCTACCTATGCAAGTGGATGACCGGCCTGTCGACAAAGATGATCACCCAAACTCTTATCACAAGACTATTGTTGATGATCTACATACATAGTAATGAATGTACACAATACAGAAATGTTATAACTTATAAACATAAAGAGGTAACCATTAGATCACTGATAGAAAGAAAGGCAAGACTACAAAACTCAAGCCATTCTCAATCTCTTCTTTTTAAGGGAAACCTAAAAGAGATATATAAGAATGGGTTTCGTCGAGAGATCGTCCAACTTCTCTTTGGTGTGAATGTAACACTACAATCTTGTGATATCTGTAATGGGTATGTACACAATTTTTGGTGATGTTTGGAATCCTTTTCTACATAAATGGCGGTGGTGTTATCTATCCTCAACGAGAACAAGTTCACAATTGCCTAAGAAAACACTCAGATTCTATAAGAAGTTGTTGGACCCAAATATAAAACCAATTGTAACAGAGCATACGTATGCTCAATTACTTCTTAGACAACACAACATACATTTGACAGCTTGACAAGGTCTAGAGCACTCCATATTGTTTATAGGGCCACCTATTGTAATCACATAAGGTATAGAGGGCATGGCCGATTTCTCAGCATTTGTTTGGGAATATGACTTATTATCTAACTTGGTAATATATTCCATAGGGTTTCAACAGGTTCAGAGTTTTTCTTCCCCTTTCTACAGCCCACCGTGATTTTTCTTCCTATCACGACCGGTCTTGCTTTCTTGATCATCAGTAGAATAAAGAAACTCTATAAGTTCTTTGGTCGAAAGCCCCTTGAGTACACATTTCAAAGGTTCTTTTGCCATACATTCCACCTCTAGATCCTACAATGAGAGTTGTTTTCCCAACCCTTTGTGGCTGCACCTTGGTCAAGGACTCCTTGCTCAGCCAAGCATATGCTGCAATAGTTAGGCATCAAACTTATTTCTAGAATCAAGTTAAGACAACTTGCTCCATCAGTTTTTCACCTTATTGAAGTTTTGTAAGAACATCATGTTGCCCTGTGTCAACTGGTGCAATTTAGTTCTCCAAATACAACAAAACTCAACGTACAAAACTTTCCAACTTATCTTGGACTGGGATCCTCCACAACCCTTACGTGCCTTATAAGGCGTTTTGCATCATCATCAATAAGGCAAAAAAATGTTTGACCTGTCTTCATCCTCCATTCTATCTTCTCTGAGTTTCTTGGGTGCATCATGAAAATAACTGTCCCCCAATGTGTTAGGAAATATGCCTCCATTAGGCATCTCTAGTTTATGCTTTTGTGAGCAATGAGATTCAGAGGCCGAATGACACACCACACTGCATTAGGTCATCATTGTAGATCAAGATTCTTCTCCTTCCATTAACAACTTTTGATTTATTCTTTGAGGGAATGTACCACTGCTCACTACTTGATCTCAATATATGCTAGCAAACGGACATTCCATGCTCCTTCTGATCCAATCCTTGAGGAATCATAGAAGTACCGCTTGTTGGGTTCTCTGTGCAACAAATATCAGAAAACCCACACTGTTATATCACATACAAGTATAGAGAACACGAAAGATAAATCCTATGATGAAGAAGTGGATGAAAAAGGAGGAGAGAATACAAAAGAGAGGATATCATCTAAGAATGGTCTCTACATGTCCCGCCACCTCTCTCTACTCTTTACTACACCCATATGTCGTACTGCCTCTTTTTTTTTTTTTTTTTTTTTTATTTATTTAAAATAAATAAAAAATAAATTAAATTCTCTCTCTCTCTCTCTCTCTCTTTCTCTCTCTGATGGGGACATCACGCGCACACGCGCACGCACGCCTCCCCCTGCGCACGTACGCCGGAAGGAGGGCCCCACCGTCGATCTGGATCGATGACGACGTCCAGGGAAGGTCTCCTAGTTAGAAGACGAAGTTTTGATTCAAAAGAGTGGACCCGATAGTCAAGAAACGCCCATCATGGGATCTCATGATCGTGACCCACTAGTCGGATTGATTTCATATTTTAGGTTTTGCTTATTGTTATTATTTAGAACATCATGAACGCTTTGGATTTCTTTGTTTGGTTTTTATTTTAGTTTACTTCATCGCCAAGTAAGAGGTTGCGTACATGGCGCGAGTTTAGGGGCATATGATTTTCCCTATAAATAGGCACTCCTTGTAGTTCTTTTAATTCATTGAAGTTGAATAAAAATTCCTGCGTGGTTTTTTTGCTCTCTGAGTTTCTAAGTTGTGGAAAAATTAAAGTGGGTGCGAAGCCCTCCCTTTTCGAAGGGCTGATATTAAAGTGGTTGCGAAGCCCTCCCTTTTCGAAGGGTTAACTACCGTGGTGCGAAGCCACGTTTATCCTCATCCGTCCCTCTATATTATTTCATCCTTTCCATAACCATCTTCGCGCTCAATTCGTTTGTTTTGCAGCTGTTCATCCCTCCACAGCCAGTTTTCAGAATCTGGTCCTGCAGGAGGGCTAAAACTTCGATAGAGCACCACGCCCAGACCACAGCCCGGATCGACGTGAGATTTGGAGGTTTTGTAGCCCCAGCCTGGCCGACCAGGGCTAAGAAGCCGATTTGGGAAGGCGGGCCTTCATCGCACGTGCGGCTAGCCTATCTGCGCATGTGCGTCAGCCCAGGGGCACCGTCTGCACGCGGGAGCTATTTCTGAGTCAGGTTTTTCTCTTTGTTTCCTCTTTTCATCCATAATTTTATAAACCCTAACCCTAGATTGCTCTAAATCCCCAATTTCTATGTCTTTTCTCACCCTAGGGTTCCTTGATTTGAAATTGGTGAATTCCTTGGATTAGGGATTGATTGTCATGCATGTGTGGATGATTTCTATTTCCCTTTGAGTATTGTTTGGTTCATAATTTTTATTGATCTAACCCTAATGTGTGTAGGCTTGGACCCACATAGATTCCCCTTAATTGAATATTTGGACTTTCATGTGGGATATGGAATTTGTGTAGTTGTTTCTGCACTAATGTGATTTTAAACCTGAATTCTTGCACATCATATTTAATTTTCCATGTCCTGCATCAAATTTGGTATCAGAGCTTAGGGTTCTTATAGGGGAATACATTACTTGTTTAGGGTTAGTTTGTTTGAGTCCTTCATGCATCCAGTCCATCACATGTAGCTTTTAGGAGTCCATAGTCCCTGATATTAGTTACTGAAATTTTTGTTAGCAGGAAGTTAGCAATTTACATTGCTGTAACTTTCTGTTATTCCTTTAATTTGACAACTATATTGCTGGATTTTAGTAACACTGTGTAGTTTCCCTCATATAAAGTCTCATAGGATCATTTAGTCACATATAGTCGCCGTAGAAAGTCCTTAAGTGGAGTAAGCGAGTTGTACGCCCACACGTATGGGTTATGGTTTTGGCTAGCACTCTACATTAAACATGGAACAACTGCTAGAGTCACTAAACAAGCTGTCCCAGCAGATTGAGTCTTGGGGTAAGTGCTTGAAACAAAACATAGATTAACGCCTTGACCAAATAGAAGCCTCCCTTAGGACAAACCTCACCATTAGGGAAGATGGCTAATCTTAGGCAGGTGGCCAGGAGGATAGACCAATGAATGGAGGTGGCCAAAGAATTAGTCATGGGCGTGCACCCGTACCCCCATCCTATGAGGGACATCAAGACCATTATTTTGAGGGGTATAACATGTGCAGCCTCGTGGTTAGAGAGAGTGCACCAGAGGCTAGTGTAGAGTTACCCACTGAGGCCATTCTGCTAGTGGATGAATTTCGTGATGTCTTTCCTAATGATCTACCGGATGAGTCTCCCCCTATGAGGGATATAGAGCACACCAGAACATGGGACATTATAATACCTACAGCCGAGTTTGTGTTTAATAGTTCTGTCAATAGGTCCACAGGTCTCAATCATTATGAAGTCGTTACTGGTTATAAACCTAAGAAACCTATTGATCTTGTCCCTATGTCACTGTCCCATAGGCCGTCAGAGTCTGCAGAGTCTTTTGCGCATAACATTTATTCATGACATCAAGAAATCAGACAGAAGATCACTGCTAGTAATGAACGGTACAAATTTTCTGCAGACCAACATACATGTTTCAAAGAATTCAATGTAAGGGACTCTGTGATGGTCTGCATCAGGCCCGAGCGGTATCCTTCGGGGATCGTTCGTAAGTTACATGCGCGTAGCGCTGGACCCTTCAAAATTATAAAACGAAATGGTCTCAATGCATATGTGACAAATCTTTCACCCTCCATGGGAATTAGTTTCATATTCAATGTGGAGGATCTAGTTGCATTTCAAGGGGCCATTGATGCATTGTCCAGCCTTTCGCCTAACCATCCTGATTCCCCAGACCTTTCCCTTGATTCATGGCCCCCTTCCAACCCATCTTCCCATTCTCTACATCCCATACCTACCTGTCCCGATCCATTTTTCCAGCCTCTACCTCTCATACCTACCCTTCCTAATCCATTTTCCCAGCCTCTACCTCCCATACCTACCCGTCCCGACCCACTTTTCCAGCCTCTACCTCCCATACCTACCCTTCCCGACCCATTTTTTCAGCCTCTACCTCCCATACCTACTCTTCCCGATCTTTCTTCCTAGCCTCTACCTCCCATACCTAGCTTTCACACACCCAGAGAGGAAATAGAGGATATCCTGGACCATCAGATGGTTTCAACGTCGGACGGCGAGTTTCAGAAGTACCTGGTTAAATGGAAGCCACGCCCAGCTTCAGACAGCATGTGACTCACTGAGGAGGAGCTTCAGAGACTTGATCCTGACATCCTGGAGCGGTTCAGGAGTCATATTTTGCCAGTGGCGAAATCTTCGAAGCCGGGGAGAATTGATAGGAACATCACGCGCACGCGCAGACGCACGTCGCCCCCTGCGCACGTACGCCAGAAGGAGGGCCCCACCGTCGATCTGGATCAATGACGACGTCCAGGGAGGGCTTCCTAGTTAGAAGACGAAGTTTTGATTCAAAAGAATGGGCCCGATAGTCAAGAAACGCCCATCATGGGATCTCATGATCGTGGCCCACTAGTTGGATTGATTTCATATTTTAGGTTTTGCTTATTGTTATTATTTAGAACATCATGAACGCTTTGGATTTCTTTGTTTGGTTTTTATTTTAGTTTACTTTATCGCCAAGTAAGAGGTTGCGCACATGGCGCCAGTTTAGGGGTGTAGGATTTTTCCTATAAATAGGCACCCCTTGTAGTTCTTTTGATTCATTGAAGTTGAATAAAAATTTCTGTGTGGTTTTTCTGCTCTCTGAGTTTCTGAGTTGTGGAAAAATTAAAGTGGGTGCGAAGCCCTCCCTTTTTAAAGGGCTGAGATTAAAATGGGTGCGAAGCCCTCCCTTTTCGAAGGGTTAACTACCGTGGTGCAAAGCCACGTTTATTCCCATTTGTCCCTCCATATTATTTCATCCTTCCCACAACTATCTTCACGCCCAATCCGTTTGTTTTGCAGTTGTTCATCCCTCCACAGCCAGTTTTCAGAATCTGGCTCTGCAGGAGGGTTGAAACTTCGACGGAACACCACGCCCAGACCATAGCCCGGATCGACATGAGATTTGGAGGTTTTACAGCCCCAGCCTGGCCGACCAGGGCCAAGAGGCCGATTTGGGAAGGCGGGCCTTCATCACACGTGCGGCTAGCCCATCTGTGCACGTGCGTCAGCCCCGGGGCACCGTCTGCACGCGTGAGCTATTTCTGGGTCAGGTTTTTCTCTTGTTTTCCTCTTTTCATCCCTAAATTTATAAACCATAACCCTAGATTGCCCTAAATCTCCAATTTCTATGTCTTTTCTCACCCTAGGATTCCTTGATTTGAAATTGGTGAATTCCTTGGATTAGGGATTGATTGTCATGCATGTGTGGATGATTTCTATTTCCCTTTGAGTATTGTTTGGTTCATAATTTTTATTGATCTGGCCCTAACATGTGTAGGCCTGGACCCACATAGATTCCCCTTAATTGAATATTTGGACTTTCATCTGGGATATGGAATTTGTGTAGTTGTTTCTGAACTAATGTGATCTTAAGCCTGAATTCTTGCACATCATATTTAATTTTCCATATCCTGCATCATTCTCTCTCTCTCTCTCTCTCTCTCTCTCTCTCTCTCTCTCTTGTAACCTTTCCTTTTTCAGCTAAACTCTACTCTCCTTGCTCATGAAACACTAAAGAAACCTACTTTAGACTTTCCTAAAGTCTAGTAAAACTTACCAGATTATGATATTACTCCTGGACACCCCGTTTCGGAGAATCCATACCAAAGCTTAGAAATTCCTATTGTAACACAACTAAACCTATTATCTTAGCTTAGCGATGTTTCCGAAAAAGTGCAGATGCATGTAGTGCATGTCAATTTCGACAACTCCCAACTTTGTATACAATTCCAACCCATCTCTTCCCACCAGAAATTTGTATTAAAAAAAATCCACTGGAAATACAAATTCCAACAAGACTCCTTGTTCCAAGACATAAATGAGCTAATGACAGGAAAACCTTTTATAGAACTATTCCCAAGTAGAATTTGCAATGTGCCTACACTATCCCCAAACAAGTACGTGTATTCCTAAACGACTCTTCAATTTCTGCACATGCAACTTAAGGAAATGCCTAGAACAGAAGCTTGAGTAACAATATTGATCCACATTTGCCATGCAGCATCTGATTTACCAAGTTAGCACAGAATTCAACCCATCTCCCTCTATTGACAATGTCATGTAAGCTGCATATGTTGTAAGCTGAAGATATACTACATCATTAGTCTACTAATAGGAAGTAACCACTTATGTCAAACTGATGTAATTCGCTATGATTTGTCAGACGTGCAAAACAGAAAAAGTGGTATAAAATACCATTCATTAACAACTAATACATTGGATATGTTCCAGTTAAAATAGCATTTATGTTGCTTTATCGCTTTGGTTTGGTTACCTGTCTTGTGGAAGACTAATATGAACACCTTGGTGCCTATAACAAGCTTTGATTAGTCACATTTTACAGGAATACAGAGACATTTTATGGGCACTTCACATTTTACAGGAATACAGAGACATTTTATGGGCACTTCACATTTTACAGGAATACAGAGACATTTTATGGGCACTTTTAGATACAGAATGATTCTTTAGTTACAGAATGAACCACGTGAACCATATCTTCAGACACAAGCATTCTCCTTTTCTTTATTTAGGGGTTCCATTTAAAACTGAGCTATTTTTGCCGTTGATAGAGTGGAATGGCATAACAGGATTCATGTAGCCGACCCCAATTAATTGGGATAATGCTTAGATGAGGACGACGACTTAAAACTGAGCTATTTACCATAAATATGCTAACTAATACCAGCATTTTCTGAAGTAGATTTAAAGCATGGTTTCCAGATTCAGACGAGTTGGAGTTGACTTGGATTTGGTATTACCTGATTCAGTTTGATACCAGGAGTCACATCCCCTCAACACCCCGATTCACCCCCATGTTCAGGTGAGTCAGGCCAATTCGGCCCCAAGTCGACTCAGGGGATGAATGAGTCGATCTGGATTGCTGAGTCTTTTAACCGTGTTTTAAAGTAAATCTCAGAAAGAAGCTGAAATTCATTATCAAGTAGCCCATGTCGATTCTATGTCAGATTTCCATAAGGCACATGCACATGGAAAAGTGCTTATATCCAAATTGTCAATCCATTAACTGACCTGCCTACCAAACTTCTTTATTTATTAAAATATTCTCATTAACTTGTGATTTTTCTTTACAAAGCTTGTTCTGAGAAGTGTCCTCTTTCTTTATTAGCAACCACGGTGAAATGTCATCTCTTTCCCCAGAATTTTAGTCCTAGCAATCTTCTTCAAGCTCTGCTACATGTCCATTTCTATTTGATTTCTGAAGGTCCTGTTTTTATCTTGACAGGTTGAAAATGCAATAGACTGGGCAAGCTCTTGGAACGAAACACTTCTCTTGCTACTTGAAGATCTTCCAGTTAGTCTTCGTCCATATGTTACTTCTATATCTATAGATGGGACTTCTGCTACAACTCTTATAATTGACAGGTCCATATCTTATTCAGAGAGGAGAGGCTCCTTCCAATTCTGTCTACATGCAGGATCCATCTTGTTGCTTTTTCTTCCACACAAGGATGCCATTTGCGGACTGAGCATTCAAATTTTGTGACTGCAGCTCCACAGGAGCGCTGTTATGCAGACCTTTTCTTTATAATGAAAGCTGCCCTGATGCTTTAGGAATCATTAAGTCCATTGCTCCTGAAAACCATACGGTTTGCTCTGGCTCATCTACCCTCAGCAAGCTCATCTCATGGTGGAATTCTCATGATTCGGATAAAGGATCTGCCATCTTGATGCACCAAGCTGATTGGTTGCTATGGCTTCTTCATGGGAAGCTTGGAGTGTCTGACTACAACAATGCTCTGAAGGTATTATTTATGCTTCCAATGTCCGTCGTTTTTTCATGCTTTCTTATATATATATATATATATATATATATATATAGAGGCATGCTCACCTACGCACCTACGCACGTGCGCACCTTTGCACACGTGTCATGGGTGTTGAATCCGAACGGTCCATAAGATGTAGAATCCCATGAAACCTTAGGGGGTGAATTTTCACCCTGATCAAAGATTCTGGTGGGCCATAGCAAAGAGAAATGCAACTCAAGGGAAGAAACTGTTTATATTTTTCATGGCCCACCGAAGTCTTGGTTGAGTTGTTCAAAGTAAAAATTGAGATCAGGGGATTTCATGAGGTTCTGCTTCATGTGGACCATTCAGATTTTAGAGGCTCATCATGTGTGATGAGTTCTCAAAAAAGTTTGTACGTAGTCCGTGCGAACTGGTTCGTAGGTGAGCGTTCCCCTATATATATATATATATATATATATATATATATATAGTAATTGATTAGTCTATTCTGTTGAAGTGATAAAAGTCCCTTGATATACATTGATACACCACACTCTGACAGCTTGAGCTTTTGGAGTGAATGGTTGTTTGACATGGTATCAAAGCGGAAGATCCTATGTTCGAATCTCGAGAGCAGCAAAAATATGCCTCTCTAAAATATTATTCTCCCACGGGGGACCAGGAAAATCAGGTCCGGCTCCGGGACCGGGAAATCAAGCCCGGCCTATTTATGGTGTGAGTGTCCCTCCACCCTCGTCAGTATGTTCCCGTGCGGAGTTCCCACCCCGCACGTGCGGGGGGGGGGGGGGGGGGGGGGGGGGGTTGAAGTGATAAAAGTCCCTTGATAGACATTGATACACCACACTCTGACAGCTTGAGCTTTTGGAGTGAATGGTTGTTTGACATATTCATGGATGACTTCAATCACATGGCAGAAATATCATGTGGAACCCACAATTTCATATTCAGGTTTCCAAATTAAATGAGCAAAATCAAATGGTTAAGATGTTGGATCACTATGAATTTTGGGCCCTAATTCATCCACAATAGGACTCATGATCTGGACGATCTGGATTACATAAATATATGCCGTATCGTGGTATGAGACTACACAAAATTTAAAAGTGGTGGTGAACTGTCAACATAGTTTAGCCAAATTATTTATAATGGTCTAAGTCAATCTAAGTTATCGCACGGCTAAGGGAAAATTAAGATATTTGACCACAGAGAAATTGATGAAGAATCCAATACTTATGACCAATGGATCCAGGAAAATGCCGAAATTATGACCTAGTAATGGAATAGTATGGAATCCTCAATAAGTACAAATGTCAATTTTTTTATACGGCTAAGGACACGTGGGATGCTTTACAAGAGATGTATTCATCTGACAAAAACATTTTTCATTGTTATCAATTATTTGAAGAAATATTCAAGCTCCAACAAGGAGACAAATCATTGGGTGAATGTTATTCTAAACTTAAAGAAATGTGGGAAGAATTGAATGTCGATCAGCCCCTGACTACCGATTTGGAGAAATTGCGTCATCAATGTGAAGAGTTCCGAATGACCGAGTTTTTATCTAGGTTGAAACGTGAATATGAATCGGTTCATGCACGGATTTTGGGTGACAAAAATGTGCCATTTTTAAACGAGGTGTCTGGATGCCTCTAACGTGTATCTTTGGGCTTTACAAGTGAAGCCAATGATAGCTCCGCTCTAGCATCGTTCTCTAACCGGGCTACGGTGGTGGCCGTGGTGGAAGAGGTGGTCGTGGTGACATGGGAGGTGTCCGTGGCAGATGTCACAAACTAGGAAGTGCATGCATTGTGGTCTCTCCAATCATTATGTTGAAAAGTATTGGGAGAGCAACGGGTCTCCTCTAGCTAATTCTACATCTATTGCTCTATGGACACATATGACTAGTGAGATGGTTACTTCGACTCAAGAAGAATATTCCAAGTTGCTGAGTGCTTACTCTGACTCAAGAACAATATTCCAAGTTATTGAATAATCTACAAATCAATCTGTTTCTACTACTTATGCTGCTATTTCCACCCCCTATGGCTACATTAGTGGCCTCAGGTATGGCTTATTTAGGATTTAGGTCTCTTACTCCATGGGTAATTGATTATAGAGTGTTAGATCATATGACAGGTTAGTGTCTAGTGCGTTTTCATCTATTATGGTTCATTAATAGGCTTTTATATCACTCTGGTAGATAGTATCTAATCCAAAGTATGAGGAATTGGTATTGTTCATACAAGTTCATCTCTTTCACTATTCTTCGTTTTATTTGTTCCAAAATTTTCTTTAAGCCTTTTATTTGTCAACAAACTTACCAAATCCCTTAACTGTTATGTTGCTTTCTATCATTCCAATTGTATTTTCTCAGAGATGAAGATGAATGGGAAGATTGGTAGAGGATAGGAGTGTTGGGGGCCTTGCACAAAACCTTAGGATCTAGCCCTCCAGAACAAACCAGAATTATGGATAATAAAGCAATGAAAATAATCAATGCATCAATCACACACCACACAAGAGATTTTTACGTGGAAAACCCTCAAAGAGGTAAAAACCACGGGACCTCGTCCAGATCAACAATCAACGTTACAAACTTCTTCACTCACGCAAGAGTGGATAAACAATGAGAGAAACAAAGAAAAACGGAGAGATCTCTCCGATTACGAGGACATAGAAGCGCTGAGATATAGATTGCACAGTAGATAACCTCCACGAGCATAATCTCCCTTCTATAAGCTTCCTCTCTCTCTTTTCCTCTCTCTCTCTCACCTTTGATAGCCCTAAACCCTTTAGCAAATCCCTTGTAAAGCTTTAGGAAACCCTCTTGTCATTTTTAGAAAGCCCTAGGAACTCCTATTTAAAGTTTTAGGGAACTCCTTTCCGCATCCCAGTTGCGAAAGAACTTGCGACACGAAATCCTCACAAAATCGCTGAACGAATCTGCGTAACCTCGACTGGTCAAACTGAGTCTATGATCGGTCAAGATCCACCTACGACCGGTCGAGCACCTCCTTCGACTGGTCGAGCACCCCGGAGAATAATAGTCCACAGTCACTGGACTTTGAGTCGTGCCACGACTCATCTTCCACGACTGGTCGACCACCAGCCTTCGACCAGTCGAGCAGGGCTCACGACCGGTCGACGACGGGTCAAAAAACCCATCAAGGAGTATGATAGGTCGTACCATCTTGATCATGACATTGTGAGTGCAACAACAAAAAAAGACATCTCAGCTTATCCGCAACACTGTCACCTCGGTAATCCATCATTGAAGATTCTTAAGGGTGTTATTCCTTCCTTATCGTTGATGTCATGTCTAGAGTATGATGTGTGTGAGTTGAGCAAGTGATATGGACATTCGAGCACCATACTAGAGGAGGAGGGTTGAGCTAGTCTCCTTATAGCCAGACGGTCTTTACATGGGGCCCACTTGGCCCAATTCACATTCCTAGCCACGTTGAAGACCCCATGTGCATGTTCGTGCATCTTTGAAGACCCTTGATGTAAGACAACTAACCATTTGCTCTAAAAGCTCGAACTGATATAGCATGGCGAATCAATCCCTTTATCTCATAGCCTAAGCCCCACATCCCATGGGTTGGGATCTCAGCCGAACCTCCCTCGTGGGCCCTACATCACATGGGTATTGCCTCACACGAGCCACTCAGCTCACACGGGTGGGTCTCGCCTCACACGGGCAGCCCACCCTGAGTGTGCCCCTGCATCTCACAGGCCACCCCACTCGATCCCGGTGTGAAAATGCCCCTACATTAACCTCACACTGGGAAGATGCATATGTGCTGCATATAAGAGCTGATGGACACGATGATCGGACCATTGGATCATCATCATCGGACATCTTGATTGTGGACCCCCATGGGCTACGAAATAGTTTAGTTGTTTAAATTATTTAAATGCTTTGTTATTTTTGCTATAGCTTATATTTGTGTTGACATTAGGGAGTTAGGAACAACTTTTAATTTATTAAGCGTCTTTATGTTGAGAATCTTATCTAAGAGCGCCTTTTGTAAAAGGTCCTTTTTAAGGCTATAAAAGAGAAAAGGGGTGTGTGGAGCCCTAATGCCATTATTTTGAAAAAAGAAAAAGCTGTGTTTTCTCTTTTTCATGTGATTTGAAGAATACTCCATATGATTTGAAGCTTGGGTATGGTGTGATTCCATTTCCCATTCAACGAAGGTGCAAGACTTCCATCTATCATCTTCCTCTCTCTTCCTTTCTATCCAAAAGAGATATTTTTTCAAAAACTTTATCTATTTTCTTCCATTCTTACCCAAAACCATCCAAATTATCTTTTTCTTCAACTTTTCATCATCCAACTTCAACCCCAACCAAAATTAATTAGTGAGGACCCCAAAATTCCTAACTTCCCTTCATCCAAAACCTTAATTCCCCTCTACCAATACTTAAATCTATCAATGCCCTTAACCAATTCACCCAATTTATTCATAATTTCATCTTTTCCCCAAATTCTAAAAACCATAATTCCAAAATTCTCAATTCCTATGAACTCTAATTTTCAAATTTCAGATTTTCCCCTTCCTAACCCTAACCCTAATCATAGAACCTACAAGTTAGTCACTTGAATGTGGAATATGCCTATGCTAAATTGGAAGTTCTATCATTTCATTGGGCCTAATTTTAATTGATTTATGTGATTTATTAGCACGCCGGTTAAATCAGATTTTATTTCCTATTATTTACTCTTAACTACATGGTGAGTTAGCATCTTTTGTTAATTGAATTACTTTATAGACTCTTTCATAATCTCCATGTTGTATGCTAGGATTAAATCATGTGTCCTGTATTAGTAAGCATCACCGTGATACTTTTCTACCACGCGTTAAGAAGCGTCGTTTAGTTTATTTCTCTTTAGTTTATTGAGATGTTTGTAGTCCAGTTAAAATATCTAGTAGGTTTAGGTTTAAGTATTGTATTACATTTGTTTATGATTGTTCAAGAATGACATGACTTTATTTAATGAAAGATGGATCTGAATTATTTTATATTTTTAAGACTTTCCACATGAAAGTATAAAATTAGTTTAATTTAAAAGTGTCTATATTTCGATCCAATAATGCCAAAGAGTATATGTCCCAAGCTTTTGGTTAGTTTTTTTTTTTTTTTCTTGAAATAGTAACCCTACATCAGACATCATATGTGCACACATCTTATAAAAAAAGGGTTGCAAAATGGAGGTAACTTGTGCTTTCTTAATTCATATGAATGTTTCTAAGAGTTTTTGGAGTGCTAAAATGCCCACAACATGTTTTCTGATAAAGCGGATGCCCTCATCTATTTTAATGGGTCAATCATCTCATCAAGTTTTGTTTTCAGATACTTTGTTGTTTCCTTTATCTCGTAAAGTTTTCGGACGTGTTTGTTTTGTCCATCAGTTATAGTTTGGCAATGATAAGTTTAATCCTTGAGTAGTTTAATGTGTTTTTCTTAGATATTATTACAAACAGAGTAGTTATCATTGTTATAATCCATCATTTTAAAGATAATATGTGTGTAGATGTTAGTTTGTTTTTTAAGTTTGCCTCATTCATTTCAAAAGATAGCAAATCTCTTGATATGGAAACTGTTCCCATATGTGTTACTGTCAACCAAGACATCAAACTTCCATCATCTACTACCTCTGCCATTCTCATTTTGCCTCAATGAAAGGTCTACTTATGACGAAAATGGACAGATGGTACAACCAATCATGATGTGTTGTGTAACATATCTTCTTCAAAGACTTATTGTCTAATGAGTTTTCCAAATACATCTGATATTTCTATCGCCCTAAAAAAAAAGTAACCGTATGTGCACCGATCATCCCATCTCTAAATATGTTTCCTTTCACTACTTATCTTCAAATTTCCGCAACTCGGCCATGTCCTTGTCTTCTCGCTTTGTTCCCAAGTCATATGAAGAAACTCTATTACATAAGGGCTGAAAACAGGCTACGGAGGAAGAGATGGATGCACTCCATCAAAATGACACTTGGGAACTTACCATTCTTTCAAATTATAAACATGCTGTAGGTTGCAAATTGGTCTACACAATTAACTTTTATCTTGATGGTATGTTGAAGTCGCTAAGGGGTACTCAAACACTAGGTGTTGATTATAGTGAAACCTTCTCTCCTGTGGCCAAGTTGAATTCCATTCGGGTTTATACCGTCTGTAGTTGTTAATCATGGTTGGCCCCTCTTCCAACTTCATGTAAAAAATGCCTTCCTTCATGGGATCTTACAAAAGAAGTGTATATGGAGTAACCTCTAGGATTTATTTCTCGGGGACTTTGATGATGTGCGTAAACTATGAATGACAATTTATGGGTTGAAATGGTCTCCATGTGCATGGTTTGGCTAGTTCAACATGGTTGCTTAAAACTATGGCTTTGTTCGAATTCAAAAAAATGTGTCTATGAAATCAAGTTTTATCCTGATGGTACATTTGAATGGTTGGAGGCTCGCTTAGTCACTAAGGGTATACTCAAATACTAGGCGTTGGCTATAGTTAAACCTTCTCTCCTATGGCCATTGAATTTCATTCGGGGTTATATTGTGTGTAGTTGTTAATCATGGGAAGGTACAGAAGATTGGTTGGAAAACTTATTTACTTAACCATTACTCAACCAAACATATCCTATGTAGTAAGCGTGCTTAGCCAATTCATGAGTTCTCCAGGTGTACCGGCTATTCGAATTTTGCGCTACCTGAAAGGAGCACTAAGTTTAGAAATTTCGTATAAACAAAATGGCCATCTTCGGGTCACATGATGTTGAAGATGTATATTGGGAATGTTCCTTAGCAGATAGATGATCCACTACTGGATATTGCACATTTATAGGAGAAAATCTAGTCACTTGGAAGAGCGAAAAGTAGAATGTGGTAGCCCAATCGAGTACTGAAGTGGAGTACAGAGCAATGGCTTATACCTCTTCTGAATTGATGTAGATCGAGAAATTGTTGTAAGAAATGGGATTTCTACCCATGTAGTTATTTTGTGACAATCAGGCTGCTTCACACGTAGCAAACAATCCAGTCTATCATGAAAGAACTAAACATGTTGAAGTCGATTGTCCCTTCATACATTAGAAAATTTCAAGCAATGTTTTAAATAGTAGTAGCCTGTTGAGTAGCCTTCAATCCTTTGTAGCGTGTAGCGTAAGCTACACAATACTTCTAATTTTTAATTTAAAAATAGGAAAAATATGATAAATGGTAAGGAAAAACCATATATATATATATATATATTATATGCTTAAAAGACTATTTATTTTTTCAAGTATAAGAATGTTCAAACAAGTTATTCATTATCATTTGCAAATAGCCATTCCACATATATCTGTTAGACAACTCACATACCTTGTATAACTAGTATACCTTGTATAGTTTATTTCCATAGGTAGAGGATTCTGAGTTTATTATTTTCCTTGTATAGATGGTTGTAATCTCTATATATTCAACGCCATTGGATTGTCTCAAATACAGAAAACCTTTTGGCTTCACAGTCTACAATATCAACCAAATCAAATCATTATCACATCAACAACTTTCTAAGCAAACTACTTTAATTAATAATGTCTAATTGAAACTTGAAACCACAAGTCACAAGTATGAAAAGAAATTAAAATCTCACAAGTTGAGGGTATTAAGAAGAAAATACAAAATACAATTATTATTTATAAAAAAAACATAGTGTATGCTACATTTGGTACATGTACGCTACATACATTACGCATATGCTGTGGCCTCTGTAGCTATGTTACGCTACTCTACGGACGCTATTCAAAACATTGGTTTCAAGCGTCTATTCTCTTCTCTCTTCTCACTTTCTGCTTCTCTATTCCATCTCTCCTTTCGCTATTTTACAATCCCATTAAACAAAAGTTTAGCATAAAGATCAACAACTTGGAGAACCTCGGTTTAATTGTTTGGAGAAGAAGCCGCAAGACTGAGATTCAAACTGATTTACTTTATCACTTTTTTTGTCTTTTCTATTTCATGGATTTATACCACTGTATTTTTAAAACTCAGTTGGATTGATTTGAAGGTTCTGTATCTTTGTACTTGTTACAGGTTGGATATGATCCTGAGTCTGAATCCTATCCATCATGGCTGCTTTCTCAACCATATTCAAAACTGTTACCCTCTGTCCAAGCACCTGGAACTTCCGTTGGTTTTATAAAAGAGGATATCAGAGTGAAATTTGGTACTTTTGGTTCTTATTTGGAAGTGTTATGAAGAACTGTAGCGTCATTATAATTTTATGTTCTCTTTGTATTCTTTAGTAGCGGTATCCCTGAAGAAATCAGTTGTTCAGATTTTTGAGTGAAGACTCCATTATGGTGTTCCCACAACTTACTAAATTGTGGCAATTCATCCATGGTACAAATGCCGTTCATGCCCACCAATCCAAGCCATCCAGATAGACGTAGTCGAGATATCAGTTTTTGGATAATCTTAACTGTCTAATTTTGCCCATTTACTTTGGACCTTCCACCATATCCGTTGTAACTGTTTATTTCATAGCCACCAATTTGTCATTTATGATTGTTTGGTTAGTGTGATTTTCTTTCTATGCTCCATCCACAATAGGACTTCTGATGTGGATGTTCTGAATTTGTGTTGTAGATGAGCGGTCACAATGTAGTGAATTGTGGGAAAGCACATTGCAGTCTAACCCAAATAATAGATGCTAGTGGTATACAACTAGGATACATGGATGCGTGAAATGTCATTCCATATCTACGTAGGCATAGGTGGAGATATTAACAGTCATGTGATATCGATCTTTTATTTATGAAAAAAGTATCCTAACATCAGACACTCAAATCTCCTTTAAGCGTGGCGCAAATGCATGTGATGTAAGCTATCATTTTTTAGGCTTTACCATGGATTGGATGTAACCCATAAACATGTCGTTTGGGTAAACCTAGCCACTGACTGGAAGACCTTTCATAATCACCATCATCATTGTCTAAGCCTTATTCCAATTAATTGGGGTTGGCTACATGAATCCTGTTCTGCCATTCCATTACTGGAAGACTTTTGAAAGATTACAATTGGGCAATCAGAATGATGTTAAACCAACAGTCAACATTTTATTGGCAAAGTCCCTCTGACCGAAGGCTAGGATCATCTGGTCAGTGTGATATAGGCAATTGCCCATCCATGTTAGGGCCCAACGGATGAAAAGTCCAGATCTCATACGTCTGCTATGTGTACTCAGATTTGAGTGATTGCTACTAACTTAGATATTTGTGTTTATCAAGGATCCTTTCCTTCTTCTTCTCCCCTTTTTTTTGTAGTGACCTGTTTGTCCTCAAAAGGGAAAATGTGACAGTGATGATTCTATCTAGAGAAACTCAAATATACTGTTAGCTGAATTTCTACCAATAATAAAATAAGGTATATATGTATTTCTCATGGACTAGCTGTAGTATCTCCTAGCACATTTATCAGTGATAAAATATTAAATATTTTACTTCTTAAGTTAGGTTGGTTGGACAACCCATAATTATTATCCAATAATGTAGAATTATTAATTAATAGATCCTGATTTTTTCTCACCAAAAGGTTATGGATGGTGTGGAACTTCATTATTTGAACTATTTTGATCTATGGCAAAACATTTCTACAGATATGGAAAATTTCAACGCTGTCAACCCTTATTTTATGTCTAAATAATGCTATTAATAAATGTTTTTTACTTGAAAAAAGACTCATTGTAGGGATTGTACAGTAAACTGTTATAATTACACCACACCCTTAAAAGTTCAGGAACTCCCCATGAATATTTAGCTTGATGGAATGGGATTTCGAAAAATTCTATTCAAGCTGGGAGGTTTTGGGAGATGCAAAATTATAGTTCTGAAGCCCATCTTTAGCATGCATTTTAGTTCTCATAACATGTCTTCAGTACTGTCTCATGCTCAATTGCGTTTGATATGCCTAAGACATTTCGTGGCGTGTAACTCAAAACCATGAAAGCCATCGTATCTCCCTATAGATTTATTTATTTCTTTGATGTGCATGAATCAAGAATGATGGAATTGTGCATCTTCTTCACAGGTTTTCCAACGGATTGTGTCGTCTGCACCGGAACAACAGATAGTATAGCTGCTTTTCTAGCAGCACGTGCCACACAACCTGGAAAAGCTGTGAGGTTTTCTGAAGGATTTCAGCCTCCTTTTCTTTTACTTGATGAAGTTTTTTGGATAGTTTTTCTTTGTTCTGATTGAATTCTGACTTGTTCATGATGCTATTTAGGTCACTTCTTTGGGTTCGACACTGGCTATTAAACTCCTCAGCACACATCGAATCGAAGATTCACGATTTGGGGTGTATAGTCATCGCCTTGATGATAATTGGCTTGTTGGAGGTGCCTCAAATACTGGGGGAGCTGTTCTTAAACAGATTTTCACTGACAATGAATTGGAGCAATTGAGTAAACGAATTAATCCATTGGAACCTTCTCCTCTAGACTATTACCCTTTACCGGCTGTTGGTGAAAGATTTCCTGTGGCAGACCCAAAAATGGAACCCAGGTACTAAATGTTTTGTTAAATCTCAAAGGTTACATTTTGGAGAATTTGTTGTATCTATTCCCTTGAAAATGAAGAGAATATATGGAAGAGGTGGGAGATCTATAGGAAATCTTAATACATATACATGCATACATCTATATACCTATCTATAGTACAACTGTATATCAATATTCTATATTCTTAACCCCCTCCACCCCCTTAAAAAAAATCAAGGTGCTCTAACGAGTTGCTTGAGTGTGAAAGACACGTAGAACATTTATTTAGAAACAAAAGAAAAAATTTCCATGAAGATGAAATATGAGCATTGACGAGTAGCATGAGGCAAGTACGCAGGGTTGCAAGTATCATCTCCTAGCATATGGTGCACCACAAGACAACTGAATGTATGTGCACTGCACCATTGATGACTTTTGGGATGTGAAACATTGGCACTTTCAATGAATGACAAATGATCTAGTGCCGCTTTCGGTGGCCGGGATTTCAACCATTGCTCTTTCGATAAATGCACAATTCCGGTCACTGGGATTTTTCAACTATTACTTTCCCAGCGGTTCTAGAATGTTTTGAAAGCAAATTGGTAATGGCACCGGTTCCAATTAAAAGTCCGAGAGACATTCGAATCAAAGCAGTCTTATAACAACGTAGCAGCTATGACGATGCTAATGTAGTGATTAATTGCCTAACATGGTGGAAAACATGTTCGGTCTCAAAGGTCTAGTACATTAGCAAATGGCTCCAGTCAAAATTCTCGAGTGATGGGAGAGATGCTAAATTATTGTGCATACTACATAATGTACTCTTGCGAAGTGATAAGGACTAGTCTTGGATTTGGGCCCACTTCTACTGTGACACCCCTGTCACTATGGTCACATGTGGGCGGGCACACGTGGGTGGGCTCACATGTGGGCGGGCCCCAAGGTGGCTGGTAGGCTACTGTGCTGGCAGGCTACTGTGCACACAGTGAAGGTGGAACTTTTTCCCACATCGGAAGCGTTATCCAAAGTTCTGGTGGCTATAAGTTGGGTTCCTTTCTTAACAGGCATGACGCGTTTTAAATCCACGAGCTTCGGTAAAGAGGACAATATCATGTGCTGTAGGGATGGACCTTGCAAAGTGGTATTAGAGGTCACTGTGGTCACATGCGGGCGGGCCCCAAGGTGGCTGACAGGCTACTGTGTGGCTGACAAACTACTGTGTTGGCAGGCTACTGTGCACACAGTAGAGGTGGAACTTTGTCCCACATTGCAACCGTCGTCTGAAGTTGTGGTGGCTACAAGTTGGGTTCCTTCTTTAATAGGCATAACGCGTTTTAAATCCGTGAGCTTCGGCAAGGCGGACAATATCATGTGCTATGGGGACGGGCCTCACATCCACTGAGGTGCTCCAAACTAAAAAGCAGAAGCAAAGAATAACCATTACTCATGGAGGACAACTATGAAGTTGTGCGGAGTTCGGATGGTGCAAACAATGATAGGGTTTGATGCAGTCAATGGTTTGGATGCAAAAGAAAGGATCAAGGCAACATACAAAGGGCTACAACGGCAACTGTGTGCAAATCTGGTGGTGGTCGGTTTCAATGGCGGATGCCGATCAAGAGATCTAGGTGATGCGGTTACAATGTGTGGATGAACATAGTCAGGAAATCTGGTGGGTGCCAAATAGATCTGGGGTCAAAGGGCTGCAATCAGATGAGCGGCGGAAGACATCATGCTGAGGGCTGTGAATGGATGAGTGGCAGGAGGCTGCATGTGAATAGCTAGAGCAGAGGACAATGCCAATTTTTATTTTTATTTTGGAAATTTGGGCCATGTGTTCAGAGATTAGTGTAGAACCAATGTTGGCTCGGATGGGGCATGGGTGCTGCAGCTTACAATCTGTCCAGATCTGGTGGGTTCTGACCCAAGATCGAGATGGAGATTGGAGACATGGAGCTGTTTTGGATATGTTGATGGTGCTGGAGATTGAATCGAAGGTAGGTTGTGCACTGAAGATGACAATGGTTTGGGTTGTGGGGATGCAAAGGATGCTGGTTTGAAGATGGGGATGATGAGATCTGCTATGGGCGGCCAGAAATAGTAGTATTTGTAGCACTGGTTTGTGGAGGTGGCCAATCTGATGCAAGTGTGGAAGGTAAATAGGTCTGGTGATGATGCATTGTAGAGGTACAAGTAAGATGATGAAGTAGATCTGCTTCAACGATGTTGAAGATGGCAGATATGACAAAGACAACAAAGATTAATGATGAGAAGGACAGTTGTGGCGGATGAAACAGAGGGTTTCAGGATCAAGATTGCAGCATGTTGTGGTGGCTTAGGGTGAGGAAAGATGACAATACTGTGATTAACATTGTTGGCACTCCTTCAGAAATGGTTTTTCTGTTGATTGTGATCGATGATCAATGTTGGATAGTTTTTTATGATCATGAACATATGGAACAAGGAGGAAAATGGGTGGTCAAGCTACCATGTTAAATCTCAGAGGCTACATTTTAGATATTGTTGTTGTATCTATTCCATTGAAAATAAAGAGAATATATAGAAGAGGTGGGAGATCTATAGAGATCTTAACAGACATACATATATCCATCTATATACCCATCTATAGTATGTGTGATTATTCATGTACATTTGTACTTGGATATCCTATACTCTAACGCGTCTCAATAACTAATCTTCATTGTAAGCAAGAAAAGGTCCAATTTGGACTGGAATATGCAAAATAAAACTTTCATGAAGATGGTCAGCAAGAAGCGCCAATGTGGACTGCACTTACTGTTTTACAAACATCCCCACAAAATTGATGATGTTCTTTGATTCTTTTTAGGAAAGAATAATCTGCACTCTAAGCAAGAAACATCTATCCTTATGTTAGAATTAGTTATCAGGGGCATTTTTTCCCTTTATATTATTCTCTTCTACAACAATATTGTTCTTTAGGGGCATTCTTATCATCCTTCTTGTTAGCTGAATAAAATGGATTGCTCTTCCCTAATGGAAGTCTTATCAATCAATCAGCCCTATACTCTTCTTCTTTCCTCTCCTCTTGCCATTTCCTTGCTTCTTTTTATTAATGTTCTCCCTTTTAGCACTCACTTGGATCCTTGGACTCACGCCTCTTGGGGGTTGTAATCCCCCAATTGCCACCTTACCCATACTTGGTTTCAAAGGGGAGTTGCAACTTCCTGGAACCATAGCTGCCCCAAGTTACATAAAATCCCCAAACGTGTACCATCGATCAAGTTTGTGGTATATTGACAAGTATCTTTGTTACACAAGCAAGGCTACTGGCCAATGAATACACATAGGCAAAGAGAATCCAATGGTCCACATTAGCTAAACCAACATCCAACCTCTAAAAGCAATATCCAATAGCCCAATTTGCTCAAGATGGAATTTGATGGTGCAAAGACAATTAGGTGGACCAAGATTAAGACCGGATGGCAGGAATCAACAACCAGTTAGTCCATCACAGATCAATCAACAAGAGGCTCAAGTTGATTAGTGGTTGGATCTAGCAATAATGGCTGATAAACTTTTGGATTGGAGGATGGGTGATCAATGCCGGATCTGGCAATACTTGAAGACCAATAGTTGGATCTAGTGGTGAAAAGGTCAATGGTTAGATTTGTTGTTAATAGAGGGCCAATGGTTGGATCTTCAGTTACGGAAGATCATGGTTAGATCTAACGATGTCGTAAGATCAATTGTCAAATGTAGTGATAATGGATGACTAGTGGTCAATGCTACCAATTATGAAAGATCGGTATTTAGATGTGGAGATAATTGATTTAAATGGTCGAATCTAATGAAAATGGATGATCAATAATTCGTATCTCATGATAATGGACAGCCATCGTTGGATCCAGTGATAATGGACGATCAACAATTGGATCTATCGATAATGGATGGTCAATGGTTGAATCTAATGGATGATCAATTGTCAAAACTAGAAATCATTTTGCACCAAATGATCTTGATTTGTTGGGGGAGGGGGGCACCTTTGCATTTCTTATATATTTTGCATTTGAGATTCAAGGCTGTCAACAAGTCGGGTTTAGGTCAAGTTGAGTTGTACCCCATTTAGACAGATCACGCACCTAGTCCTATCAGGTTGGGTGCTACTAGGTCCGGGTGCCACATTTAATGTTCCCAACTCCGGATCCTGCCATACTTGAGTTCCTATCGGGTATCCATTGAGTCCCATGACACTCCTTTGATACTCGTGATGGTGTGTCCCATGTGAGTTTTGGATCATGATAGTTCTGGAGATTCTTTAGGAATAAAAGAAGGCAAAATAAATGAATGGTTTGGATTTTGCACAGGGTATGCAAACATGGTTAACAACCATTACAACCATTACATAATGGTAATGGTGGAAACCGTTACATGTTCAGGAAGAAAAAATGGCCTGTAATGGGCGTTACATGGTCGATTCAAAAAAAAAAAAAAAATGCATAAAAAATTAATGGTCATTGCCGTCACTGTTATTGTTATTGAATACCTTGATTCTGCATACACATCACTAGTGGGCCCCACAACCCTTAACATATGGTAATTACCATGCGTTTGAACGCACGTGGTATGAAACACGTTTTGATTCCCTCCTCCCTCATAAATAGTAATCCAATTGTGGTCTTATCTCTCATTAAGGGTACATGCATGTGTAAACCTTCCTATGTACATGCAAGTGTATGTAACAATCTGTCAAATGTGTGCAACATCCTAGCTTTCAAATAAGTAGGCTAAATTTTTTAGATGTTTTGGCTTAAAATTCTATATGTTTTCACCCTTCAGTTTGACACTATATACAAAGAAAACTGATTGGTTATAAAGTTTTGTTGAAACTTGTTCTCGATCTAGAAGAAAGAATGTGAGGAGAGAGAGAGAGAGAGAGAGAGAGAGAGAGAGAGAGAGAGAGAGAGAGAGAGAGAGAGAGAGAGAGAGAGCTCTAATACTCACACGCCCCGACCCCTCTTGTTTTATTAGTAGGGCTTCGCTTAAAAGGGGAAATTACAAAAAATACCCTTACACCAAGAAACATACATTAGCACACTACCATAGACTTAAAAGCCCATGTATACTCAACCCATGCACAAAGACCAGACCCAAACATGATGGTTACACTTGTGATCATGTCACACGTGTGGACATGTCACATGTGTCCACACTTGTGATCACATCACACGTGTGACCATTCTAACACTCCCTCAAGCTGGAGCATATATACCATAAATGCCCGACTTGTCAAAAAACCTGTCCAAATGAGTCCGACTTAAAGCCTTTGTGAACATATCGGCAACTTGGTCTTTGGATTTGATGAACAGTGTGGATATTTCCATGTTTGCAACCTTCTCTTTGATGAAGTAGTAGTCTACTTCAATGTGCTTTGCCCTCTGATGATAAACTAGATTATCGGTGATATGTGACGCAGCTTGATTATCAGTTTATCACAATATAGGTTCATGGGAGTATCAACCACAAAACCTAATGCATACATCAACATCGTCGGCCAAACAAGTTCACTTGTGGTATGGGCCATAGCTCTATACTCCGCTTTTGCAATATAACGGGCGACAACTTGTTGCTTCTTGCTTTTTAAGGTAACAGGAATGCCTCCTACAAAGGTACAATAACTTGTGATGGATCGCCTATCTGAAGGAGATCCAGCCCAGTCTACATCAGAGAATCCTTCCACTCTAAGATATTCATTTTACTTGTAGACAATTTCACGACTTGGGGCACCCTTCAAATATTTAAGTATGCGAATCACAACTTCCATATGCGAGACATGAGGGGCTTGCATTAATCGACTAACTACACCGACTAGATAGGTAATATGAGGCCGTGTAATAGTTAAATAAGTCAATTTCCCAACCAACTGGTGATATTTGCATGGATCATCAAAAAGGTCTCTCTTTCATTTGTATTTAACTTGGAGTTTGCATCCATGGGAATTGTAACTGGCTTAGCCCCCATTAAACTTGTCTCTTCTAACAAGTCCATAACATTTTTCCTTTGCGATAAATTAATTCCCAACTTTGATCAAGCTACTCAATACCCAGAAAGTATCGAAGATGGCCTAAATCTTTTGTACAGAAGTGTTGCTGCAAGAACTTAAACTCAGATATGCCTTTACTATCATTTCTAGTATTGATGATGTTGTCCACGTAAACAACAAGAACCAGAGTGCAAGTCTTACTCTGCCTAACAAAGACTGAGTGATCAGCCTATCCGCGTTTCACCCTAAACTGCATTATCACTTTACTAAATTTGTCAAACCATGCATGTGGAGATTGCTTTTGTAAGTATTTTGGATTGAATATCCTCATTATGAGGTTCCTCTGTTTATATAGAAACTCTAGGCTAATTACAAGGCTGAATTGCAGCCATTAACATCAATCTAGGCTAACAAACAAGGAAACAATAACTGTACAAGATATATACAATCATGCCATAAATAGATGACCTAATTATGGCTAAATATATGTTGTCCCGATTGACACAATCATGCCATAATTAGATGACCTAATTATGGCATAATATATGTTGTCCCGGTCAAATATATGTTGTCCCGATCGACAACTTTAACCCATAAATCGACTTTCTTAGCCAACAGACTTTTTCAGGCTCCCCCTAAGCAATAAAGCCACGCGGTTGCTCCATGTGCACTTCTTCAAGTAAATCACCATGAAGAAATGCGTTCTTTACATCCAGTTGATATAGAGGTCAATCCAAATTTGCGGCAATTGAGATCACCACACGAATTGAATGGAGCTTGGCCACCGGGGAAAAGGTTTCAGAGTAGTCAATTCCAAACGTTTGAGTATATCCTTTTGCCACCAAACGAGCCTTTAAACAATTCACAATGCTATCAAACTTGTACTTTACGATATATACCCATTTGCACTCTACTGTACGCTTTCCTGCAGGTAACTTAGTGATATGTGAGAAGAGTTGAATGTTTATCAACCGTTGCCAACAGATTTTGAAGTTATGCTTAGGCAAAGGGAGGAATTTTGTGTTGCTAAATTTCTCTCCAGCCTTTGATTGGAGTTCGAGCTTATGAGGTCCCATATTCTTGAAGGTAGTGAAATTCCCTCAGTGACAGAAGCATTCACCAGAGTACAGAGGATGACTGGCATGTCTACTCAAAGTTCCACTTCATTAGATCATTTGACTTTATTTCTGCAGCGGTAAGAGATGATGGGGGATTGGAGGTGGCCGTGGTCGTGGTTGTGGTCATGGTGATTGTCATTACACTTGTTTATTTTATTTTTTACATTGTGATTAGAGTTGTACACGAGCTAAACCAAGTCGAGCTTGGCCCAACTCGGCTTGGCTCGGCCAACAGGCTACCCCAGCTCAAACTTGGCTCGGCTTAGTTTTCCAATCTGACTGGCCAGCTTGGCTCGGCTCGGCTCGGCTCGGTCAGCAGCTCGGGCTAGCTATGTTCGAGTTTAAGTTTTAGGATTTTTAACATATGTAATATATTATATATATATATATATAATATATATATATATATATATATATATATATATATATATATATATATATATATATATATATATATATATATATATAATATCATTTATTTAAATATATAAATATTTACAAAATAATTATATTAAGTGAACCTGATCCGAGTCGAATCGATTTGAACGAGTCTAATTCGAGTCAAGTTCCGAGTTAAGTCGAGTTGAGCTCGGTCTAGCTCGGACTCTTCTAGAAATATTTTCGAGCTAAAAAAATCAACTCAACTCGACTCAAACCCAGTTTTGAGCCAAGTCGAGTCGAGCTTTTCCAAGTCGAGTTGAGTGAGTTAACCAAGCTAACTTGGTTCATGTACAACTCTAATTGTGATTCACTAGTGTAATGACTCGAATTTTTAGGCCATGTCTAACTGGATGAAAAGCTTAGATATCAAACACATGTTCTATTTAGGTGCATGTGCTTAGGTGTATGCAATGTTTTCAATATCGTTGTGAATGCATCACACCCTTGGGATACAAAAACATAGCGGTTATCGCATGGGAAATATCGCATGTATCAAGTAATATATAGATGCTTTTGGAAAATATCGGGAAATTGATCGATTTTTTTAATGAAACTTCAGGGGATGTTAAAAAAGACATTAATACACATTAGTACTCAAAAGATCACAAAAAACAAGTATACATAATGAGTTTCCTTTATATAGGTTCTTAAACTATGTACTGTCTAATAGAAGTGACACAACTATATTCAAAATCAGTTCATTTAATTTATAAATCATAGAAGACATGTATGAAAAATAAATTCAAAAGCCAAAATTATCCTACAATGTACAATACATTTATTTATTTTTTTTTTAAAATTATTTTATAATTAAAAAAATATTTTTGAGAACATATAAATGAGTGTGGCCACACATTCGTAAGTACATAAATATAAGGCACAAATAACATATGGTTAATATTTTTAATTAATTAAATTTTTTTTTTTCAAAAATTCCAAAAAGTTCCCTCAATTTATAGATCAACCCTTTGGCACTCTCACATGATTTTTCCACGCTCTAATTGCAAGTTAAATGGGTAATAGGAAAAAAATCGAATTTTCCCAAAATTTTCCCAATTTCGAAAATTGGAGATCAAAATTCATATTGAGCATGCTCATTGACTATTAGCTTCATTCCATAGATTCCACACAATTTAAATAAGAGAAAACAATTTAAATTTGCAAAAACTCATAGATTAGGTTTTTGGTACCGCATGCTCTCTCCAGTCTTAATTTCAGAACCGAAATCCCCTTTCTTTCCAAACAAATGAAAAAGATTGGTCGATATCCCCTTAGTTATGTAATACCAACAAAAAAATTCAGAGAAAGTCGTTGTGGATTTTTGATGAATTTTCCAAAATTTCTGGAAGGGACTGATGCGAGTGTGATATCATTGATATGTATTGATGATATTAGAGAACTTGTAATAATGGTCTTTTCTGATTATTGCAATGTATCGATATATCATCAATACATTGCGATATATTGACTGATATTGGGAAGTTTCCCACCTACAACCCAATTTCGTATCGGCACAATGTCATATCCACGATATCACTAGGTGTATGGCGCCTGGCTTCACGCACATGTGGGCCAAGCAAAATCCGCTCCTATACAACATGATTTTCAGCATGGAATAATGGTAGCAATTGTTATTTGGTTTGACACAATACAATTAGTAATGTAATAAACGAGTTTTTGTTCGACATCTCTAATATATTATTATTAGACTTAGCAAAATCCTCTCTTAAACGAGTCCTAATGTCTCCTCATAAAAGACTATATTTAATATACTCATTAACCATAATTAATATTTATAATTATATACTATAAATATTATATATGGTATTAATTGGGTATACATTGGGTACTCGATACTAGACCCAGTTTCTAAACATAGGAGGCGATGGACTCAAACCCGGCCTGTTTTTGAAAAGGGTCTAGTAATGGGACCCGGACCCATTTAAACTAGCTCTGATACCTTAGGTACCTCTGGTTCCTTACCCGTGACAGCCCTAGTGAGATGTGTATGAATTCATGTTGGGCCAACCTTTATATAACCATTGTGGCACATGCCTTGTGCCTAGGTTGAAGGTCATAAATGTGACATGTTGGAATTTAATGTTGGTGCCAAACTTCTTTATAAATTTAATGTTCTTAGTCATACATCATTTGACACTTAACAAACAACAGTTCTACAAGTTCTAGGATTCATGAATCTTGAATGTCATACAAACAACAATTGTCCATTCCAAGACATTAATTCGGGATGTATAAGTCGTAGGATTTGTTACTCCTGTAGGATTAACTCCAAACATCTAAATGGACCCCATTTCCTTGCTCAACAATTTTCACCTTGGTATCAGACCAATAACCTAAGGGCCCAAGACCTGGCCAGTTGAAGCTCTAGAACATACTTGACATGATCTGGACATAAAGCTTACTCCTGTAGCTGCACAACCAAGTTACTGATTGGTTTGAGGAAGATATTGCTCAAAAGATGGAGCTCTTTTAAAAATTATCCTGATTTTTGTAGGATTTTCTACATGGGTTATGTGCAGTACCGACATGAGTCAGATATGAGAATTTATGTTGCTTTGTTTTCGTTGGCATATATTCTGGAGATGTGTTACTTATAGATGGATCAAATGTGATCCTAGACATTGAGAGTGGAATTGTTTGATTCTGTGTTTGTTTGAGATTATGGTAATAAAGTAAGTGGGCCATTTCACCACCCAAGTTCCATTCTTATCTTTATACTGTTTATGAAACTGTTTTCTTGGATAAGTCCTGATTTTACCTTCTCCTGCCAATTCCACCCTCCTTCACTCCCTCCCTCATAATGCTGTATGCCACATTAGAAGTCCCCTGACATTGTGGTATTGTGCACTTCACTGGTGCAAAACCTGTGGGGGGGGGGGGAGTGTTGGAACATGGTAGTCTATGGAGGGCTGGGGATATGGGGATATGAAAGCTGAAATTTTAACTCGTTTGAAAGATTTCAGTTTTAGGTTCAGGCAAAAGACATTCCCATCTTAATATACTTCATGAGGAATGAAAAAGAGGACCGAAAGAACAAAGGTGGGGGGCTGAGGGGGAGTGTTGGAACATGGTAGTCTATGGAGGGCTGGGGATATGGGGATATGAAAGTTGAAATTTTAACTCGTTTGAAAGATTTCAGTTTTAGGTTCAGGCAAAAGACATTCCCATCTTAATATACTTCATGAGGAATGAAAAAGAGGACTGAAAGAACAAAGGTGTAGAGGAGTGCATCCTTTTCCATAAGAAAAAATATGTTTGTACATTTTCCAACGATGTTAGTGGCCTTTTGAATGTCCAAGGTCTATGGCACATGCCATATGATGATAGTTTGCCACACATGCATCAGAGAGTTTCCTTATATGCTGATGCATTTCTTCTTAGTCATGCTGACTATTTAGCTTTGCCTCTCTTCTTTTGGGTTGAAACTTAGCATTTTCCTTTGCACAATGTATGAATGTTCCCACAGGTTGAACTCGAGCAGTTTTACTCGAAGGGAAATTCTCTATTGACTTGGCACGAGAAAGGGTTCATTATCTCTACATATATTCAAGAGGTTGATTACTTCCTCTCTTGTGCAGGTTACATCCACGCCCAGAAGATGATGCAGAGTACTTACATGGCATTCTAGAATCCATTGCACGCATCGAGGTGGAGCGTCTCCACTATACTTAATAGATGGGTATTCTGTTTAGATCATGGTTTGTAATGTCATTGATGGAAAATGTATTGTCCAGCTCCAGAACCAGTATGATCCATCTGTATCAGACAATACAACCATATTGGCGATACATGCATTTCGGAGAATCTGATAATTGTAGAACAATATTTAAAACCGTCACTTATCAATTAAAAGAACCATGATTTCAATAGTTCTCTCTTTTGGGATGAATGACTAAGTCACACATGCTTGTGATCCAGGCAAAGGCTTACTCATTACTAAAGGAGCTTGGTGCAACTGAAGTAGAGGAAGTGTTTACTGCTGGAGGGGGTGCGAAAAACGAGCAATGGATAAAGATACGGGAGAGGGTGCTTGGTTTACCTGTGGGTCGAGCAATGAATACTGAGGCAGCATATGGAGCTGCTCTGCTGGCATTGAGGGGTGCCCAACAAAACCGTAACTGAGTTTAGGATATATATTCTGTAAACATCTAATCATCTAGGAATGGTCGGTGAGATGTTAATGAACTAAGACATGAATTATACAATGTTGAGAATTAGAATCAGATTTCCGACAACTAAGATTTTTTAACTTTGCTGCTTAGTGTGGTTGACATTTTGTTTCCTTCCACTTCCAATTCTGTAAATTAAACAATAGAACAATATAAAGAAATTTGATTGCATGAACTAGTTTGGCTTGCTTAAGTTGTCATGTCTACTCTTCTATTCTCCTTGTGTTAGCTCCCAAAATATAAAGTTTGTGTTGGTACTTGATCTAATTGTTCAATCAATGCCTAGCAAAATGGACGGTCAGCAGAATAGACCATGTATAATGGAAAAAGTGTTCAGTCATCTATGTGTTGTGTGGCTGGGGTTTTCCTTTGGTGTCTAATAACCTTCTTCTTGTCACTGGCGCACCTCTCTGGAAATCCTTTTTGGGAGGCACAATTCTACATATTTCTACCAAATCCTTTTAGAAGGTGCATGGTTCCATTTTGATGTGTTCCACTTCTGCTAAACTGTAGAGGTTGATGTCTCAAGTCCATCTCGATGCGTTCCAATTTCACTAACCAGTAGGGGTTGATGTCTCAAGTCCATTTCGATGTGTTCCAATCCCGCTAACCGGTAGGGGTTGATGTCTCAACTCCCTTTTGACGTGTTTCACTTCTAATCATTGTATGCTCTTTATGAATTATACCAAGGTTTCAGAACCTCATAATCACAATGGGATCACCAGCAACTAAAATTTTGAACTCAGCAGGTTATTTTGGTGAATGTTCAGTTACTATTTTCTATTCTATGAATGAAAAAAAAGAGAATTTTATTACAAAAATTGATTATGCTGTCTAGTTTAGCTTGCTTGAATTGTCACATTACATTTTATTTTTGTTAGAAGTAAATCCATGAATTGCGGAGTATGGGATTAGCAGCAACACATCTATATGAAGGGATGTGTACAGTTACGGATCCATTTTGTTGATGTTTACTGGGAAGCAACCTACTGATTGTTGATGTTCAATTTGCGGCGTGCCAGAATTGAATTTGCGGCTCAATTCAAACAAAACAACTATGACCCCAAGCGCCAAGATAGGCAAATACATAGTATATGACTGAGATCAAATGAGATCGCTCGCTTATTCAACCGCTCGCTTAGTATGTAAAAAGGATCAGTGTCACGCCCTAGATTCGGTGATCGGAACTCTCAAGAATCCTGATAGCCGATTCTGACACCGACAACCTCCGTAGTATCCCATTCTCGGTTCCTGGCACCCATTCACCAGGTTCCGATCCTGGGATCCTACAAGGGGGATTTCTATAACATAATCCGATTCATGAAGAGCATACTCAAGATCATATCATAGTAACCACAGAAAGTAACCATGGGAACACATCACAAAATCCACTAAGAATTAAAACTTTGATAGAAGGTACAGTGCTCAAAAGGGAAATACAAGGTTTGAACAACGACGACTCCAAAAGGTCCTCAGCACGCTCCAATGCTCCTCCTCAGCTATTGCGGCTGCCTAGAATCTTCTGCACGCATCAATCGTGCATAAGCTTATAGAAAACTTAGAGGGTGGTGTGTGTGATAATACTAGTGCCGGGAAAGCAATACCAGAGAATGCGGAAATGCGGTATGAACCATGAATGCCATCAATGCCAACAGCCACATCAGGGCTATGTTATATCAAGCATGAATGCAGTAAGCCATCATAAGGCTATGCGATACAACATATGAGTACTGGGCGCCATACCAAGGCGATGCACAAGAGGCCTACATAGCCAATGTCATATGCGAAGTGCAAATGCAATCATGCCAGTCCTCATATCCAGTCCACGTATCCATACAGTTCCACTCTAGGGAAACCACCGGGGTCAAATACACTGCCAGCCGACTGCCGCTCTCCTAGCCGCATAGTCTAACGAGCGTAAGAGACCTCACTACCCGCCTGTGGACAGCCAATCACCAGCAAGGCTCAACGGTAGCAGACCCATTTACAAGCCGGTCAAACTCAGCCTAGCTATTGCCCCCTCACTCAGGCGGGTAAGGCCACACCCCATCTCAACCAACCACGCTACAGTGGGAGTCACGGCCTAATGGTATAAGGCACTCGGGCGCTCATGTTTTCCACTCGGTCTCGGCGTCGAGGCGTCTTCTTGGTACTATGAAGGTCTAGGGGCTTTCACACAAGGACACCTAAGTGCCCTATATGCTCAAATGATATTTCCAGTGTCCAAACACGACCATCCATGATAAACCTGTGGAGGCAATGACTCTGATGAAGCAAGGGCGAATATGACAGTGCAATGCAATGTCAAATATATGAATCACACAAACCAGTCATACATCAACCCCAAGCATCCAACGTGCTCAAGAGGGGAACTCCATCCCTCGAGGAAGCCATAATATCCTGCCCAATGGCACAACCATGACCAACACAATGCCATCCAAGCACACAATGATGCATATGGGTCATGAAGATGAGCAAGATATGCCATGTGGCGATGTATGGTGTTGTACTCTCCTCCTATCCAAGAATGGTCTAGGGCTAGGTACTTAGACAAATCCTACAAGGGGCACAACCTCTAATGGGGGCCCAATAGTTTGGGGTAGCCCACATGGCCAAGGTAGACAATGACATGGGCCTAAATAATAAGAATAGGCCTAGCAAGGGGCTCTATGGTGGACCTTTAACCACTCATAGAAGCAAGTGGGCCTACCTTGGGGCCACAAATGTGGACATTCAACCACTATTTGTCCCAAGAAGGTAGCCCATAAATAATCTATCAAGAATCAAGGCCCAAGGCCCAAACATTACCATAAATAAGAAACGGGCAGCTATAACATACATACATTTCCATGTTGGCCTCAATTAAATGGTCCAAGGCCTACTTAACACGTACATAAGTCCAAAAGGCAACATAACATATATGGCCCAATTCACACGTAATAATATTGGCCCATAGGGAAGGTTAGGGCTCATACATAAGGGCCACTACGACCATACATTGTGGTGGGCCTAGTGGGCAGCCCATTACTCCAACACATAGGCAAGAATTCTCATTCAAAATAAGCAAGTTGGGCATACAACCTAGCCTAAGGATATAGTTGATTTGGTGGGCAACCAAGGGCCCAACTATTCACACATTCTAGCCCACTAGCCCAACACAATACTATGGTGAATTCAGCCCAAGAATATACTGAGCCTATCTAGAAAGTTCCAGCCCATTTGGGCCTATAAGAGTCCAAAAATCTGGTTACATATATGCCCATATAACCCAACTATGGTGGGCCTCAAGAGTGCATTAATTAAGCCCAAATTAAGGAAGTAAGGGCATGAAATTATCACTACGAAATCCTCACAATATGGTGGGCCCCACACCCTTAAGACCCCAGCCCAAAAACAATGCACATTTATAAGAAACCTTGCTGGATTTTTAGTCCACCAGCTATTTGGGCCTACTGGAGCCCAGTAAGATAATCTTCTGATTGGAATAAGGGTCCAGGGAGGTCCAGCATCATGATCAGAGGGTCCCACCACATAGGGAGTACTCCAACAACACAAGGAATAGGTGGGCTACACTGCTGGACCAAAAGTCCAGCAACAGCTCACAATGGGCCTGGGCGGTCTAATGGGCTAGACGCCCAACCCTCTCCAAAGGCTAAAGTGGGCCCCATCTTGGACGTTCCACACTAGGGTGGGCCACGTCCAAGTGGGCCACATAATGGATGGACACATGGATGAAAACACTACATCATGGTGGGCCTCACAAGGGTGGGATGGCCAGCCTTGCTGGACGTCAACACCTGGGACGTCCAGCCACTTGCACCCGGGATTCGAATGGCCCAGATGGTCTACTTTCATGATAGGTGGGTCCCAGCAAGGGTGGGCCACCATAGGAATTAGTTTCAGAATTTATTATACATGCTAAGTATTATTATTATTATTATTATTTTTTAAATAAACAGCAATACATACAGAAAATCTGGTGGTGCAGAAATTACTGTTATCCCCATGTTTGGCACCACATGGGGTGGGCCTAAGCTTGTCCAAACCCCTGGAAAATAGGTGGGAAGGATGGTCCCACATATGGACAGCAAGTGGGGTCCACTGGAGTGGCCCACTTACACCAAGAATCAAGGTAAGAGTACTCATTTCTAACCTACAATGTTGCTGAATTGTCCACAAATTTCTGGACAGTCCCATGGGCCTCAATCATGGGGGAAATGATGTGAGCCCCATTCCTCATCAAAGTGGGGTCCACACACTACAAAATTCCCAAAGAAATTTGGGAGAAAAAGGCATGCAAACAGTCCTAAACATTACCTCAAAAGTCATGTTCCAGATGGGTCTGAAATCTGGACAGCAACATATGCTGTCCATATTTCGGTCCATGTAAATTATTCAAAGGGTTTTATACCTTAAAACATCAAGTGTGGTCCACCTAGATAGGTTAGCAAAATTTTAGATCCATTAGTACACCAAAACTTCCATGAAAAAACATGTTTAGAGGGCACCCAACCCATGCATGTCATGGTGGGCCTGGACGTCCAGCAAGGTGGGCCTGGACGTCCCATCTTCCTGATGGATCTGAGATGTTGTTGACCACCTTAGTGGGCCACATATCTCCAGAAATAAATAGAAGAAAATAGAGAGAAAGGGAGAGAGAAGGAGAGAGATCCGGCCATTGATGGAAGATTTCGCTACTCATGAACCTTCCACCTACAAGCTACACCATCCACTACCTTTATCTATTACATGCAAGCTATTACAAGGCAAGAAAATTTGCTGGGGGTAGGGACACCGTCCCCACCATGCATGCAAGGTCTAGATGACCTATGTGATGCTAAAATAAAGAGGAAATGCATCATGGTGGGTCCATGGAGAATGACACACCATGGAAGGAAATGTGCAAGATCTAGGCCCATGGCCTTCATTCTAGGAGCCATGTAGGACCTCCACCATGGATTAGTGGGTCCTACATGCTTCCATGCATGTAAGAAAAGGAAGGGAAGAAGAAGGAAAGAAGAAACATCTACATGGAGCACCCACCTCCAAGAAAGCCTTTAAAACTCCAAGAGCTAGGTCCTAGGCTTCAATGGAGAAGTTTAGATGGTTGAGATGGGGGTTCGAATGTTAGATTGATGGGGAAATAGGGAGGAGAGTTACTGGAATAGGGGAGAGGGTGGGACATCTCTAGCAATGGAAGAGGGAGATGAGAGGATGAGAAGGAGAGAGAGAGGAGAGGGAGGGGTATATCCAAGTAATGATTGTTCTCTAGGCTAGGGAAGAGCAAAGTCATCATGGCACATGGGGGGTAGAACCCAAGGCCAATGACGATTTTCTAGATAAGGTGGCCTATAGCTAGGCTATGATAGGTAGGGTGCTAGGGTAGGCATGATAGGCTTGAGCTAGGTGGGGACCATTCTAAAAAAACGTGCAAGGCTAGCTAAGTAGGTCCCACCACATGATGAAAGGCCAAAAATGCTCGGATGATAAGTCAAGATGCACACGTCAGAACTACGCATGAGACGCGACATTGGAACCACGGCGCCGATGCAGTCGCAATGGCATAGGTTTCGAGTCGATCCGGGTCGAGTCTACGTGATCGGACTTAAGGATGATAGCAAATGCTATTTACAGGTCGTGGGTCGCCGAGATTTGACCGCTAGGACCGCGGGACCTAAAGGAACGAAATGGATACTCAGGTATGGTCTTACAATCAGCCGATATTCAGAGGGTAGGGTTCACGCATTTTTCTCCGTACAAAAGGACTTTTCAATACAGATAAAGGAAAAACATGAAAGGAAACCTTACAGTCGATCACAAAGAGCAGCTGCAAAATGCCTTCCTAGATGGATAACTGAATCTAGTGTATGAGCATAAACACAAATTATAACTAAAATTATCAGCTACTTGATTAACGCTACAGATTACACTATGGAATGTAAACACTAAGCAAAAAGTAAAAGATTACACTAAGAAATGTAATTGATTGAAAAAAAAAAGTAGAGTGATTATACTAAGGAATGTAAATGACGGGTAATTGAAAGATATATTGGGTTTGATTGGGTTGGTATGAGAGAAATCTTCCTACTGAATTCCTTTGCTATTTATATCCTTAATCCGGCCATCTAAATGCTTCCTACATTCTGAGAGTTGTTGTAACCGTTTAACACATCTTAACCCTCCTTACTTCTACTCCTACAATCTATCCTATAACTGCTTTTGCACAATCACTCTTTAATCGACCGCTTAGTGGATGATGCGGTGTCGCTTGATGCACTCCAGCTGTATTATCGTAGAATCTTCTTCGTATATCCCCAAAGATCTCCGAATACACTACGCAAATCCATCCAAGTCACAGGCAATCACTCTGATTGTCTTTTGCGGGAATTGGTGACAATGAGGATGAACATTGATGACGTGTTTAATGTCAGTCTAAGCCTTCATCAATTTGCTAAGATAACTTTGCTTGAGTGAGCGATGGATATTGTAGATCGACGTCTCTCGGATGATGAAGATTGTAACAATTTTGAAAATAGCATAGCCATGAAAGGTGGAATTTAGGAATGCGTGGTTTCGATTGTCCAAATTGTAGTGGCATGTTCTACAAAATCACCGAGAAAACTAATGGAAAAGAGAGATGTTGGAGAATGCAAGTGATTTGAGACATACTTATTGGGGTTGGGATACACGGCAGGAGACAAAATGGAGTCCAGTTATTAGGTGAAGGTTCATCTTACCTCAATGAGGGATGGATTTTATCATATCCTCCATTAAACACTTTTTAAAAATAAATAAAATTATGAGGCCTTTTACTTGATGTTGACTAGCAACTAATTCCTTAATGATGACGATGATGATGATTATTATTGCAAATCGCCAAATCCCCATCCTAAGGAAAATCTTAGTATATACTAGTTCTCAAGTTGTACAAGTGGACTTTTTGTTTAGTGATCCTCCTTACTGACATTGATGGTTGACATTGATGGTGTTGATCAGTTTTCACTCCATGCACTACACATGCATACATGCAAAAGATCGGGTATAATCAATTCAAACGAAAAGAAAAGGAAGCAAGGAATAGATTATAGCACTCCTTTTTAATTGATGAAGATTTCTTGGGCTTTTAATCTTCATGCTACAACCCTCACTCAAAGCTATAGCCTTCAAAAGTCAAATGACCCAAATTCTAAAAGCTTTATAACCTCTAAGAGATGAACCTTATGATTACTATTTAGAAACCTCTGCCCTAGTTCTTATTAAGAGAGAGAGAGAGAAGAGAGAGAGAGAGAGAGAGAGAGAGAGAGAGAGAGAGAGAGAAGGACGTAGTTTCCATGTGCTTAGGCCAGTGGGCTTCTCGATTAAGTTGCATTTGAGTCATTACCTACCACTTTGCAATTTAAGGTCTCCTGTACATGAACTCTATCCCTTGCATATATACCACTTTACATCCTTTCATGTCATTATTAATTACCCTACCATCATGTGGGCCTATGTCCCAAATATTGTTCCCTTTTGACAGTCACGAGATCCACTGTTGAACTTTTGACAGGTTTAGTTAAAGAAAACACTTGTCTTAAAACACAAATTCATTGTTCCTCTTTCAAACTCAACGGATCAAAATAATTTTGTTTGAAAATAACTGCATCTGCATGTGATTAACTGGGTCTATCAGTCCAAGTGGTCTTCTGTGATGAAGCCATCTATACAATAAGACCGCATGTGTGGATTCCTTTTTGGATTATCATATTCCCTATAACTTTTCACATAATTAATAATGAAATCACAAGCATATGTCATCCTTAGTATTAACCTGTTGGGAAGCGTGGAAGGTGAGCCTTTAAGATTCGACGGCCTACACGAGTTTTGGAACCCTCACAAAGCGGAAGACTAATGCTCCAACGGCCCGTCTATCTACTACTGGAGCAGATGGATCTATTCACACCTCTGATCCTACGGTATAGATGACCCCGGATCACGATCTATGGATTAGATCATCCCAAGGAAAAGCCAAAATGGACAGATTACTGTACACACTATATCTTTCTGTATACTCTTGATATTTCTTATGATTGATTGCCCATTATGAGAGAAGCTATCCCTTTATATAGGAAATGAAGTAGATGGGATGAGACCAGATTATCTGGTCTTCTCCCTATCTCCTATCCAAAATCAAATTCAAAATTAAATTTGAAATTTCAATAGAAAGGAAAAAGTTGGAAGAAGCCTAAACATATGAGACCCACCCACTAGTGATTGCGGCACAAAATTTTGTCTATCTAAGTCGCCTAATAACAATCAAAGATCAAACATCGTGATCAAAAGAATCAGAGGCGTGGGACCAATTGGATCACTATAATCTTCTCACAGGTGCTTAAGTACTAAGTGATGTAACATCCCGGATTTTGGCCACTTGGAATTAGACGTCCTTAGGCAATGGGTCGATCCTAACACCTTATTACTTTCTCAAAACTTAATCCCAATGGAGCTTAAATTTGACCTTTGGCTCAAGGGGGGGCTCCGGAAGTGCTCCGTTGAGCCGAAACAGATGGGTTTTGGACATAACCTAAGTATACTTTGGCCCTGGGGCCATTCCCATTAGTTTTGGGCCTATATAAGAGCCTTAAGCCCTCACTCTCTCATCCCATACGAATTTGGAAAACCCTAAGAGAGAGAAAAAAGAAAAGAGAAAGAAAGAAAGAGAGAAGTGGGGATTCTTCCCTGCTAATCCACCTGCTGAAACACCACTCCCGTATAGTTCTTCCAGTGTTTTCAACGTCGTATTTGGGTAAGAAATCCTAACCCTAACCTGTTGTAGAGATTCAAATAGAACAGATGGTGGAATAACTAACCAATTCCCTGCTGTAAGTTGTTATGGTGCCGTTGACAAAGACTTAGTGTCTAAACTGATTTCGTTTCGCGTCTACGGCATAAGGTGCGGACTTTAAACGTATAGGTTATGGTTTTCAAGGCTTTTAATGTCAGTTAATGATATATTACTGACGTGGATGCTATTACACATGTACAAAGTGCTGTCCGTTTCGTTTTTCAGATATATGTTAACTATGTTGAATATACTGTATTCCTCGTATTTGTAGAAAATACCGTATACATATGAAATACAGATTTGTGCTTGCCATGATTAATTGCTGTCTATGTATGCTAGATACATGTGTATCAACTTTTGTGTGAACGGATTAGCCTAATACATGTTATCCCAACATACGTTGTGTATGTTATAACGTGTAGCCTAAGTGTTTGTAGAAATGTTCGAATGAATATGGAACTATGATTTATGCTTGCCATGACTATTGGTCGTGAATACATGATCGTAGTTCATGTGGCAAATCCTTTGTGAAAGGATTCGCTACGACAGGTGTTTTAACTAGCATATTACAGGTATGTTGGAAAGTGTAGTCGAAATGTTTGTAAAATTGTCTGAATGAGTAGGTAGTTAGTGAATTGAAATGTATAAGGGTGTTGAGATATGATTCTCAACTACTTTAACTATGTGTATGATTTCTCCATGTATCGTATATTATAGTGTTTGTTTATCTACGTAATGCATATGTATAAATCTATATTTAAGTTGTGCCGCGAAGGGTGATGGAGGAGTGGTGTAACGACTCCGTGCAACAGCCCTGGCACCCTAAAGCGGACATTATTGGACCTTTGATTATATGATTTGCAATCTTGATTCATAACTGCTTTAACTATCTTCTAGAATATTTTGTTGTAATTGAATGTGATTGGGGCTATTGTTTAGTCCAGGCAATCGGTAACAGGCCTTGATTTTGTGGTTGAGGTCATTTCGATACAAAAGTCACGTTCGATGAGTCTGAGTCGTACGATGGTTGTCGACAGTGGTACCTTATCGGTTACTTCAGCGTACGCTCGTACCAGTCGAACTTGTCTAATAACCCGATTGGCCATTGTACGTTCACTATGTTTGGACGCTACTGCTTGAACCTAAGGTACCAAACTTACCAGTGAAACCCCGTTAACCTTGGTACCTTGATCCGCTAAGACTCATGAACCGGACATGGTGGTATGAGACACCGTGGTCGAGCTGTCGGCCTACGCTGGGGCGACGAGCCTCCCCGTAGTGACCAGTGAGCAACCCAGACTCGTAAGCCGAATACGGTGGTATGGGACACTGTATTCGAGCTGTCGGCTTACACTGATTTGGTGACGAGCCCTTTGTAGTGACCTCGAGCATACTCTGAACCTGCGTAGAGGCGATGACCCTTTCCGTAGTAATCAGAGTATACACTAGGCCTGTACTGATTTGGCAACGAGCCCATTGCCGTAACCTAGAGCCGCAATATCGTATGAGATTTACTAGGACTGATGACCCTAGAATGGATCCTTGTTTGGGAAGTGATATAAGGGAGGTACCTTAGTTTCCTAATCCTGCTGTATGAAAATGACTAATAAGGAACTTAGTAATCACGTTCATGCACCGCATTATGTGTGCGTTTGGTGTTGATGGTCGAGCACTGAGGGAGTATGGAATGTCGCGATCGTAAGAAGGAGTCGCTGAGGGAGTGTAGGCGAGGGCATACATCATACATACATACCATACTTGCATTAATAAGAGTACTTAGGGATGTGTGATTTAATGCTTTATCATTACCGCTTAATTGAATTGATAACATGTTAAGCTTTGCTTTATTGTTCCACTGAGTTGATCACTCACTCCCACGTTACGGGACGGTATTGTACACACCAACCAGACCCTGTTTGAGTTTCAGATGATGGCGATGCTTACGAAGCGGAGCCAGACTTTTATGATGAGGAGGAGGGTTTCTCCTTATACAGCTATCAGGCAAGTCTATCTAGACCATCTTCTAATCGACGGGAGTACAGGGATTACTTTAGTTTGCACTTTTGGAACACCCATGTATATTCATTTTGTTCATTTTTGGTGTATACATGTCTATCTTTAACCTGGTAACATGTTCATACTCTGGAGACGTACGACAGTTTATATATTTTATATATCTATCACAGTCTTCCGCTTGCGTAATTTAACTGTCTCTGGAGTATGATATGTTGTTTTGGTATAATCCCACTTATGTTTATTGCACTAATATGAACAACTTCATCATCATTATCTATGTTGCATATGATCATTGATCATCGTATGCATTTATCTGCCAAACCTTGAGTGAGTTACTCGACCCCCAATACTACAGTGACCACATAACTAGTACTCAATAACTCAAGATTTGCAATACCTATCCTAGTCCGCATGACTACACCCGATGGAGTTAACTCCCGATCTGAAGTACTTGGCCAACATACGCACTTATCCAACTTATCGAGTTATTCTGAAAACTTGATTTTTCACAAACTTCGACTAAAACCAATTTAAAGCAATATATATATATATATATATATATATATATATATATATATATATATATATATATATATATATGCTTTTAAAGAAAAGTATTGTTTGCAAAAGTCTAATAAAATAACTCGATACTGCCGGCGCGATAAGTCTTTAGGTGTATATTTATAGTTTTATAAACTTGGTGTAGCTGCAACGAAATCTTCCCCACACAAATGTGTAATTTGGAATTAATCAAGCCGCTTTCCTACCGTAACTGAGTCTGGCCAATTAAGGACATTTCGTCATAGTACACTAAAGTAGTGACACTCAATCTCATCCTCATATACACAAGACAAGGGTAGCTAAGGACACAAAGAGTCACCTACGGGACTGGCTACTCACACGTTGCAATGATTGGATCGAATCAAATCAATCTGTAGGTAAAAGGTCCAAGCACGTGGCTACAATCCACGTCGTAAAGTAGACAATATAAGGTGAATGTCGGGTCTACAATACGCAGGTCATTCTACATGAGGTACGACTCATCTCATAACCTCATAACCTGGCTATTCAGGCCATAACATTGATCGCATGAAAAATGAATAGTGCAATTATGTTATTCGACTTTATCAATCTCATCTTCAATCTTAAAAGATTGTAGGCGGATACAACTCACTCATATCCATATCCTTTACTATTCACAATAAAGAGAAGTTCATACCTCAATGTATAAACATGGCCTTAAATATACCTCTCTTGTACATTCAAGGTTGGTCAACCTGTGTGAGTGGGTGACCGGCCTGCCGACAAAAATAGAAATTGTTGAGGGTCAAATATTGCATATCAGACCCCACTTATTACCTGATTTTACGAACATGATACTGTTTAACGGCCTATTTTAATCGTGTTTGTGTTGCAAGGTATATTTAGGAGCGTGGTCTGGAAAGGATGCTAAAAACATGGATTTAATGCTCAGGCATCATCAAGGCATTGGACGGGACTCCATGGGACCAAGATCAAGGATTTACACGCCGAGGATCAGAGAAATTCAGCCACTCATCTTAAACAGGCCCGAAAGATGTTCAAAATATAAGATCACAGGGTTCCCACCATCTGATCAGCTCAAAACTTTATACAGAGCCTGAGGACTCCAAAGTAACCGTACACGTCAAATTTCAGCCAGTGGATCCCTTTGGAAGTTGCCCAACGGACAGATCAGCCCATGGATATCTGATTTGGGGCCCACCTGATATCTGGATGTGCCTCAATTGTGGACCCAACTGTTAAAATTATATGGAGAACCATATGGATGGAGGAGATTTTTCACATACATCATAATGGACCCCACATATGCATGGCATGTGCACAGTATGCAGGTGCACCAGCTGTGCACCCATGCACTCAAAGTCGGTCAGCGGGTGCTGACCGACTTTCCTTTTTAAAAAGATTTCAAATCCCGCTGGCGGGAGGAACAGAGACTGCGGCTCTTTCTCGTGGGCCACCATCACGAGTCGACGGTCCGATCCGGACCGTCCATCGGAGTCCTAAAGGCCCATTTACTAAGACCTAGGTGGAAACCTCCCAACATGCAGCGAAAATCTCATTTCAACCATTCAAAAGGAAGATAGACAGTGGATTAAATAATCCGTGGGCCATCATGAATCTGATCTAAAACCGATCATGTTCGACCGATTTTTCGAGAGGATTGCAATGGACGGCGTGGATTCCCCAACCAACCTCAATCATGGGCCTCACCAATGTCACAGCGTAAAGCATCTCACGCGGGCCCTGTTTCTGCGTCCGACACTGATTGTTTGTTAGGATTATTATACGACCATGATGATGATCGGACGGCCGATCTGGACCGTCCATCGTGTAGACCTATCCAAAACACCCCAAGGGACAGTGTTCTTTTGGACAGAAGCAAGGAAAAAGGGCATTGTCTTGGACTGTCTTCTTGACTACGTAACAGAGCTTACGCAAGAAACTTCCAAATCCAATGCTGCCGACTGAAGTTTTGCATGAACTTTCCAAATCGACCACTGCATCGACTATGCACGTGACTACAACATCTATAAAAGAAAGAGGGGAAAGAAGAAAAGGGGGCTAGAACGTGCAGGAGAGAGAGAGAGAGAGAGAGAGAGAGAGAGAGAGAGAGTAGTGTTTGTTTTTCTTTTCTTTTTCTTTTTATTTTGTATTTGTTTAAGGGATCCAACCCATTCATGTTGGGCTGAATCTCTTAGATAGGGCTAAGAGGTGAAGCTTGTGGTGTGATGGGGTTGATCCTACGACTTTGATTCATGCCATGAACTATGTTGATTCTAGTTTTGAATAATAGGAATATTTCTAGTTTTTAATGGTTTATTGTGACTTACATTACAGTAGATCTGCGATGGCTTGAGTATTTCCTTTTCCTTTCTTTTGATTATGAAGCCAGGACGCCCTGTTGTTCACCATCGCCCCTTGGACATGGTGGAATGACGGAACTCTTCCTGACATTCATACATCACTCAGATTGGCTGTGAATTGGTTTAATTCTATTGGTTGCTTGTCTCATGGGCATGGTTTTGTGATGGAATCCATTCTAATTTACACCTATCTGATCTCTTGAAAACTAGATTAAATGAAGTTCAGAATTGATTTACAGGTTATATCTTCCAACCGGATGAAGATGGGACTCGAAGTCCAGTTGAGTTCATGAATCAAGCGTAGATCTCCCTGATCTCTACAAGTGGATCCTTGGCACCCTAGTTTCCTACATATGAATTCCTTAAGTTTTCGATTAATATTTCACCATTATATCCTCATATTCACTTGATTTAGATTTCATCTTATTCTAGTTCTAGTTCTGGTTATTTTCAGATAACGTACAGGTATCAGTCCCTTAGGATTCGACCTTGGTCTTACCAAGTTTATTACTACATCACAACCTTATACTTGGGGAGTGAACAAGTTTTTGGCGCCATTGCCGGAGAGTGACGGTTACGTTTTTCTGAGATTAACTAGTTTTAGGATTAGTTTAAGATTAGGATTTTCTAATTTTAGAATTTTTTCTGCTTTTAGAAACTAATCTGTTTTCCTGTTTTGTAGGATTTTGATATAAACTTCTAATTTGGTAATCCCTTTCTAATTTCTCTACTTTTCTATTTTTAGAATTAGGATTTTAGTTTTAGAAACTTTCTTATTCTAGGTTTCATTTTTCGAAACTAACTTTCTATTTTTAAAAAATTTCTATTTCTAGGCTTTCATTTATTTTAGAAAATTTTCCCTTTTTAGAAACTAACATTACTTTCTTAGGATTAGTTTTTTTAGAACTTTCTAACTTTAAGTTTAGAACTTTCCTAATTATTTTTTAGAATTTATTTTATTTTATTTTTAAGAACTAGTTTATTTTTAGAACTTTCCTCTTTTGTTTTTAGAAACTAGGTTAGTTATTTCCCTTTTTAGAGACTCTTTCTAATTTTAGAAACTAACTCATCTTTCCTTTATTTTATTTTAAAAAACTTTCCTTTTTAGGAATTAGTTTATTTTTAGAATTTTTTTTAATTTTTAGGTTTAGATTTTCTATTTTAGAAACTTTCAAGTTTTAGGGAACTTTACTTTTAAGAAACTAACTTAGCTTCTAGGTTTAGGGAACTTTCCTTTTTAGAAATTAATTTTCTATTTCAATTGTAGGAACTTTCTAACTTTAGACTTTCTATTTTAGAAGCTAATCTCTTTTGTTTTCTTTTGCAGGATCTTAACATAGGAACTTCTCAATTGGTACTTTCCTTCTAACTTCTCCTCCTCTTACTTTCCATACTGTTGTAGGATCTCTTCTTTTATTTTTCTTAGGATTAGATTCAGATTGAGGGTTTCACCATGTATATGTACGAGTGGGAACATCAATATGATGAGATAGCTTTTGAGCATGCGAAACAATGCGAAGGGATGTATGATAATGATGATAGACATCCACTTATGTCTCAAAATTTTCCTAAAACAATCATCAAGAACCGACCTAAGCATAACACTCCATCGGTTAAGAAGTCCTTACGCGATCATATACGGGAGAACAGTTCCACCCCACGGACAGTACGTAAGTGTTGGGTTTATCATAACTATGGGAGTGAGAATTATTATCACCCATCTGATAAAAAGAAAACAATGCGTGATTATATTATGAGTGATAATAAGTATTACCAACCATCAGATTCTCCCACATATGATCCGTATGACTATGATCAGTGGAAACATCAAAATTGGAAAGATGAACCAACAACATGTTATAGTGATTATTCTCTTGGATCCCCCACCTTTGAGATTCAACCAAAATCGATCCAAGAGAATTCATTTCAAAGTGACACAGACTCTGCTACGGACATGAGAAAATTACTAGAAGAGCTTGAATCACGCCTTGATAGGTTAATGGCTAATGCACCTCAGCCTCAACCCAATCCAATTCTCCATACACAACCCCATACCTATGATCAATGAAACCATCGAAATTGGGAAGTTGAATCAATAATGCATCATGATAACGATTCTCTTGGGTCCTATACCTTTGAAATCCAATAAAAAACGATCTAAGAGAATTCACTTCAGAGTTCCATACAAAATCTAGAGCTCATTTAACAAAACACGCTCCAAAGATTTCAAGAACTTGTAAAAGATGTACAACAGTGGAGTTCACGTGATGCGACTATGAAAAATAATGCAATTGAGAATGAAGATTTGGATTGTATTGACGAGCACATGGTTCAATTTCCCGATGAGTCGATCTCGATGACTGTCCAAAAGAATGATCAAGAGACGTGGGTGTCTTTCAAATATAATGCTAGTAACACACTTCACTCACATGACACACATAATTACAATGATGAGGTAGAGGTTAGTTTATTCGAACCTCAACCCAGTCTAGGAATAGAATGTGAGGAACGTGATCCCATCCCAAGTGTGCACTACACGGAATTAGATGATGATGAGTATTGGGATTCAATCTCAAGTGTGGCCCCTGCCAATAATCAAGAGGTTCAGGAAGTTGTCAACCATAGTGATCTACTCCACCTGTCTGACATGACTGATTTAAATGTGGAGGATGAACCACTTTCAACTAACCCTTCCAACCTTTGTGATGCACGTTTGGACCACTCCCCTGAATTGAATGATGATAGGATTCGGGAGATGGACGATTTACTTGACATGACTCTGGAATTTGAAACTAACCAGTTGAGGCTACAATCTAATTTATACACTTTAGACGATTCAATGCCTCCACTGAGAAGCTTCAATGACCAGAGTCTTCATATCAATGCTCCCCCTATTGATCTCTAACTTGTCTGTGTAGGGCAGGAGCAAGAGAGCATGCGTTCATCTGCTTCTAGAGACGATAGAATCCTTGGGCAAATCATCACAGACTTCGATGCAGGAGACGAGTTACTCTCAGCTGAATTTTCCAATTCTTTGGACAATTGTGTGGCACACTTTTTAGATTCGAATGATCTTATAATTAAAGAAATAGTGGATGCCTTGCAAGAGACTATTGTGGTAGTTGTTACTAACCGAAAGAACCCTTACTTTGAAGCCCCTCCTTCCCCAGACCCTGAATGTTTACCATTAAAGGAAGAGGAGCTGAAAATTGAACTAAAGTCTGGAACTTCAGATTGTGTTAAGACTACATTACTTCATGAGAATTCTTCTGAATTTTATCTACCTGTAGTCTCTAATTCACCAGGGGATACTAACGTTGAAAATTTTTCTGTCACAGGTGAATCATATATACTTTGGATACCTCAAGCAACTCAACGAAAAATTTCTTATGAGGTACATAAGTTTCTCTGGAAAGTCATGCTCCAGGGCGTCCAAGCCTATTGCAAAAAGGGCTTTTGGATGATCTTGTTGAGAAACTTACTAAGAAACTTATCAAGATATTGGCCGAAAGAGGAACCTTGCGGCATGACTCAGTAGTTTTTTTTTTTTTCCTAGTTTCATAGGACTAGGGTAGTTTGTTTTATGCTATTCTAGGATAGACAGTTTTATACCATTAGGTTAGTTTGCTTCCTGCATTGTTTTAGGATAGTTTGCTTTCTTGTCTTCACTCTCGTGCTGACCGGCTTTCATGCTGCCATCTCTTGGAAAGTCTCTCTCAATTCGTTATCCAGGTACTATCTTCCCATCACTTCTCCTTTACTTTCATTGTCTCAAGTGCATTGCATACTTATTTCTTTTACATTGAGGACAATGTAGATTTTAGTTGGGGTGGGATATTAGGTAACCTAATCAGTGTTTTCTTGGTCTTGAGCAAAAATTATGAATTTTTTTTTTTTTGAATTTCTTATGAATTCGAAGTGATTTTGACGGCCATCTAGGGCACTTAGAATTTCAAGATACGTGATGTTGGTAACTTATGACTCGTGGATTCAGTATCTGTTAGATTTCACAGTTAAGTTTGAATTGTTAATCCATGATTAGAAGTTGTAAACATTGATTGAGTCATGATTTCACATATCACATCTTGCTTACATATTAAGGTTTCAGTTCGATATTGAATGATTAACTTGGTAATCACTAAGCATGTAAGGAACCGGCTTGAAAAATTTGTCTGTCATGATCAATTGAAGAAAAAGAAAATACATATCTTAAAAAAAAAAAAAAAAAAAAAAAAAAAAAAAAAAAAAAAAAACAGATACCTTTGGAAAGGGTTGGGCGAATAATCTTCACCATAGGTTTGCTCCCTATAGGTGTAGATTTAATTCCCCATGGGTGATATGTGAAAAGGGTTGGGTGTACGGTCTTCATTATAGGTTTGCTCACTATAGGTGAGGATTTGATTCCCCTCCTTGGAGTTGCTTTTGATGAAAAATAAAAAATTGGAAGAAGGGAAAGCTATCTGTAAGACAAGTTCTAGTTTACGTTTTGGTTGTCCTGAATGCTCATTCAATCATCAATATATCATAGAAATTGACAGTTGGATCTCTTAATGATGATAAGCTGAGATTACACTATACACTCATGGAACTCAATGTTTAGAATTTTTCTGATTGATGGATTAATACGTTGAACTTGACTTTGAAGTTTACTGCACGCTTGAGGCCAGGAGAAAATAATACCCAACATTTATGAATCTTAGAATTCTCGTATCTGGATTATTTTACAAAATTCACTAGAGTTCGTAGAAATTGTCCTGTAATTCTCAACTTATTTTTCGCATACTTTGCTCGGGACTAGCAAAATGCTGGTTGGGGGTTGTGTTGAGGGTCGAATATTGCATATCAGACCCCACTTATTACCTGATTTTACGAACATGATACTGTTTAACGGCCTATTTTAATCGTGTTGTGTTGCAAGGTATATTTAGGAGCGTGGTTTGGAAAGGATGCTAAAAGCATGGATTCAATACTCGGCATCATCAAGGCAATGGACGGGACTCCATGGGACCATGATCAAGGATTTACACGCCGGGGATCAGAGAAATTCCAGCCACTCATCTTAAACAGGCCTGAAAGATGTCCAGAATATAAGATCACAGGGTTTCCACCATCTGATCAGCTCAAAACTTTATACAAAGCCTGAGGACTCCAAAGTAACCGTACACGTCAAATTTCAGCCAGTGGATCCCTCTGGAAGTGGCCCAACGGACAGATCAGCCCATGGATATCTGATTTGGGGCCCACTTGATATCTGGATGTGCCTCAATTGTGGACCCAACTGTTAAATTATATGGAGAACCATATGGACGGAGGAGATTTTTCACATACATCATGATGGACCCCACGTACGCATGGCATGTGCACAGTATGCAGGTGCACCAGCCGTGCACCCATGCACTCAGAGTCGGTTAGCGGGTGCTGACCGACTTTCCTTTTTAAAAAGATTTCAAATCCAGCTGGTGGGGGGAAGAGAGACTGTGGCTCTTTCTCGTGGGCCACCATCACGAGTCGACGGTCCGATCGGGACCGTCCATTGGAGTCCTAAAGGCCCATTTACTAAGACCTAGGTGGAAACCTCCCAACATGCGGCGAAGATCTCATTTCAACCATTCAAAAGGAAGATAGACAGTGGATTAAATAATCCGTGGGCCACCATGAATCTGATCTAAAACCGATCATGTCCGACCGATTTTTCGAGAGGATTACAATGGACGGCGTGGATTCCCCAACCAACCTCAATCATGGGCCCCACCAATGTCACAGCGTAAAGCATCTCACGCGGGCCCTGTTTCTGCGTCCGACGCTGATTGTTTGTTAGGATTATTATACGACCATGATGATGATCGGACGGCCGATCTGGACCGTCCATCGTGTAGACCTATCCAAAACACCCCAAGGGACAGTGTTCTTTTGGACAGAAGCAAGGAAAAAGGGCGTTGTCTTGGACTGTCTTCTTGACTACGTAACAGAGCTTACGCAAGAAACTTCCAAATCCAATGCTGCCGACTGAAGTTTTGCATGAACTTTCCAAATCGACCACTGCACCGACTATGCACGTGACTACAACATCTATAAAAGAAAGAGGGGAAAGAAGAAAAGGGGGCTGGAACGTGCAGGAGGGAGAGAGAGAGTAGTGTTTGTTTTTCTTTTCTTTTTCTTTTTATTTTGTATTTGTTTAAGGGATCCAACCCATTCATGTTGGGCTGAATCTCTTAGTTAGGGCTAAGAGGTGAAGCTTGTGGTGTGATGGGGTTGATCCTATGACTTTGATTCATGCCATGAACTATGTTGATTCTAGTTTTGAATAATAGGAATATTTCTAGTTTTTAATGGTTTATTGTGACTTACATTACAGTAGATCTGCGATGGCTTGAGTATTTCCTTTTCCTTTCTTGTGATTATGAAGTCAGGATGCCCTGTTATTCACCATCGCCCCTTGGACATGGTGGAATGACAGAATTCTTCCTAACATTCATACATCACTCAGATTGGCTGTGAATTGGTTTAATTCTGTTGTTTGCTTTGTCTCATGGGCATGGTTTTGTGATGGAATCCATTCTAATTTACACCTGTCTGATCTCTTGAAAACTAGATTAAATGAAGTTCAGAATTGATTTACAGGTTATATCTTCCAACCGGATGAAGATGGGACTCGAAGTCCAGTTGAGTTCATGAATCAAGCGTAGATCTCCTTGATCTCTACAAGTGGATCCTTGGCACTCTAGTTTCCTACCTCTAAATTCCTTAAGTTTTCGATTAGTATTTCACCATTATACCCTCATATTCACTTGATTTAGATTTCATCTTATTCTAGTTCTAGTTTTGGTTATTTTCAGATAACGTACAGGTATCAGTCCCTTGGGATTCGACCTTGGTCTTACCAAGTTTATTATTACATTACAACCTTATACTTGGGGAGTGAACAGAAATCCTACATGATTTCAAGGTAAATACTGATGATCTACTTACCTAGTTTATATTAGTATTTAATACTGAATAAATAGAATGTGTTATTCATTAATCAAAGATCAAATGTACTACAAAACAAGTACATCACTCAAGCTTTTCTCAATCCCATCTGCCTGACTTGAACCTGAAATAGATCTCTAGCTATAGGTTTCATCATGGGATTAGTCATCATCTCCTTAGTATGAATGTAGCTGAGGACGACCTTCTTATCTCTCACTTGATTACAGACGTAATGCTACTTGATCTCAATGTGCTTAAATTTCTGGTGGTGTTTAGGATCCTTTGCCAAGTCAATGGCAAAAGATTGTCTATCTTCAGCGATATAGGCTGACGAACACTCGATACAATACCCAGACCCAATAGAAATCTATGAACCCATACACACTCCTGAACTGCAGCACAACATGCAATGTACTCGGCCTCAATAGATGAAAGAGTTGTGGAAGTCTGTTTCTTACTCGACCAGGAGATAGCTCCTCCTCCGAGTAAGAATACATATCCTGAAGTAGACTTTCCCTCATCGGCTTCATTACCCCAAGCAGCATCAGAATATCCTCTGAGCTCGAGGCTTGTGTCTTCATAACACAATATTAGGTCTTTTGTTCCTCTTAGATAGCGGAATTTACGTTTGACGGCTTGCCAATGAGACTGTCCCGGGTTACTCTGATAACGGCTGACTATGCCAACTGCATAGCTAATATCCGATCTGGTGCAAAACACAATATATATTAAGCTCCCTACTGTGCGTGCATAAGGTACTAAGGACATAGCCAATTTCTCGACTTCAGTTTAGGGATACGATTTTCTGTCTAACTTAGTAGCTTTATCCATAGGGGTTTCAACGGCTTTTGAATTTTCTATCCTGAGCCGCTCTAAGATCTTTTGTATATAGGTGACTTGAGATAAGCCCAAAAATTTCTTAGGGCGATCCCTGGTGATTTTTGCCCCAGGAATAAAGTTAGCTTCACCGAGGTCTTTTATCTCAAAGTTCGAGAATAGCCAATTTTTAGTCAATATCAACAATTGCATGTCATTACTAGCTAGCAGGATATCGTCTACATATAGAGATAGTATCAAAAAGGATCTTCCAGACCATTTCAAGTATGCACAATGATCTTCTTCACTCATTGTGAATCCAAAAGTGGTGATGGTTAAGTAGAACCTCATGTACCACTGCCTTGAAGATTGCTTTAGCCCATAGATAGATTTCAACAACTTGCAGACTTTCTTTGGATGTTTTTTGTCCACATAACCCATGGGCTGTTGCATGTATATCTCTTCGTCCAAGTCACCATTTAAGAATGCGGTCTTTACATCCATCTGATATAACTTTAAGTTTAAACTTGCGACAATGGACAAGATCATGTGGATTAAGGAGAACTTTGAGATAATGGACAAGATCATCCTCCTCCAAATCTCAAGAAGGGGAATGGAAAGAAGAAGCAGAAAAAGACAAATATAGTCTGCTTTGTTTGTGAAAATTCTGGTCATTATGCTCGGCAGTGTGCCCATAAAAAGACGGTAATTCTTAAGTCACTAGATACTTTGTATGCAGACGTTTGTTCTGAGATCTTTTCCGTTGATACTATATCTAACGAGTGGATTTTGAATTCAGGCGCAACAAAATATATGACATGGAGTCGCCGAGGACTTGAGGAATTCCGGCCTGTAGCCAAGGGAAGTTAAAAGGTGTATATGGAAAATAATGCTGTCGAAGATGTATTAGGGATTGACGTTTCCCATCTCTGTATGCGGTTAGGGCGAACAATAATCCTCCGTGATACTCTTTATGTACTGGGGATGCGTCGAATTTAATTTCTGTTTCTATGTTACTATTTGATGGTTTTGATATTCGATTTTTTAGGACAAGAGTTTCTTTGAGACTAAATAACCTCAGCTTTGTATGGGGAAAATTAATTTTAGATTTATTTTTTCTGAACGTAGATACTGATAATGTACCTCTTGCTTTATCTGCTAGGTCGAATGAAACTGTAGTATCTGAATCTCAAAAATGGCACGCGAGATTAGGTCACATCGGAAAGGATCGTATGACAAGACTAGTACGATCTGGTCTGTTAGACTCTTTATTCAAAGTTGATTTGCCATTTTATGAACATTGTGTGTTCGGGAAGACTTCGAAGAAACCATTTCCTAAAGTAGCTAGGTCTAAGGGCTCACTAGAGATAATCCATTCAAATATTTGTGGACCCTTTAATGTACATGTCAGAAATGGATGTCAATACTTTATCACTTTCATTGATGATTACTCACGTGATGGATATGTATATCTCATCTCACACAAATCTGATGCTTTTAATTGTTTTTTTTACATATAAAGTTGAGGTGAAAAATCAGCTTGAGAAAAAGATTAAAATCCTTCGATCTGGTATAGGTGGCAAGTATACATCTAAAATGTTTAAATCATATAGTGAAAACGTTAACATTGTTTGACAGTACACAATGACTTACACTGCACAATAATATGGTGTTGTAGAGAGAAGGAATATGATACTATTGGACATGGTTAGATCGATGATAGCATAAGCCAATCTCTTTACCATATTATGGGGAGACGCACTATTAACAGTCGTCTACGTCCTTAATAGATTCTCATCCAAATCCATCGCTAAGACCCCATCTGAGATGTGGTTTGAGAGGATTCCTTCTCTAGCCAACCTACGCCCTTGGAGATTTTCAGGATATGTTTTGCTGCCTACTCCGCATAGAGGTAAACTTGATAATAAAATCATTGAATGCATGTTCATAAGGTACCATATGCATTCAAAGGGATACGTTATAGTTTATAAGAACCATGAACAATGTATTTAGATAGAATCCCGGGATGTGACCTTCGTTGAAGATAGATACCCCAGCCGAATGTAGCAAAAGGTTCCAACAGAACTTTTTGAAATACCTGATGTATCTCAGGAGAGTTGGATTTCTTCTTCTCACGATGATGATACTCCTATAGTTCATTAGGACAGTAGGAGGACATCTCGGCAGGATCCTAAGTTACGTCGAAGCGAAAGAGGATTGATTCCTCGAAGGTACTTCGATATCGAGGGGCAAACATTTTCTTGCGTTGTGATTGATGATAATGAACCTGATTCGTATTAGGATGCATTATTATCTTCTAACTCGGCCGATTGGGTGAATGCTATGGACGAAGAGATCGCCTCCATGGAAAAGAATAAAGTCTGAGAACTTGTTGATCTGCTTTCCAATCGCAAAGCGATAGGTAATAACTGGGTACTAAAGATTAAAAGAAAGGTATATGGTACAGTGGACAAGTATAAAGCACGATTAGTTGCTAAAGGTTTTACACAAAAAGAATGCATTAATTACGAGGAGACCTTTTCACTTGTTACAAAGTTCTCCTCAATCCGCATGATCTTGTCCATTGTCGCAAGTTTAAACTTAGAGTTATATTAGATGGATGTAAAGACCACATTCGTAAATGGTGACTTAGATAAAGAGATATACATGCAACAACCCATGGGTTATGTGGACAAAAAACATCCAAAGAAAGTCAGCAAGTTATTGAAATCTATCTATGGGCTGAAGCAATCTTCAAGATAGTGGTACATGAGGTTCCACTTAGCCATCACCACTTTTGGATTCACGATGAGTGAAGAAGATCATTGTGTATACATGAAATGGTCTGGAAGATCTTTTCTGATAATATCTCTATATGTAGACAATATCCTGCTAGCTGGTAATGACATGTAATTGTTGATATTGACTAAAGATTGACTATTTTCGAACTTTGAGATGAAAGACCTCGGTGAAGCCAACTTCATTCTTGGGGTAAAAATCATTAGGAATCGCCCTAAGAAATTTTTAGGTCTGTCTCAAGCCACCTGTATACAAAAGATCTTAGAGCGGTTCAGGATGGAAAATTCAAAAGATGTTGAAACCCTTATGGATAAAGCTACCAAGCTAGACAGAAAATCGTGTCCCCAAGCTGAAGCCAAGAAATTAGCTATGTCCTCAGTACCTTATGCAAGCGCAGTAGGGAGCTTAATGTATGTTATGCTTTGTACTAGACCGGATATTAGCTATGCAGTTGGCATAGTCAGCCGCTATCAGAGTAACCCGGGACAGTCTCATTGGCAATCTGTCAAACGTATATTCTGTTATATTAGAGGAACAAAAAATCTAATGTTGTTTTATGAAGGCACAAGCCTCGAGCTCAAAGGATATTCTGATGCTGCTTGGGGAAATGACGCCGACGAGGGAAAGTCTACTTCATGATATGTATTCTTACTCGGAGGAGGGGTTATCTTATAGTCGAGTAAGAAACAGATATCTATAGCTCTTTCATATATGGAGGCCGAGTACATTGCATGTTGTACTGCAGTTCAGGAGTGTGTATGGGTTCATAGATTTCTATTGAGTCTGAGTGTTGTACCGAGTGCTCGTCAGCCTATATTGCTGAAGATAGACAATACTTCTGCCATTGACTTGGCAAAAGACCCTAAACATTACCAGAAATCTAAGCACATTGAGATCAAATATTATTACGTCCGTGATCAAGTGAGAGATAAGAATGTCGCCCTCAGCTACATTCCTACTAAGGAGATGATGGCTAATCCCATGATGAAACCTATAGCTAGAGATCCATTTCAGGTTCACGTCAGGTAGATGGGTGTAACGTCTCGAAAAAATCTGTATAAAGACCCGAGTACCACCTCAGGCAGAAATCACTCAAGACCAAATCCTTTAGAAATTAGACGAAATTAACTAAGTGTTAAGCTAGATTAGTTGTGAAATTCGCTTGAACCACTTTAAATATGAACTACAATACCCAAAACTTGCAGAATCATCGACGCTACATTACCCTATAATCTAGGATCAATCTCATTACCCAGTTGCTCTCGGGAGCATCACGAAACTCCGTATCGGACCTGGACCGCACGTCGAAAGTCCAATTACCGCGAAACTAAACGATTATGACCACCTTGCTGGGCTTGACAACCATCTCGGAAATCAAGTCTTGACTGTGTCCAGAAATGTACAACTTGAGCCCGGAGCGAAGTGTGTAAGAAATGTGAATATTTTTGGAAATAAAATCCAAACTTAAGTAAACTGAGACGTGTCGCTTGCGGGCCAAATATAAGGATTCAGACCGTCAGAATCTGACCCAAATACATCCTCGGGTCAGGAGAAATTTTTCACACATGTCAGTATACTTGTGGCCCTGAACGAGTACCGGTGACCGTTGAACTGAAACTTGTCCGTCACGATCGATCTGTAAATCTAATCGGACCGAAAGCTTAACTCGACCTAGATCAAATGTTAGGGAGCTTAAGTCCGACCGCACGCAGAAAGGAGGCCTCCAAAAGTGCTCTGTTGAGCCGAAACAGATGGATTTTGGCTATAACCTAAGTATACCTTGGCCCTGGGGCCATTCCCATCAGTTTTAGGCCTATATAAGGGCTTAAAACCCTCACTCTCTCACTCCATATGAATTCTCTAGAACCCTAAGAGAGAGAAGAGAAGAAAGAGAAAGAAGGAGAGAGGAAGTGTGTGAGAGAGTTGGAGTCACTCCTGAGATTCGATCCCCGCTACTCCACGTGCCTTACCACCACTTTTGTATCGCTCTACCGGTGATAGCGATCCCGTTCTTAGGTAAGAAAACCTAACCCTAATCCGTTCTAGGGTTTCAAATAGTTGAAATAATGAAATAGTTAACCTAGTTCATGCTATAGGTTGCCATTCTGCTGGTGACAAAGACTACGTGTTTAAAACGAATCCATTAAGCGTTTACCGGCGTAAGGTGCGGACTACGAACGTATAGGTTATGGTTTTCAAGGCTTTCAATGCCGGTTAATGATTTATGACTGACGTGGGTGTCATTTCACATACAAAATGCGATGTTTGTTTCACTTTTCAGTTATATATGAACTATGTTGAATATAGGGTAATCCATGTGTTTGCTGAAATAATCGTATAAGTATGGAATTTGAATTTGTGTTTGCCATGATTAATTGTAGTGTTTATGTGATAGTTGTATGTGCGACAACTCCTTATGGAAGGATTTGCCCTCATATAGCTTAAAGTTGAGTTGTACCCTGTAGGTTGAAATGTGTAGTCTAAGTGTGTGGAAATGATTGAATGAGTATGAAATTTGAATTCCTGCCTGCTATGATAACCCGTCGTGGGTATATACGGGTTGCATTCGTGACAACTCTTTAGTGAAAGGATTTGCCCTAATACACGTTGTGATCGGCATACGTCATGTATGTTGATATGTGTAGTCTAAGTGTTTGTAAAAATGTTTGTATGAGTAAGCACTTGGTAAATTGTACTTTAAGTGGGTGTTAAGATAGGATTCTCAACTACTTTAACGATGTGTATGATTTCCTCCATGAAATTTGTTTTATATTAATTATTTTACTTATGGAATGCATATGTATGGATTCATGTTTATGTTGTACTTCAGAAAATGCTCAAATAGTCGTAGGATTTGAATCACTTATTCATTACTACTTTGATTATCTCATGTGATTACTTGTTGTAATTGAATGTGGTTGGGGCTATTATATAGTCCAGGCAATCGGTAACAGGCCTTGATTATGTGGTTGAGGTCATTTCGCCACATAAGACACGTTCGATGAATCCAAGTCGTACGATGGTTGTCGATAGTGGTACCTTGTCGGCTATTTCAGCGTACGCTCATACTAGTCGAGCTTGTCAAGTAACCCGATTGGCTTATTGTGTGTTCACCATGTTGGACGCTACTGCTTGAACCTAAGGTACCAAACTCACCAGTGAAAACCCCGTTAACCTTGGTACCTCGATCCGCTAAGACTCATGAGCCGGACATGGTGGTATGGGACACCGTGGTCGGGCTGTCGGCCTACACTGGGGCGACGAGCCTCCCCATAGTGACCAGTGAGCAACCCAAACTCATGAGCCGAATACGGTGGTATGGGACACTGTATTCGAGCTGTCGGCCTCCATTGGTGCAGCTTGACTGTGGTCCCCAGTCGGGTTGGCGATGAGTCTTCGAAAATAGACTGCCAGTTAGTAGGGCATTGGTGGAGTGACCTCGAGTACAAAATAGGCCTACCCTGACATAGCGTGGCTGTGGTCCCCAGTCGGGTTGGCGACGAGCCTTAAAAATAGACTGCCAGTTGGTAGGGTGTTGGTGGTAGTGACCTGAACTTGCCTATCGTATATGATTAACTAGGATTGACGACCCTAGATGGATCATTATTTGGATAAATGATACAAGGGAGGTACCTTAGCTTCCCAATCCTGCTGTATGAAAAGGACTAATAAGAACTTGGTAAGCACGCTCATGCACCGCATTGCATGTGCCATTTGGCGTTGGGTAGAGCACTGAGGAAGTGACTGACATGTGCGACCATGAGATGAAGATCGCAGAGGAAGTGCAGGCGAGGGTATGCATCATTTATACATACCATTCCTGCATTAATTAGAGTACTTAGGGATATTTGATTGTATTGTTTTATCATTACTGCTTGACTGAATTGATAACATGTTAACCTTTGCTTTATAGTTTCACTGAGTTGATCACTCACTCCCACGTTACGAGACGGTGTTGTACACACCAACCAGACTCTGTCTTAGTTACAGATGGTGGCGATGCCTACGAGGCGGAGCCAGACTTCGAGGACGACGAGGAGGCATTCTCCTATATGTAGTTTTCAGGCGGATCTATGTAGACCATGTTCTGATCGACGGAGTTACAGGGATGTTGATTAGACGCCATTACACTTGTTATTTTGCACTTTTGGAGCACCCATGTATATTCTTTTTGTTCATTTTTGGAGTATACATGTATATATTTAACCCGGTAACATGTTAACACTCTGGAGACTTATAACAGTTTATATATTTTATATATCTATCACAGTCTTCTACTTGCATAATTTAACTGTCTCTGGAGTATGATATGTTGTTTTGGTGTAATCCCACTCATGTTTAATGCACTAACACGGATAACATTTAATCATCATTATCTATGTTGCATAAGTGATGCGTTAGAACTCGGGAGTGGAGCTTATGCTCGACCCCCGATTTTCAGGGTGTTACAATGGGATTGAGGAAAACTTGAGTGATGTACTTATTTTGTAGTACCTTTTGATATTTCATTAATGAATAACACATTCCATTTATTTAGTATTGAACACTAATATAAACTAGGTAAGTAGATCATCAGCATTTACCTTGAGATCATGTAGGATTTCTATTTTTGTCAGCAGGCCGGTCGCCCACTCGCATGGGTTGACCAACCTTGAATGTAAAAGAGAGGTACATTTGGGGCCATGTTCATGCACTGAGGTATGAACTTCTCTCTATTGTGAATGATAAAGGATGATGATTTGGGTGAGTTGTATCCGCCTACAATCTTTTAAGATTGAAGATGAGACTGATAATGTTGAATAACATAATCGCATCATTCATTTTTTATGCGATCAATGTTATGGCCTGAATTTATAGCCAGGTTATGAGATTATAAGATGAGTCGTACCTCATATAAAATGACCTGCGTATTGTAGACTCGATATTCACCTAGTATTGTTTACTTTACGACATGAATTGTAGCCATGTGTTGGGACCTTTTACTTACAGATTGCTTTGATTCTATCTAATCATTGCAACGTGCGAGTAGCCAGTCCCGTAGGTGACTCTTTGTGTCCTTAGCTACACTCCTCTTGTGTATATGAGGATGAGATTGAGTGTCGCTAATTTAGTGTACTATGATGAAAGGTCCTTGATTGACTAGAATCAGTTACGCTACGAAAGCGGCTTGATTAATTTCAAATTACACATCTGCATGGGGAAGATCCCGTGACAGCTATACAAAGTTTCTAGAACTATAAATACACACTTGAAGACTTATCCGCCGGCAGTATCGAGTTGTTTTTAATAAACTTTTGCAAACAATATTTTTTCTTAAAAGCATATATATAAGTATTGCTTTAAATTGATTTTAGTCGAAGATTGTGAAAAATCAAGTTTTCTGAATAACTCGATAAGTTGGATAAGTTCGTATGTTGGCCGAGTACTCCAGATCGGGAGTTAACTTCATCCGGTGTGGTCATACAAACTAGGGCAGACATTGTAAAGCTTGAGTTATTGTGTAACATCCCGAATTTTCACTATTTTGGGTTTTCAAAAAATCCTTGAAATTTATTTTTTTTAATTAACTTATAATATCACTTAAATGACCATTAACATTCAATGTTAGTTTATGCTGGGGTGGACCAGTTTTGTTATGATGGGGCAAGTGCGGGCCGTCAAGCTAGATGGCTGTTTACAATTAAAGGATGGCTCGTGCAGGCCGTACAGCGACCGAGGATGGTCGGAAAAATCTAAATCTTGGTGTGGCTGTTGGTCTCACTGGGCTTGTGGTTCATCGCGGACCGCGAAGCCAGTAGACACCTAGAAGTGGCATCTGGCAATTGCCAGATGCACCCCACCAATGCCAGATTAAAATCTGGTACTGACAAAAGAAACTGAGACTCCGGGCATTCCAGCCGTCGGATTTCTTCCGAATTTACGGTGATGGTTTGATATATTTTTCAACGCCCGTTCACCAAATCTGGGGCCCGATCGTGGCACGATGACCGTTGATCGCAAAGCGGACCCGTGCGATCAAACCCTATATCCGATCGCTCCCAATTTTGCACGGCCCTTCATCGGGCCATGGATCACTTAACCTATAAGTTTTATGGCCAGAAGACCCCCAGAACTATTCCAATCACCGAAATGGGCCCCACAGGGCCACTTAAAGGTCGGAGGCGCCCTCTCAGATCATATAACCGTTCATCCATTCGTCCTCAATTTTTGCATGGACCCTAGTCGGGTTAGGAGACAACTACACGCCGAATTTGGTGGCCAATGAGGCACTAGGGCCACCCCAACTTCAATAGGGAGCTCTAGAAGGCTAGTTTGAGAAATTATGGGAACTTAAGTGATTTGTGTCGTCCACTCTTACGCCAAGTTGAGGATTTCGGACCGTCGGTTTACGACCAAACTTTACCCGTGGATTAAGGATATTTCTCCGCTCACATCCGTATAGCCGCGGCCCCGATCGACCATCGGTGACCGTTGAACAGACTTCTAATCATATCTGTCGATCGGCGCGTCGAAATGGCGGGCCGATTGTGTCCATACGTAGATCATCATTATGACTAGCTATCCTACGGTGTATATCGACTAGTACACCCCATAGGCTAGAAAAACCCTCCCATATGGTTAGTATAGTAAAGACCCAACACTTGGGGCCAATTGCACCAAAACTGGCACTATATAAAGGGTTTCATTTGGGCACCCCTCCCCCCATACGATTTTGCCCTAAGAGAAAATGGGTGATGGATGTACCTAGGCGATCAATGGAACGATTTTGGTGGTGGTGGTGCACGGTTTCTTCTTGGAGAAGGTGTAGGAGGTTGTGGGTTTGATCCTCTTGGGCCCCACCTTGATTGAGAGTCCACCTTGCTCTCACCTTCACTCTTTCTTCTCCTTTCTCCTCTTTCTCTCTTTCTCTCTCCTTTTCTCTCTCTTTCCCCCTTTTCTCTTAGGGCAAAATCGTATGGGGAGAGGGGTGCCCAAATGAAACCCTTTATATAGTGCCAGTTTTGGTGCAATTGGCCCCAAGTGTTGGGTCTTTACTATACTAACCCTATGGGAGGGTTTTTCTAGCCTATGGGGTGTACTAGTCGATATACACCGTAGGATAGCTAGTCATAATGATGATCTACGTATGGACACAATCGGCCCGCCATTTCGACGCGCCGATCGACAGATATGATTAGAAGTCTGTTCAACGGTCACCGATGGTCGATCGGGGCCGCGGCTATACGGATGTGAGCGGAGAAATATCCTTAATCCACGGGTAAAGTTTGGTCGTAAACCGACGGTCCGAAATCCTCAACTTGGCGTAAGAGTGGACGACACAAATCACTTAAGTTCCCATAATTTCTCAAACTAGCCTTCTAGAGCTCCCTATTGAAGTTGGGGTGGCCCTAGTGCCTCATTGGCCACCAAATTCGGCGTGTAGTTGTCTCCTAACCCGACTAGGGTCCATGCAAAAATTGAGGACGAACGGATGAACGGTTATATGATCTGAGAGGGCGCCTCCGACCTTTAAGTGGCCCTGTGGGGCCCATTTCGGTGATTGGAATAGTTCTGGGGGTCTTCTGGCCATAAAACTTATAGGTTAAGTGATCCATGGCCCGATGAAGGGCCGTGCAAAATTTGGGAGCGATCGGATATAGGGTTTGATCGCACGGGTCCGCTTTGCGATCAACGGTCATCGTGCCACGATCGGGCCCCAGATTTGGTGAACGGGCGTTGAAAAATATATCAAACCATCACCGTAAATTCGGAAGAAATCCGACGGCTGGAATGCCCGGAGTCTCAGTTTCTTTTGTCAGTACCAGATTTTAATCTGGCATTGGTGGGGTGCATCTGGCAATTGCCAGATGCCACTTCTGGGTGTCTACTGGCTTCGCGGTCCGCGATGAACCACAAGCCCAGTGAGACCAACAGCCACACCAAGATTTAGATTTTTCCGACCATCCTCGGTCGCTGTACGGCCTGCACGAGCCATCCTTTAATTGTAAACAGCCATCTAGCTTGACGGCCCGCACTTGCCCCATCATAACAAAACTGGTCCACCCCAGCATAAACTAACATTGAATGTTAATGGTCATTTAAGTGATATTATAAGTTAATTAAAAAAAATAAATTTCAAGGATTTTTTGAAAACCCAAAATAGTGAAAATTCGGGATGTTACAATCTACCCCCCTTAAAAACAATTTCGTCCCCGAAATTGCCTAAGGATAGTAAGTAAAGGTTTCATTATTTCATTTGCCTAGGTTTTGTTGAATTCAAGTTCATATGCATGGTAAGGTGTGTACTATCTATACTAGTTTGGCTCATTCTAGTCTACCCCACTTAAAAGTTTTCGCCTTTGAGGTTTGAAAATAAATGTTAAAATCATTATTATCGTATTAAGAGGTTGTTGGTAAAGTTTACCTAATGATGGTATATTCTACTCTTTTAGGATTGGGCTAATACGGAAAGACAGTTGTGGTAGGCTCAAATCCGATACGTCGATTGTCCGCCTGACCAGGGCAGACAACACGTTGTATCCCTTCTGAATCCTGATGGATCCTGGTCTTCTGCTCGGTCAAAGCAGTGAGTCCATTGGTAGTCGCTCAGGATTGAGAATTGGGTCAAGCAGCGAGTACTTCGCAGATGTGTGGTTCCGTAATTCCGTAGTCTGATCAATCTAATTGTTTAGCCATCATTGGAAAGTTTAAATCTCATATTTATAAGGTTGTCCTTCGGGTCTTGGTCAAAGATTGTTCTCGTTTTAGTTCATGTCCAAATTAGTGATTAATGAATCTTTCACTATGCTTATGGTCAAACGATTATCTCAGAAAGGTTTCCAATGGCCTAAGATTGTATTTGTATGTTGCAGTTTCGATCCTAAGGCTAACAGGTTATGAGCAAAGCATGCCTTGTTTTTCATTAATTTTGAGAGGGGAGGAATAATCGGAAGTTCTAAGGTATTCTGGTGGTTTAGAGTGCTAATAACGTTAAGATGGACGCAGTAAGGCAATCATACATACAAGCATTTATAAGGTGACAAGAAAATTAAAAAAAAACAATCCATACATTCATATTAAATTCAAAGTGCCATTAGTATGGCTAGTTACATCATACAACATGGATTACATAGTTTTCTAGACATTCCAACATAAGGAAAAAAAATAACTTAGTCAAGCAAACGTCCTAACTATCCTTCAATACAAGCAGGTAGAACTAATCGATTCAAAGCAAACTACTAATTATCGGAAATGTTATGCTACTACTCTTCTGGATCGGGCAAAGATGGGGGTACTCCTTCCCCATGAGGGAAGGAATCACCGGAATGGGGAAGAAGGAAGTAACGGTTGCTAGGAATGCCATTTTCCTCGGCAGGGAAATGGATTTTGGATGAGAATGTAGGTGAGGGTGGGAGGGGAGATCCTAAGTATGGGTTTGGGAATGACTTGAAAATGTGTCTAGAATTTGTTTGGGGAAAGTGGGGTGGAATGGGTTTGAGAAAATGAAATTTGAGACGAGCTAGAGTGAAGAGGATTAATGTTGGGTTTCGAGAGTAAATGGGTGAATGAAGTGGGATTGAGGAAGGTTGGAATGTGTATTTGAGATGAATTGGTGGGAGTAGAGGAGGGATTGGGATGAATTTTGTGTTGGGTTTTAGAAGTGGTTGTGTAAGTGGGGTTTAGCTCGTTAGTCCACCGGCTCCCAAATCCTTGTGTTGAGAAGGGATTGGGATGAATTGGTGGGAGTAGAGGAGGGATTGGGATGAATTTCTTGAAACCCTTGTGTTGAGAAGGGATTGTCATAGATTTCTAACATGAAATTGTTTGCTTTAGGGATTCCGACCAACCGGCTCCCAAATCGACGTTCCTAGGTCGTTTTCGAGTCTCCAACGAATCACAAGGTGCGGACTATTGTTCTTAGGTGGCCTAGCACCAATTTTAGTAAGAGCTTAATGATTTTGATTGCTTGGATGTTATGATTTAATAATATAGAGAAAGCCCTAGGAATGTATGTTGTTGATACCATATGGATTTGCATGCTTAGCCTCTACGATGTTGTTCTTTCTTCTCATATGTTTATGTGTATGGATGAATCTTGGTTTATGCCTTATTGTTTTTCCCATATATTGTTACCTTATAGTATGTATGCTTTCATTACTCTTGTGCATATGATGGCTTGAGATGGAGGAAGTGCGTAACTTCCTCACCCACACACACACCTCACATACACTTGTTTCATGATATTGTTAACTATGCTTGCTATGAGAATCTGAATAATATGTTGAGAGGTATGAGAGCATGATGTGGTTTATACTAGATTATACATTGGTAGCTGGCATGCTATGAATCACCCCCCACACCTTTGGGTTGGTCAGGAACACAAGGAGAGATGGTAGTCCCATCGGTTGGACTATGCTAGGGTTAGACTAGTGGGTTTGGGAGGGTGTGTTCGGGTGGCTGTAGTTTGACTACATGGGTCTCTTATGCCCGAGGTCACTCGTCTCACGCTCGCTTCACTCGTGCGGTCTAGCCTACTGTCTGACCAACCCTGTATGTTAACCCTGTATGCTCACATATGTATGGAACCTGAACCACCCTACAACCGTTGTAACCCATCAAAAATCCACTTGAAACTGGTCCACAGCCTCGTGAGCCGGGCATGGTGGAATGGGACACTATGTCCGAGCTGTCGGCCTACGCTGGGGTACCGCGCCTCCCCGTAGTGACCGCGAGCGATCCCTTCCTTTCGGCACTCCTCATGTGCTTGGTGTCGGGGATGAGGAACCCGACGGGATCACGGACCGTGAGGTCTCGGCCTCACGCGTTGATGGGGTCTTGGCCTCGCAACCAGTTTAGGGCATTGATACGTAGGGTGAATCAGAATCCCCAACCTGCTGGATGAATGGACTTAACCAATAACTCGGCTAACACGATCGCATTGCACGCATTAGTTAGGGTGGCGACTCGGAAGTCGAGGTCGCTCTGAGGGAGTGTTGTCATATGCGATCGTTAGATGGAGTCGCTTGAGGGAGTGTTGTGGCGAGGGCATGCATCATATCATCCCGCATGCATGCATTTTAAATAAGAGTTATTAGGTGTTAATGATTGTCTGCTTTTCATTAAGTTCATATTACAATTGATGCCTGTTGTAACTTGAGACCAATAGTTCACACTGAGTTGATCACTCACTCCCACTCTGGGACGGTGTTTTAAAACACCAACCAGACCCATTCATAGATGCAGGTGACTCAGGACATGAGGAGCCTGACGAGGCGAGCTTGGATGAGGAGGACGGGCTCTCCTACCTTCAGCTGATGGGCGGCTCTCCATCGGCTTGACCGGGCTGGATTTGGATTTGCTGAGCCGCGAGCTCAGTTTTACTCTTTTTTTGGACATACCCTTCTTTTGTTGTTCTGTTGGGCAACGCCTTGGGCGACCTTTTATTATTTTTGGACCTGTATATATGTGAAATATCCTACATTTCAGTAGACTGGTACGATTGTGCTTCATGCTTCAGGTTATTCCAAATTGCGCAGTTAAATTTGATTAATCATAAAAAAAAAAAAACCATAAATGCATGATAAGTGACACTCGGGAACTTGGGAGTCGAGTCTATACACGACCCCCGATTTTCCGGGGCGTTACATATTGAGTACTAGTTAGGTGGTCACTTAGTACTTAAACACCTGTGAGAAGACTATTGTGATGTAGCTAGTCTCACACCTCTGATTCTTTTGATCGCAATGTTTGGTCTTTGATTGTTGTTAGGCGAGTTAGATGGACAAATTTTTGTGCCCATCACACAATGTGATTGAGTGGGAGATGTTGGACGTAGGCCAGTGGGGCCCACTGGTGAGCAATCACTAGTCGGTGGGTCTTATATGTTTAGGCTTCTTTCGACCTTTTTCTTTCTGTTGAAATTTCAAATTCAATTTTGAATTTGATTTTGGATAGGAGATTGAGAGAAGATCGGATAATCTGGTCTCATCCCATCTCCTTCCTTTCTTATAAAAGGGATGAACTTTTCTCTTGTAAACGCGTTAATCATATGAAATATCGAGAGTATACAGAGAGATATAGTGTGTACAGTAATTTGTCCATTTTGGCTTATCCTTGGAACGATCTAATCCATAGATCGTGATTCGGGGCCATCTGTACCATTGAATCAGAGGGGTGAATAGACCCATATGCTCAAGTAGTAAATTGGCGGGCCGCTGGATCCAGAGCGTTAATCTTCAGCTTCGTGAAGGTTCCAACACTCGGGTAAATCGTCAGATATTGAGGGCTCACACTTCCACGCTTCCCAACAATGTTGCCCACTTGGAGTAACCCAAAACCCTACGACTTTCTTACAAGTAATATGTATATTTCACGTATTTTTATTATTATTATGACATGTACATATATATGTGTGTGGATGTGATCTCCTTTATATCATTCTATTCACTATTGATCAAGAGATCATTAGAATCGAAACGATCATCAACCATGATGATCAATGTTGATGATAGGATCCATCATCAACAATGATCATTAACGGGAATGATCGGATCCATCACTAATGGACATGATCACTAGTGAAGAAAGAACTATCTTCATATTTAAGCACTTTCTATATATTTTTTTTGATGATAATGTTTATATGTGTGATATAATTAGGCTTGATGTGATTAGATCTAAGTCTTCTTCATTTTTCATTGGAAAATATAAAACTTAGTGTTAGAATGCTCTCTAAATTAAAGGTTGTGTATAACCTGAGTGGGAGTTAATTCTCCTCCACCAAATGATGCATGCAACCTGTAATGGAAGGTTGCACGTTATACAAATATAATTTTATAAAAGTATCAATTTCATCTTAAAAAGAGAACTTGATTGTTCTATACCGCCCATTTGGGTATGTGGACTTTCAGAGTTCATTAAAATATGTTGACTACTTTTATACTTTGAAATTTTGTATAACATGTAGAAATGCTGATGATTAGAGTTAATACCTTTGATCATAGCTAAGTAGTGATACTTATGCAATGTAGAGATGACCACCAAAGTGTTAATCGCTGAACAGCTGAAAGAACAACATTTCAACGGTAACAACTACGAAGACTAGTCCCGCGTGGTGCGAAACCTTCTGGACGAGGACGACAAATCGCACACACTCGATGAGATTCAAGAGGAACCCAAACTAGCTGAAAACGGAAATTTAGGAGAACATAGGGCTGCAATAACCTGCTACAATAAGTAGTGTAAACAAAATCGTTCAGCCCGTAATATCCTTATTAGCACTATGCACAAAGAATTCATACCTACATATGGAGTACATGACACCGCTAAGGAAATCTGGGAAGCACTGACAAATGCCTATGCGCAAAAGTCAGATGCGAGAGTTCGGGCAATGAAATTAAAATTCAAAGAGTATAGGATGCCAATCGGCTGTCCCGTCAAAAATCATATCTGTAAGATGAAGCAAATGATAGGTGCCCTTAGGAATGTTGGGTGCAAATTGACTGAAAATCAAAAGATAATAGCAATGCACTGTTCCTTGCCTGAATCTTGGACCCCAATCAAAAGAATTATAAACCATACTGATTCTATTACTACGTTCAGAGACTTTTGTGGCCACTTGGTACGTGAGGTTGAAATGAATGCAATTCAGCCAGGTTTTTCCAAGGCTTTTGTAGCAGAGACTCATAAGCGGAAAGCTAACAAGAAATGGTTCAAAGCTAGCAAGAAGGTAAAAAGGAATAATCAAGAACAGAAGACCACAACACCTCCTCCAAATCTCAAGAAGGGGAATGGAAAGAAGAAGCATAAAAATATAAATATAGTCTGCTTTGTTTGCAAAAATTCTGGCCATTATGCTCGGCAGTGTGCCCATAAAAAGACGGTAATTCCTAAGTCACTAGATACTTTGTATGTAAGCGTTTGTTTTGAAATCATTTTCGTTGATACTATATCTAACGAGTGGATTTTGGATTCAGGTGCAACAAAGTACGTGATATGGAGTCGTCGAGGACTCGAGGAATTTCGGCCTGTAGCCAAGGGAAGTTAAAAGGTGTATATGAAAAATAATGTTGGACGTACTAGGGATTAATGTTTCCTCCATGATACTTTTTATGCACCGGGGATGCGTAAGAATTTAATTTCTGATTCTAAGTTAATATTTGATGGTTTTGATATATGATTTTCTAGGATAAGAGTTTCTTTGAGACAAATAACCTCATCTTTGCATGGAGAAATTTAATTTCAAATTTATTTATTCCGGACATAGATAGTAATCAAGCACCTCTTGCTTTATCTGCTATATCAAATGAAATTGTAGTATCTGAATATCAAAAATGGCACGTGAGGTTAGGTCACATTGAAAAGGATCGTATGACAAAACTAGTATGTTCTAGTCTACTAGACTCCTTATCCAAAGTTGATTTGCCATTTTATGAAAATTGTGTGTTTGGGAAGACTTCGAAGAAACCATTTTTTAAAGCGGCTAGGTCCAAGGGCACACTAGAGATAATCCATTCAGATATCTGTGGACCCTTCAATGTACATGCTAGAAATGGATGTCAATACTTTGTCACTTTCATTGACGATTACTTGCGCTATGGATATGTGTATCTCATCTCACACAAATTTGAGGCTTTTGATTGTTTTCTTAAATATAAAGCTGAGGTGAAAAATCAGCTTGAGAAAAAAATTAAAATCCTTCGATCTGATAGAGGTGGCGAGTATACATCTGAAACGTTTAAATCATATTGTGAAAATGCTGAAATTGTTCGGCAGTACACAATGGCTTACACTTCACAACAAAATGGTGTTGCAGAGAGAAGGAATAAGACACTATTGGAGATGGTTAGATTGATAATGGCACAAGTCAATCTCTCTACCACATTCTGGGGAGATGCACTGTTAATAGCCGTCTATGTCCTTAATACAGTCCCATCCAAATCCATTTCTAAGACCCCATATGAGATGTGGTCTGGGAGGATTCCTTCTCTAGTCAACCTACGCCCTTGGGGATCTTTGGGATATGTTTTGCTACCTACTCCGCATAGAGGTAAACTTGATTGTAAGACCATTGAATGCATGTTCATAAGGTACCCTATGCATTCAGAGGGATACGTTCTAGTTTATGAGGACCATGGATGATGGGTTGAGATAGAATCCCGGGACGTGACTTTCGTTGAAGATAGATACCCCTGCAGAATGCAGCAAAAGGTTCCAATAGAACTTTTGAAATACCCGATGTAACTCATGAGAGTGAGAGTTCTGCTTTTCAAGATGATGATGCTCCTATAGTTCGTCAGGATAGTGGGAGGACATCTCAACAGGCTCCTGAGTTACGTTGAAACGAAAGAGGATTAATTCCTCGAAAATACTTCGATATTGAGGGGCAAACATTCTCTTGCATTGCGGCTGATGATGATGAACCTAATTTGTATCAGGATGCATTATTATCTTCTAACTCGGCCGATTAGGTGAATGCTATGAACGAAAAGATCGCTTCTATGGAAAAGAATAAAGTCTGAGAACTTGTTGATCTGCCTTCTAATCGCAAAGTGATAGGTAATAAATGGGTACTTAAGATCAAAAGAGAGGCAGATGGTACAGTGCATAAGTATAAAACACGATTAGTTACTAAAGGTTTTACACAAAAAGAAAGCATTGATTACGAGGAGACTTTTTCACCTGTTGCAAAGTTCTCCTCAATCTGCATGATCTTGTCCATTATCACAAGTTTAAACTTAGAGTTATATCAGATGGATGTAAAGACCGCATTATTAAATGGTGACTTGGATGAAGAGATATACATGCAACAACCCATGGGTTATGTGGACAAAAAACATCCAAAGAAAGTTCGCAAGTTGTTGAAATCTATCTATGGGCTTAACCAATCTTCAAGACAATGGTACATGAGGTTCCACTTAGTCATCACCACTTTTGAATTCACGATGAGTGAAGAAGATTATTGTGTATACATGAAACGGTCTGGAAAATCTTTTCTGATACTATCTCTATATGTAGACGATATCCTGTTAGCTGGTAATGACATGCAATTGTTGATATTAACTAAAGATTGGCTATTCTCAAACTTTGAGATGAAAGATCTCGGTGAAGCCAACTTTATTCTTGGGGTAAAAATCATCAAGGATCGCCCTAAGAAATTTTAAGGCTTATATCAAGCCACCTATATACAAAAGATCTTAGAGCGGTTAAGGATGAAAAATTCAAAAGCTATTGAAACCCTTATGGATAAAGCTACCAAGCTAGACAGAAAATCGTGTCCCTAAACTGAAGTTAAGAAATTGGCTATGTCCTTAATGCCTTATGCAAGCGCAGTAGGGAGCTTAATGTTTGCTATGCTTTGCACCAGACAGGATATTAGATACGTAGTTGGCATAGTCAGCCGCTATCAGAGTAACCTGGGACAATCTCATTGGCAAGCTGTCAAACGTAAATTCTGCTATCTAAGAGGAACAAAAGACTTAATGTTGTGTTATGAAGGCACAAACCTCGAGCTCAAAGGATATTCTGATGCTGCTTAAGGTAATGACGCCGATGAGGGAAAGTCTACTTCAGGATATGTATTCTTACTCAGAGGAGGAGCTCTCTCATGGTCGAGTAAGAAACAGACTTTCACAGCTCTTTCATCAATGGAGGCCGAGTGCATTGCATGTTGTGCTGCAGTTCAGGAGTGTGTATGGGTTCAAAAATTTCTATTGGGTCTATGTGTTGTACCGAGTGTTCGTCAGCCTATATTGCTGAAGATAGACAATACTTCTGTCATTGACTTGGCAAAAGACCCTAAACACCACTAGAAATCTAAGCACATTGAGATCAAGTATCATTACGTCCGTGATCAAGAGAGAGATAAGAAGGTCGCCCTCAGCTACATTCATACTAAGGAGATGATGGCTGATCCCATGACGAAACCGATAGTTAGAGATCTATTTTAGGTTCACGTCAGGCAGATGAGATTAAGGAAAACTTGAGTGATGTACTTGTTTTGTAGTACATTTGATTTTTTATTAATGAATAACACATTCTATTTATTCAGTATTGAACACTAATATAAACTAGGTAAGTAGATCATCAGCATTTACCTTGAGATCATGTAAGATTTTTATTTTTGTCGGCAGGCCGGTCACCTACTCACACGGGTTGACCAACCTTGAATGTACAAGAGAGGTACATTTGGGGCCATGTTCATAGACTGAGGTATGAACTACTCTTTATTATGAATAATAAAGGATGAGGATATGAGTGAGTCGTATCCGCCTACAATCTTTTAAGATTGAAGATGAAACTGATAAAGTCGAATAAAATAATTGCACCATTCATTTTTCATACGATCAATGTTATGGCCTGAATTTATAGGCAGGTTATGAGGTTAGGAGATAAGTCGTACCTCATGTAGAATGACCTGCATATTGTATACCAGACAAACACCTAATATTGTCTACTTTATGATGTGAATTGTAGCCACGTGCTGGGACCTTTTACCTACAGATTGTTTTGATTTGATCTAATCATTGCAACGTGCGAGTATCCAGTCCTGTAGGTGACTCATTGTGTTCTTAGCTACCCTCCTCTTGTTTATATGAGGATGAGATTGAGTGTTGCTACTTTAGTGTACTATGATGAAAGGTCCTTGATTAGCCAGACACAGTTATGTTAGGAAAGTGGCTTGATTAATTTCAAATTACACATCTACGTGGGGAAGATCCTGTGACAGCTACACCAAGTTTTTAGAACTATAAATATGCATTTGAAGACTTATCCGCCGGCAGTATCAAGTTGTTTTTAATAGACTTTTGCAAACATATTTTTTTCTTAAAGTGTATATATATATATATATATATATATATATATATATATATATAAGTATTGCCTTAAATCGATTTTAGTCGAAGTTTATGAAAAATCAAGTTTTCAGAATAACTCGATAAGTTGGATAAGTGCGTATATTGGCCGAGTACTCCAGATCGGGAGTCAACTCCATCCAGTGTGGTCATGCGGACTAGGACAAGCATTGCAAAGCTTGTGTTATTGAGTACTAGTTAGGTGATCACTTAGTACTTAAGCACCTGTGAGAAGATTACGGTGATCCAGCTGGTCCCACGCCTCTGATTATTTTGATCGCGATGTTTGGTCTTTGATTGTTAGATGAATAAATATTTGTGCCTATCCCACAATGTGACTGAGTGAGAGATGTTGGACGTAGGCCAGTGGGGCCCACTGGTGAGCAATCACTAGTGGGTGGGTCCCATAAGTTTAGGCTTCTTCCGGCCTCTTTCTTTCTGTTGAGATTTCAAATTCAAAATTGAATTTGATTTTGGATAGGAGATAGGGAGAAGACCGGATAATCTGGTCTCATCCCATCTCCTTCCTTTCCTATAAAAAGGGATGAGCTTTTCTCTCATAAAAGGCTTCAATCGTAAGAAATACCGAGAGTATACAGAGAGATATAGTGTGCATAGTAATCTGTCCATTTTGGCTTGTCTTTGGGATGATCTAATCCATAGATCGTGATCTGGGGCCATCTATACCATAAGATCAGAGGTGTGAATAAATCCATCTACTCCGGTAGTAGATAGGCGGGCCGTTGGAGCGTTAATCTTCTGCTTTGTGAGGGTTCCATATCGTGTAGACCGTCAGATCTTGAGGGCTCACACTTCCACGCTTCCCAACAGTGGTATCAGAGCCAGTCAACGGCGGATCTCCGATTATTTTCATCTAAAAAGGTAAGTGGCCCTTATTTTTTAGATTGGATTCCGGCTCATGACTTTTGTATGGCATCAGATCATAATGTACACAATAACTCTCGATGTGCACATATGCACCGAATTTGGGCCCAAGTGGATGTATGTGCACGTGTAAAAAATTTGGACCTGGACAGGACTGCTGTGGATAGTACCCACTACCACAGTCTGACAATTTGAATGATCTGGATTCCATACACATAAAGCCATGTGTACGATGGATTAGATTTTAAATAATTATGATGCTGAATAGTTTAAATACACGTATGCCATGTATGATCGTGTAGACCTTTAAGTTTCCATACACATAAAGATGATAGGTACCTTTGCATGCACGCCAGTACTTTGTAGATCACACTGATTTCCATTACAAGGAATCATGTGAAAAGTACGCCATATCTTTGAGCTGGGTACACGCATTCTCATTCTGATAAGTCAGCCCATAGATGTTTAATCTAGACTGTTAATCCATTGCATTCCATTGTTGATTACCCATAACCCACGTAGGACCTACTTGTCAGAACCCGACCACAAAACAAGATTTTTTTTTTTGTGTATATATAATGACCATTTTGACCCACATCATCGTGCTGGTGGCCCACTGATATAGATGGCACATGTGCTGTGGGCCCAATGGACCATGATCATAGCACATTGGAGTGTGCTTTTTGAGTTTTTAAAAGAAACAAATATGTTATTGTATGGACAGGGAGCATTGCCGCTCCAGCATGACTTCACATGCTAATTGTGACAACTATCATTAGATAGGTACACATACCAATATGGCATACGTGTGCAAGATCCTTGCCATGCCAGTAATACAATGAATCAGACTGACAGGATACAAAATATACATGATGGGGGGACCCACATGAGTGGGTGACGTTACTTCAGAATGGAGTTTTACAAACTCCACCTGTCAGTAGCTAATCTGCTGTACAGTGGCTAATATGTGTGGTCAGTAGCTAATCTATTGTATATTCACATGTACAATGGATAAGTTGTATACATATGGTGGATAAGCTATGTGGTTATTATCTATCATGTGATTTTGTTACAGGGTTTTGGTGAGCCCGTGAAAATGGACCGGAATCCTCTCCAACACCTGTCTTATACAACACCTATATCACACATATGGCCAAGATAGCCATCCATTTGCATGGGCACGCTGTGGCCAACGTCCAATATTGACACGTGTGTTTTGTGTAGGCGTGTGGAATAGGCAAACCTCGTAAACAATCTCCTTACAAATATTATTTGTGTGTGCATGCTGGCTTATTCAATGTGAGGCTCACCTATTGTTCAAATCAAAGAACGACAAACTAGAGTTGGCGATCTGAAACGCCAACATCTATTGATTATACTTGGGTCATTGTGGAAGTAAGATTACAATCCTACCTCGTGGGCCAGATCCAGACCATCCATAATGATGCGAACAAACGTAGGTGTGGAAGATCTAAACGGTTTAATCATGATTGTTGAATGTGTAGTTCACACGGATAAAGCCCGGTGGGTAAGATCATCCAATCAGGTCTTTATGAGCTTATCAACAGGATGGCAAATAAACACATCTCGGTGGGCCTCACAGCGCCATGGTGGCGTTAGGGTCACCATCTAATCCATTTCCCTGGCAATGTGGCCCCAAGGAGCTGGGTGTTTTAAGCCCGTGCGTATGTGACGTGACATGTGGGTCCATTTATCCTGTAAAGTCCAACCGCAGATGGCGCATTTCTGAGAAAGCTCAGGATTTAACTATCAGGATCAGGACCCCTTTTTTTGTTGAATATGAACAGTTAATGTATTTTCTAATCTGGACCGTTTAACTATAGACCAATGGTCTGGATTAGAAACCTTGCGGTTTCCTGCCAGAGATATAAACGGGTGTAGATTGTGCATGTGTATTACCTTTCATATATAGATGCACTCCACCATGATAATCTGGCAACTAAAATCCTAACAAATCAAATCATTAAATGGTGTCCCACCATCCGGGTTATCTCCATCATAAGGGCCAATGTCAATGTTAGTCTACTCAAACTTTTGATATGCTTCAATCTTGGACTCATGCCTATAATGAGCTAGCAAAAAGGATGGATGATGAAGATAAAATCTACTTTGAGAATTAGTAATCTAGAGATCATTAGTGATTGAAACAATCATCAGCCATGATGATCAATGTTGATGATAGGATCCATCATCAACAATGATCATTAACGGTGATGATCGGATATATCGCTAATGGACATGATCATTAGTAAAAAAAAAAACAAAAACTCTCTTCATATCTTAGCATTTTTTTTCTTTCTAATGATGATGTTTATATGTATGATATAATTTAACTTATTGTGATTAGATATAAGCCCATTTTTCATTTGCAAATAGAAAAATTAGTGCTAAAATGCTCCCTACACATATAAATAAGTTGTGCATAACCTGAGTGGGAGTTAATTCTCCTCCACCAAATGATGCATGCAACCTGTAATGGAAGATTGCACGTTATACAAATATAATTTCATAAAAGCATCAATTTCATCTTAAAAAAAGAACTTGATTGTTCTACACCGCCCATTCGGGTATGTGGACTTTCAGATCTCATTAAGATGTATTGACTACTTTTATACTTTGAAAATTTGTATAACACGTAAAAATGCTGGTGATTAGAGTTGATACCTTAGATCATAGCTAAGTAGTGATACTTATGAAATGTAGAGATGACCACCAAAGCGTTAATCGCTGAACAACTAAAAGGACAACATTTCGTTGGTAACAACTACGAAAATTGGTCCCGCGCGGTGCGAAGCCTTCTGGACGAGGACGACATATCGCACACACTCAATGAGGTTCAAGAGGAACTCATACTGGCTGAAAATGGAAATTTAGGAGAACATAGGGCTGAATGACCTGCTACAATAAGTGGCGTAAACAAAATCGTTCAGCCCGTAATGTCCTTATTAGCACTATGCACAAAAAACTCATACATACGTATGAAGTGCATGACACCACTAAAGGAATCTAGGAAGCACTGACAAATACCTATGCGCAGAAGTCAAATGCGAGAGTTCGGACAATGAAATTAGAATTCCAGGAGTATAGGATGCCAGTCAGCTGCTCCATCAAATATTATATCCATAAGATGGAGCAGATGATAGGTGCCCTTAGGAATGTTGGGTGTAAATTGACTGAAAATAAAAAAATAATAGCAGTGCACTGTTCCTTACCTGAATCTTGGGCCCCAATCAAAATAATTCTGAACCATACTGATTCTATCAATACGTTCAGAGACTTTTGTGGCCACTTGGTATGTGAGGTTGAAATGAATGCAACTCAGCCAGGATCAGCTAAGACCTTTGTAGCAGAGGCCTATAAGCGGAAAGCTAACAAGAAACGGTCCAAAGCTCGCAAGAAGGCGAAAAAGAATAACCAAGAACAAAAGACCACATCACCTCCTCCAAATCTCAAGAAGGGGAATGGAAAGAAGAAGCAGAAAAAGATAAAATATAGTCTGCTTTGTCTGCAAAAATTCTGACCATTATGCTCGATAGTGTGCCCATAAAAAGATGGTAATTTCTTAGTCACTAGATACTTTATATGTAGGCGTTTGTTCTGAAATTTTTTCCGTTGATACTATATCTAACGAGTGAATTTTGGATTCAGGCGCAACAATGTACGTGACATGGAGTCGTTGAGGACTCGAGGAATTTCAGCCTGTTACCAAGGGAAGTTAGAAGGTGTATATGGGAAATAATGTCGTTAAAAAAATACTAGGGATTGACGTTTCCCATCTCCGTACACACATAATGCAAACAATAATCCTCCGTGATACTCTTTATGCACCGGGGATGCGTCGAAATTTAATTTCTGTTTCTAGGTTATTATTTGATGGTTTTGATATTCAATTTTTCGGGACAAGAGTTTCTTTGAGACTAAATAACCTCATCTTTGCATGGAGAAATTTAATTTTAGATTTATTTATTCTGGATGTAGATAGTGGTAATGTACCTCTTGCTTTATCTGCTACGTCAAATGAAATTGTAATATCTGAATCTCAAAAATGGCACACGAGGTTAGGTCACATTGGAAAGGATCGTATGACAAGACTAGTACATTCTGGTCTGTTAGACTCATCCAAAGTTGATTTGCCATTTTGTGAACATTGTGTGTTCGGGAAGACTTCGAAGAAACCATTTTCTAAAGCAGCTAGGTCCAAGGGCGCACTAGAGATAATCCGTTTAGATATCTGTGGACCCTTCAATGTACATGTCAAAAATGGATGTCAATACTTTGTCACTTTCATTGACGATTACTCGCGCTATGGATAGTGCATCTTATCTCACACGAATCTGAGGCTTTTGATTGTTTTCTTAAATATAAAGCTGAGGTGGAAAATCAGCTTGAGAAAAAGATTAAAATCCTTCGATCTGATAGAGGTGGCGAGTATACATCTGAAACGTTTAAATCATATTGTGAAAACATTGACATAGTTCGGCAGTACATAATGACTTACACCCCACAACAAAATGATGTTGCAGAGAGAAGGAATAGGACACTATTGGACATGGTTAGATCGATGATGACACAAGCCAATCTCTCTACCACATTCTGGGGAGACGCACTGTTAATAGCCATCCACGTCCTTAATAGAGTCCCATCCAAATCTATTCCTAAGACCCCATATGAGATGTTGTCTGGGAGGATTCCTTCTCTAGCCAACCTATGCCCTTGGGGATCTTTGGGATATGTTTTACTACCTACTCCGCATAGAGGTAAACTTGATAATAAAACCATTGAATGCGTGTTCATAAGGTACCCTATGCATTCAAATGGATACATTCTAGTTTATGAGGACAATGGAGATGGAATGAGATAGAATTCCGGGATGTGACCTTCGTTGAAGATAGGTACCTGAGCCGAATGCAGCAAAAGGTTCCAATAGAACTTTTTGAAATACCCAATGTATCTCATGAGAGTGGGAGTTCTGCTTCTTAAGATGATGATGCTTCTATAGTTCGTCAGGATAGTGGGAGGACATCTCAGCAAGCTCCTGAGTTACGTCGAAGTGAAAGAGGATTAATTCCCGAAGTTACTTCAATATTGAGGAGCAAACATTCTCTTGCGTTGCGGTTGATGATGATGAACCTGATATGTATCAGGATGCATTATTATCTTCTAACTCGACCGATTGGATGACTGCTATGGACGAAGAAATTGCTTCCATGGAAAAGAATAAAGTCTGGTAACTTGTTAATCTACCTTCCAATCACAGAGCGATAGGTAATAAATGGGTACTAAAGATCAAAAGAAATGCAGATGGTACAATGGACAAGTATAAAACACGATTAGTTGCTAAAGGTTTTACACAAAAGAAGGCTTTAATACCACTGCTGGGAAGCGCGAAAGGTGAGCCTTCAAGATCTAACGGTCTACACGAGTTTTAGAACCCTCACAAAGCAGAAGATTAATGCTCCAATGACCCGCCTATCTACTACTGGAGCAGATGGATCTATTCACACCTCTGATCCTACGGTATAGATGGCCCCGGATCACGATCTATGAATTAGATCATCCCAAGGACGAGCCAAAAAGGACAGATTACTGTGCACACTATATCTTTCTGTATACTCTCGATATTTCTTATGATTGATTGCCCATTATAAGAGAAAAGCTATTCCTTTATATAGGAAAGGAAGGAGATGGGATGAGACCAGATTATCCGGTCTTCTCCCTATCTCCTATCCAAAATCAAATTCAAAATTGAATTTGAAATTTCGATAGAAAGGAAAAGCCGGAAGAAGCCAAAACATATGGGACCCACCTACTAGTGATTGTTCACCAGTGGGCCCCACTGGCCTACGTCCAACATAACCTACTAAGAATCATGACATATGTCAAAGTTAACCAAGTAGATAACATGAATATATAACTAATTATCGAGTCGAAGGATATATGAATAGGGTGAATGTGAGTTTACATTTCCTTTTTAGGACTTGGGTGCATTTCTCATGTGATTCAACCCTTCAATATGCAAGTCTATCCAAAATTTGGTATATCTATTTTATTGATGCGAGTTCACAACTCAAATTTTATAAGATTAAGCAACACTGCTTAATGCAAGTCGTTAATCCCATGAAAACCTTACATTCGATAACCCAATTATGCGATGGTTTTGAACTATATTTGTATAGATAAGAAAATAAAATGTTTTATCTCTTAAGTAACATGGGCTTATTACACATGCACAAGATTCGATATCATCATCATCATTGTTATGGGGAAAACAGGCTAACGAATAATCAAAGGTCAGGTCGGACCCTTGTGCACTTAGCCAAGTCGGACAACAATGAACCTAAATGAGAAATCTGCCATTCGGTGCTAGACCGAACAACAATCGGGCTCAAGCTCGGCCTCTCGCCAACAGGCCGGAAAATGGGCTGACCTGTACAACATAAAATGAAGCCCAAATACGCGTCGAAAGGATCAGGTTAGACCCCAGGGCAGCATCCCCCGGGTCAGGTCCGCCAAGACCACCTCAGCCTCCTAATACACGCCTCTGATTCCGAACAATCAAAGATCTACCCGAGATCTTCTCCAAAGAACTCAGAAGATATCCGCTACATGCTCAGAATCTCGAGATCTTCGCCGAGGGTTTTGGGAGATTCTCCCACTCATTAAGAATCTGAATCCTTATACAATACGCACCTACTAAATAGAGAGATCCCCTCAACGTTGTCGTCTCTCCTTAACTATAAACAGGGGCATCTTTAATAGTGAAAGGTACACACGATCTCTAGCCCAAAACCTCTTACTCGACCAGACCCGGATTCCTTACCTGACTTATGCATTGGAGAGTCCCCTACACTAGCCAGGGTCTCATTTGTCCATCCCTTGTGCAGGTACACAAAGGTCCAGGGAAGGCTAGCTAGATTTCTGCATCAACAATCATCATTATCATCTAAGCCTTAATCCCAAGTAATTGAGGTCGGCTACATGAATTCTTTTCCGGCATTCCACTTTTTGATTGTAATTATATAATACACTATTAGATAATGCTTGATTGTAATTAACCTACGTAATATTCTATTACATTGCACTTGTGAGAGTTTTATACTCCCATTGTTGGTCCCCAATCTAGATATAGAAAGAAGTTTTGTGGTAGGTTGATAGCCAATGTCAAACTTATGCCGTAACTTCCAACATGAATCCTAACTTACAACATGAATATGAATAATATGCACAACCACATATAATACCCATATTGGACTTAAATCCATGTTCCAAAATGTACATAAATGCACCTCATTGGTATAACCTATTAGGTGCATAAACGTAATGATGAGAATGCAAATTCAACCGCAAAGTTAATTAATCAATTAATAATTTTGTCAAAATGTCTATGAATTGGTTTCTAAGGGTGCATTTCCTAACAAATGGGCTATGCCTCCAAAGCCCTCATTGAGGAACTATCTTAACCTTTCAATTTTGATACCAGCGAAATAAATGATTAATAAGATAAATTGATGTAACCCCATATCTATCAAATCTAACCAAAATTGGAAGACTCTCTGCTTGCAATGGTGGGTGAAGATTGCGGAAGCATGGGACATCCATTATGGAATGCGGAAATAAGATTTCCACATTATATCTTGGACATAGAAATAAATAAATAAATCCTTTTAGAGTATGGAAATAAGATGTTTGTGTGCCAAAGAATTCCATTTAAAAGAAGTATGGGCCTTAATGGTGCCAATAAAACCACTAGGGAGTGACATAAGGGCAAGGTTGTCACAATTTATCCAACAAAAGCCACATAATTGGCATTGAAAGGTACTACTGATTTTTCTTATCCTTTAAATTATTTAAGAGGACAAATTCTTGAAATTATCCATTTTCAAGTTCCCAAAAAGGTTATTGATAGTAATTTCATTCCTCAGCAACCAATATATTCAAAACCAAACAACTTTCATTTATTTATTTATTTATTTTCTTGAGAGAGAGAACTGAAATTTTATTAAGAGGCCTGCGAAGAAGCAGGTAAACGAATACAACAGCACGACAACAAAATCAAAGGAGAATGATTGGTAGGGTTGATTGCTTATACAAGGGATGCCTATTTTGATACATATACTTTCGCAAAAAATACAAATGACCTCTTCTACTGAAGAACTCTTCTTCTGATAGCATCGATTGTATCGATTTTTTAAAATAAGCCAAAAAATTCCCATAGCGATAATAAGCCTCTAAATTACTTTACAAGATTTACCTGCCATACCTTCAAATTGCTTTCATTCTCTTATGGACTTGGCTGAAGTTGGTCCTAGTCCCTGACCCCTGGCCCTGTCTCTAATAGGCTGAAAAGGCTCCAACCTTATTTGAGACCTTTGTTGTCCATTGATTTCAATGGTATAGCTTATTTAATTAATTAGTTGGCCACCCTAATTTTTGTACAATAAACTACATTAGTGGTCCACCTATGCTACTCCTGAGTACATTTTTCCAAGCTATGATATTAGCCTCAATATTGAAATGCACTCTGCCTACTATTAAGCTAATTCATTCATTACGTGTGCAGGCATCAATTTGTATGTTGTTTCCAGTCTCACGAGTGGGCACAAGATCTAATCATCATAATGGGGCCCACCATTTGCATGACGTTAGTGCTAAAGATAGGTGACAGGTTTTCCATCCTTGAAAATTAAACCCATCCACTGGTGGGTCCCACAACGTGGACAAAGCATCATCACCATGTACATATATAAAGTCGGGTCAGCCCAGACCCGGCTAATAGGTCCAAGCCTTGCCCAAAACCTTAGATATTGTTACCCTTGGGATCATGGACCATTACATGAGAAAGAGGGTGGGGTGGTGTGGGTTGGGGTATATGAGAAAGAGGGTGGGTTTTATCAAGAGAAAGAATACGTAGAGAAATTTTGGGAAAAACTGCCTCTGTCAGTTTAGCCACTTTCATTATATTCAAATTCCATCTATACACGGAAGTATATGCTATACACGGAGTCTAATTGATTCCTAATATTCAGCATCTATACATGGTAAGATAATCTGTACAGCAAATATTAATAGAGTCCTAAATTGTATAAACTCCTAAAATTGTATACGGTAACATCCTAAAATTGTATACGGTAACATCCCCCCCTCAAATTGATGCTGGTAAGTCAACTAGCAACAATTTGCCAACAAGAAATTGATGCCGCCGTCGAGTCATAGCTTTGGTGAAGACATCAGCCACTTGGAGATCAGAAGAGATGTGAGGAAGAGATATCATCCGACTTTCCAAGGTGTCTCGAATAGAATGACAATCAACCTCAATGTGCTTGGTGCATTCATGGAAAATGGGATTGGTGGCAATCTGAATAGCACTAGTGTTATCAATATGAAGAGGGGTAGAAGTAGTCTGAGGAAACCCAAGTTCCTCAAGAAGACCGCGTAGCCATACAATTTCAGAACAAGCAGTAGACATGGCCCGATACTCGGCCACAGTAGAGGATTTAGAAACACGATCTTGTTTCTTACATTTCCAAGAAATTAAGGCATCACCTAAAAACATACACCAACTTGTAGTAGATCGACGTGTATCCAGACACCCAGCCCAATCAGCATCACTATAGGCAACAAGTTGAAGAGAGGAGCCAGTAGGAAAGAACAACCCACGAGTAGGTGAACCTCGAAGATAGCGGATGATGTGGTGAACTGCAGCAAGATGGAGATGCCGAGGAGAAGACATAAACTAACTGACCTGATGAACAACATAAGAGATATCAGGTCGAGTAGTGGTCAAGTAGATAAGACTCCCAACCAGGCGCCGATAGAGAGTAGGATCATCTAAAAGGTCCCCTTCATCTTTCCTGTATTTGACATTTACCTCCATAGGAGTATCAACAGAAGAAGTGTCCTCCAAACCAGCCAAAGTGATATGATCTTGAATATACTTATGTTAGTTCACGAAAATACCATGGGCTCGATGATGAACTTCCAATCCTAAGGAGTATGTGAGCTGACCAAGATCTTTCATATGAAAAGTTGCATGTAACAGCTGTTGAAGCTTAGTAATCAAACCACAGTCAGTGCCAGTAAGGATAATATCATCCACATAAACCAAGAGAAGAACTATACCCGACGCAGACGTGTGGAAGAAGAGAGAAGAATCATACTGACTTTGTGTAAAATTGAAGGAAATAAGTGTACTGTGAAACTTCTCAAACCAAGCCCGGGGCGCCTGCTTGAGCCCATACAGAGAACGCCTTAACTTACAAACATCATGAGGAAAAGAAGTAGTCATACCAGAGGAAAGCTTCATGCAAATCTCTTCTTGGAAATCACCATGAAGAAAGGCATTCTTCACATCCATTTGATGTAGGTGCCACGACTGTGAAGCGGCAATAGCTAAAGATGGTTCGAACCGTGGTCATTTTGGCAACAGGAGCAAATGTCTCCTCATATTCAACCCCATATTCCTGTTTGTTACCCAAAGCTACGAGGCGAGCTTTGTACCAGTCCAAAGAGCCATCAGAACGAAGTTTTACAGAGAAAACCCATTTCTCCCAATAGGTTTGATTGTAAGAGGACAAGGAACAATATCCCAAGTATGATTCTCCTCAAGTGCTTGAAGTTCTGCTTGCATTGCATTTTGCCAACACTCATGTTCCATGGCCAATTTGTAGCAAGAGGGAATGAAAATAGTGGATAAAGTAGCAATAAGAGAGAAGAAACCATACCAATTAGGGGGTCGAGAAGGACGAATAGACCGACGAAGAGTGGTGGAAGCAGGTACAGGATCAGGCGCCGGGTTAAGATCGGAAGGGGGCACAGAGGAAGTGGAACCAGACTCATGTCGACTACATCTTTCAAACACAAAACCAGGTTTGAACCTTTCCACAATTGTTGGGGAATCAGAAAAACTAGGCAGAAGAGATAAAGATGGAGATGGCAGCTCAACATGAGATGGAAAGAAATATTGATTTTCAAAGAAAATCGCATTCCTCGAAACCCGTGTACAACGAGCATGGGGATCATAACAAACATAACCTTTTTGAGGGATAGCATAACCAAGAAAAACACACTTAATAGACTGAGCAGTAAGTTTATGTCGTTCATGAGTAGGGAGATGCACAAAACAAACACAACCAAATGTACGAAGATCAGAATATAAAGGAGAATGACCAAACAACTTAAAGAAAGGAGAAGCATGATTTAACGTAGGAGAGGGTAAGCGATTGATCAAATGAATTGCAGTAGAAATGACTTCACACAAAAAGCGAGGAGGAACGAATGATTCAAGTAAAAGAGTTCTTACCACATCAAGAAGGTGGCGATTTTTTCTCTCAGCAACATCGTTTTGCTGTGGTGTCAAAGGACAAGAATGCTAAGAGATGATCCCTTTGCTTTGAAGAAAGTCCTAAAACTCATTAGACATGTATTCGCCGCTAGAATCAGAGCGCAAGACCTTGATGCGGGAAGAGAATTGAGTCTCAAGAAGTGCAAGAAAGCGCTGAAAGACTGAAAAAACTTCGGCCTTAGCCCGGAGGAAGTAAACCCAAGTAAACGGACTAAAGTCATCAATAAAAGTAACAAAGTACTTGTAATGTGCATGAGAAACAACATGTGCAATCCCTCAAACATCACTATGAATAATATTGAAACATTGTGAGGCACGAGATGCATGATGAGGAAAAGGTAGAACTTTACTTTTGCCAAGTTTGCATGATGTACAATCAAAAGAAAGATCAAGAGAAGAACATGCTTTATATACCAATAATCCAGAATTAAACAAAGTACGAAGTACATCAGAGTTTGGGTGGCCTAGACGTCTATGCCACATCTTATTTCCAGAACCAACAACATTACATGCAAAGGAAAGGAAAGAAAAACTAGGAATAATAGCGGAAGGAGAAACGTGAAGAGGAAAGAGTCGTCCCACTTTAGGCCCCTTCGCGATCATCTTCCCTGACACTTGATCCTGCACAACACAACCAGAACGGGAAAAATGGACATTACAATTATTATCAACCAATTGACCAACAAAAATAAGATTTGTGGAGAGGTCAGGAGACATAAAAACATCAGTTAAGGAAGAGGAAAGATCACCAATAGCACTAATAGGCAGAGAACTGCCATCAACGGTGTTAATTTTCAGATTTCCATCATAATTTCAAACATTGGAAAGAGGAACAACAGTATTGGTCATATGGTTAGAGGCTCTGGAGTCAAAAAACCATGGCTTAGAAGAAACTTTATGATTACCTGAGAGCCCAAAGGCAGAAAAAACAGAAATGATCATCTGTTGTACCATTTCAGGAGTGAGTGTATTCGGGTTTACTAAGGCTATAGGAGAAGGAATAGGAATAATCGGCGAGGCAGCAGGCAATGCAGCAGAACTAGAGGCACCAGTGGAGGCATGATAAGCAGTACCCTGCTTCCTTTCAGGTCGAATGGGACAAGCAGAGATGATATGACCATGTTTCTTGCAGTAGTTACAAAACTTCTTGGGACAATCTCGAGCAATATGACCAAAAGCTTTACAACTAAAGCACTGGACAACATGCATATCTCTACTCTTATTCCTCCCCTATGTTACATGAGCCACAGAAACAGGTGCACTAACATTAGCCCGAAGTTCCATGGCAACCTGAGTTACGATACGCTGCTCCTCACGAAGAAGTTCACTCAAACAGGCATCCAGAGATGGTACAGGATGACGATTCATCAGATTAGACCGTGCAATTTCAAAGTCAGGTCGTAGCTTCATTAAGACTTGATCGCGCTCGCTGGTTGCATGCACTGCTTGGAAAGTAGAGAGAGCTGCAACGGGAACATTAGCATAAACAATGTCGGAATAATTAGCCCAAAGAGTTTGAAAACCAGAAAAATATTCCTCAATTGAGAGACTTCCTTGTGTGAAATTAGCCATCTCATACTCTAATTGAAATCGCCTAGCGGAGTTGTCTTGATTATAAACCGTGTTGAGATAATTCCACATAGCAGCAGTGGTTTTATAAGGCTTCAAATTGAGAACAAGATGAGGCTCAATTGAGCTAAGGATCCAAGTCATAACCCGAGCATCCTTAATTTCCCACTTAGACAAAGCCTCGACACCTTGAGGTGCGGGAGCACTCCCATCAATATGACCCCACAATTCTTTTCCTTTAACAAATAATTTAAATTGAAACTCCCAAGCAGAATAATTTTTGCGAGTAAACCTAATATGGAACGATTCCAACTTATCCGATGGCATGATGCAACCAAGAGACAGAGTGAATATCCTACCAGAAAATTGTAACTTGTACCATGAAAAAAAATACACAAATACGCACCAGAAAATATATTGCACCGAAAAGAAGCACACGGCATGAGAGATCTCCGAAAGCCACAACCAACTGAAACAAGAGCCCAGAACTGGAAAACGCAACCGATGGTGCCAACAGCAAGAACCGAACCAAAAACACCCACTTTTGATGCCGACAGAAACCCAAGAACCAGAAAATATCAACAACAGCTCCGAAATCAATGCCGGAACTACCCCGAGAAAGGAAAAAAAATAAAAAAAATTCAAAAACAGGCAAGAATTTCAAACCTTACTCTTGATACCATGTCAAGAGAGAGAATACGTAGAGAAATTTTGAGAAAAACTGCCTCTGTCAGTTTAGCCACTTTCATTATATTCAAATTCCATCTATACACGAAAGTATATGCTATACACGGAGTCTAACTGATTCCTAATATTCAGCATCTATACATGGTAAGATAATCTGTACAACAAATATTAATAGAGTCCTAAATTGTATAAACTCCTAAAATTGTATACGGTAACATCCTAAAATTGTATACGGTAATAGGTTTAACCAAAAGAGGTTGGTACACTAAAACTATGTGGGCACCATGTCTTATCCATACTGTTCATCCATTTTTCAGCTCATTTTAGATCATGATCTAAAAATCAAAGCATATCCAAAGCCCAAGTGGACCACATCACATGAAACAATAAGAATTGAACACTTATCATTGAAAATTTCTTGGGGGGCAAAATAGTGGGGATAACGACATGCAACTTTGAAACCTTCCAATGCCCTAGTGTTTATTTGCCATCCAGCATGTTCGTAAGTCAAACAAATATGGATGAAAGGAAAATACAAATATCCCAGCTTGATCCAAAACTTCTATGTCCTTAAAGAAATTTTCAACGGTAGGCGTTCAAGTCCTATTGTTTCCTATGGTGTTGTCCACTTGAACTTTAGATATGCTTCAATTTTGAACATGCCCTTAAATGAGCTAATAAAATAGATGAACCTCAGAGATAAGATGTATACATCACAGCGGGCTCCACATATTTTAGTTACTCAGTACCCAATCTGCGTTTAACCAAAAGATAGAGATTACCTTGAGTACTTCATCCAACTGCAACTTCAATGAGTGTCGGCAGCACTAAGACAACGATTCCGCGGGACCCGGGTCTCACCAAAGAGGGTACAACCCTTACTATGGGGCCCACCTTGATGTATGCATTAGGTATCCATGCCATTCATCCATTTCTCCCTATCATTTTAGGATATTATACAAAAAATGAAGCAGATCCAATTATCAGGTGGACCATACCATTAGAAACAATGGTGATTGACCATTTATAAGCTACAAAAGTTTTGGATCGAGCAAATATTTATTTTTTCTCTTCATGCATGCTTGGATGGTAAATAAACACTATGAAAATATTTAGGTGAGTCCTACTAAGGTTTTAATGGTAAGATAGTTAAATCACCACCATAGGTGTGATGTTCAAGGTGTTTGGAACTCATCTAAACTCCTTTATTTAATGTTTTATATAAATTTAACAATTCTATTCTAACTAGAATGTTGTAAGTGTAACATGGTTGCAGCGCAACACTCCTATTATGATTTTAAATCAATTACAACTTGGATGAGATTCACTATCATGCCTAATCACATCATCCAATTCTTAGGAAGATTCAAACCGTTAACCAATAATGCTCACTTTATAAAATTCTTACACAACATGGACGTAGAATAAATACATCAAGGTGGCCCCATGGCAAGGGATGCATAGTCTTTGGTGAGGCTGGGGCACACCTAATCCTTTCCTTTTTAAAAAAAAATTCTTGAAAATTAGTGAAATGCAAGTAATTCAAGCTAAACCGTGAGCATTATTGGGATTGCCGGATCAATCTGATTTTTAGAAAGCATAATTTGAGTCAATATATGCCACGTGTAACATTTCTAAGGGCCTGCATATCAAGGGCAAGATCTACACCGTTCGCTCCAATGGTGTATGTACTGTGGCTGAACGTTGGTGCGCCACCCTACACCTGAAATATGGCCGACAGCAATTTCTTATATTCATTTTTCTCGGTCAGGTAGAACGAGGATTTCCTGCCAAAGCCTCTCCCAGGAGGTTACTACGCAATGATGCTGGGTGGGGGCCATGATATGTTTGTGAGAAATTCATCCTGCTCATCTGCTTTGAGAGCTCATTTTAGGACATGATACTAAAATGATGTATATCCAAACTAAAGTGGGTCATGCAAGAGATAATAGTAGAGATTCATTGTTAATCATTGAAACATTCTTAAGGCTATAAAATTTTTTGTATCAGGAAAATATTTTAGCATTTTCACTTCATCACAGTTATAATGACCTTATAAATGGTTTGGATGACATATAAACATCAAGGTGAAGCCCACGAAGGTTTCAACAGTAAAAGTTTCTTTCCCCATTTCTCTCTCTCAGTACGATCCACTTAAGTTTTGGATTTTATTCATTTTTTGTCACATTTTTTAAAATGCTCTAAAAACGGATGGATGAGTGGATTGAGTGGATTTATCACAAGCATCTAGGTGAGCCCCACCCAGCGTTTGTTTTATTCATAAGTCTTTTGGCAGGAAATCCGTGTTGGTTCAGGTACAGCTGGATGGGGCACGATGTTTTGGATTAAGTTGATACTTTTATTTTTCCTTCGTCCAATTATAGGTGAGTAAATAAATATTACAGTCGCCCTATTATATTTTTAATGGTGGCCGTTGGATCACTTATTGTTTCACGTATAATCCAACTCAGGCATATCAAAATCAAAATTTTGATTAGGCCTCCATGAGCTGAAAAATGAATGAACGGCTTCCATAAAACACATACATCATGGTGGAGCCCATGATACCCTCCAGCACCGAGTTCGTTCACTAGGGTGCGGATTAGGTACTACCAGGCTGGACGCGTCCTACCCGCCGTTCAACGCGGATTAGGTACTACCTCGTACCTGGCTCTGTGGGGCCCACCGTGATGTAAGTGTTTTATCCCCGCCGTTCAACGCTTTTTTCAGATAATTTTAATATGTAAACCCAAAAATGAGGCTGGTCCAAGGCTTAAGTGGACCACACCAAAGGAACCTACACTGATAATGACACCCACCGGCCACTGATCATACACGGCCGACAAGATGAACGAACCAGATGTGGATGTCGCACATGTAATACTGGGAATCCCGATCTAGCAAGTAGCGATTATTTTTATTTGTTTCTCCAAATTCCAAAAGGGGAAACTGGTCGGTTCTCCCAACCCAAATCCAACTCTCTTCTCTCTCTTGGATCTCTTGCTTCTTCCCCCAATTCACTTTCATCCAAGTTGCTCTTACGTACTCTTTCTTTTCTCTTTATCTTCAAAGGAGATTATGCCAAAATGATTCGCGATTCCAAGCAATAAACAGAAAAGAATCCGATCCGATCTGATCGGTATTTCAATGCTCTCCATCTCTTTCTCTGATCTTCTATCAGTTGCTTTATTTCCTTATTTCATATATTTCTCTCTCTATCTCTTTGATTTTGATTATTTTATCCGTTTGTGTATATTTTCTAGGACAAGGAAGAAGAGTTTTGAATTTGGTTTGGTTTTGGGGGAAAGAAATAATAAGGATATCCAGAAGAAATGGGGTTGAAACGGTCCTCCTCTGGGCAACGGAACAGAGGAGGATTCCGTGTTCCCGTTGCCGTTTTGCTTTTCTTCTTCATTCTCGCACCTTCGCTTCTCTTCCTTGCATCTCGTGGAACTACCACAACGACAACTACCGCGACGGGTCAGTTTTTACTCACCTATCTCTTTCCCTTGCATTGCATTGCATTGCATTGCACGGCATCTCCCTCCCCCCCCTTCTCTGTTTATGATTTCGGGGCTGTTGCTCTGGTTATGTTATGGTCGACCCAACTATGATGAATGATGATTCACAATTGTCCAGATCTCTAGTGCATTTCCACATGTGTGTATCGGCCTGCCCTTCTGCGTGCTGATGCAGTGCATTTTTTATTGTGAGATCCAAGCCGTTCATTAGGCATGCCCCGGTGCGTTGATGCTTGGCCCGGTCTGCTCATCAGGTTGGTTATGGCGCGTGAAAGAAATGGATGGCTGAGGAAAGCTTAGCCAATTTTTTAAAGCCGTCCATTTGTTTTGTACACTGTGGTCTGCCTGATGAGTGTTATGATTGGATGCTTGGCCCAGGGCATCTATGTGGTAGGTTCGACCTGATGTACCACATTGGCACATCTGGTGGTGTTGATAGAGATGGGTCTGCACATGCGGGCAGTAGTTTACAATGCAAAGGCATTACTACCAATAAAATGTTTGTCCATCAATGAATTCACTGGGGGTAGCCATGTGTCAGCTCTTGATCTTCTTGTTGAGAATGGAAATGATGCTGAGAGGCTGGTGGAGCCTAGGGGTGGGTCTTCCACAAGCCCAGGAGTAGATTACATGATCGGTCTGATCATATAACTGGGCCCCTCAATTTGTTTGATCGGTGATCTTTGACCCACAATCTATTAGCAATTTCAACTAATAAACTCTTTGCCCAGATATTAATTCGTATGCGATAGCCATGTGTTAGCTCATGATCTTCCTTGTTGACAATGGCAATAATGCTGAGAGACTGTTGGAATCTAGCAGTGGGTCCAGTGAAAGCCCAAGAGGGGACCACACGACCTGTTTGATTAGAGAATTGGGTTCCACTATCTGATTGTTCGGTGATCTGGACCCCACTGTCTGTCCTGAAAGTTTTGTGGGCCCCTCATAGTGGTCCAATTGATGTATGGTGATTGGTGATCATCCAGGCCATCCATAACCATTAGATGGACCCCGTTAGCTTGTGGGGCTGGATGTAAAGCAACACATACTCATGATGTATTGGTTTATTTGTTGAAGATCTTTTAAGATTCTAGGGCCTGTGTAGTGTTGCTTCTAGCTAGTGCAAAATTGGTTCTCAAGAAACAATTTCGAAGAATTGATTCTCAAGAAATGATTCTTCGAAATTGTTTCTTGTGAATTATTTATTTCAAAAATTGCATGTTTGGTAAACGTGCATAAGAAAAACAATTTCTTGCAAAAGGTTTTGATGGTACATGTCACATCCACACTTTTCTCTATAGTGTGGCCCACTATAGTTTTAGATTGCCCTGTCTTTTAGGCTCACGTCCTGACGTGAGCTGTTGCAAATGATGAATGGATTGGATATCATACCGATGTGCCATCATGTCAGACATGGCGTGTACATGAGCTGCCTTATAGATGCATGTGTGCTTACTGCTTCTCTTTCAGACACAGTAAAATCTCTCAGTTGTGTTTGGTTGCAATGCACCAGAATCCAAATCTTCCGTTTAGGAGCTTGTATTTGGAATGCTTGGAATTCTTCAGTATATTCATAGGACCTGGATTTGATTAACTAAATCAGCCTTCATATTCCAAATTGTATATATATGTGATGTTTGATGGAATGATTGTAATAAGCCCGTTGAAATGTATACTTTGGTAAAAAATGAGAAAATTTCGAGCCTTGGGTGGCCTACAAATTTAAGGATCACAAACAAGCGACTCATCGACGTTTTCTAACCATCCATTTAAACGTCAAGTGTTTATATGGTTCGTATCATTCTATTGATGTGGTTTTAGTGATGCAGCCAATAATTAGATTGTTTTGGGGTATCATTAGCGTGCCATGTGTACAATGGCAAAAATATGTACTTTGGCCAAAAATGAGGAAATTTCGAGCCTTGGGTGGGCTACAAATGTAAGGATCATAAACAAGCGACTCATCGACGTTTTCTAACCGTCCATTTAGATGTCAAGTGTTTGGATGGTTCATATCATTCTATTGATGTGGTTTTCGTGTTGTAACCAATAATTGGATTGTTTTGGAGTATCATTAGCGTGCCATGTGTACAATGGCAAAAAATATGTACTTTGGCTAAAAATGAGGAAATTTCGAGCCTTGGGTGGGCTACAAATGTAAGGATCACAAACAAGCGACTCATCGACATTTTCTAATCGTCCATTTAGATGTCCAGTGTTTGGATGGTTCAGATTATTCTATTGATGTGATTTTCGTGTTGCAACCAATAATTGGATTGTTTTGGGGTATAATTAGCATGCCACATGTACAATGGATTAGTAGCCTAACGACACTTTTGTTACACGTGCGATTATTTAGCTTTTAAAAAGTAGCCAAAAAAGGGATTTCATTTGGATTACATTGGAATCACAACATTTTGCTGAGATTTCAAAACACCCCAAAAGGGGGTGTTTGAAATACCCTCGATTCCATTTATCTCCAAATCTACGGCTGCCAAATGCAAAACATAGCTACTTGGATTTGAAACACACCCATTTACCTCTGAATCCAAGGTGCTAAACGATCCCTTTGTGAATCACATTATGTCACACGGAGTTTAAAAATAAGCATGTCTAGATTTATGAGATCTCTTTGGATCTGTCTTTTGTAATTTGGCCTATATATAGACTTCTATGGCTATTGTAAAAGAGATTTGATGAGTGATGGGATTGAAATAAAAAAAGAGGTTTTGAGTTTAGGGAGGATTTATGCTCTTGCAGAGGGAGAAAATTCTATAAGTCAATTTTCTTGAATCCCCTGGCGTGTGAAAAAATCATTCTTCACCTCCTTTTTTCTTTGTTCTCATATATCCTATGCTAAGTTGGTATTAGAGCAAGTTTATGTATGAACTTGTTTGAGATCAAAAGCGAGCAATGAGAACAATATTGTGAATGAAATAATAATGATGCATAATTGTACAGAGGGAATACTCCACGAGATTTTAGGTTGATTCGTTAATTTGACAACATCAATACAACATTAAGGAGTGGCTCCTCATGCTTGAGAAGGTGGTAGCATCTTGGAATAGAATGTTAGTGGTTTCAAGTTTCAACACTGTTCAGTTTAATCATCCCCTGGGTAGAAGAGATGGCTGATTGGAGGATCATGACTACATTAGTGATGCAAAACTTGAGATGCTTGAGTTTTATGAAGAATTTGATAATTTTAAAGAACAAATTCAAGATTCATTAGAGGAAGTTTCTAATGATCCGATGGATGACGTACTTGGCCCTTATCGTGGGGCCAACTTAATGTATGTATTCTCTATCCACATCGTCCATCCGTTTTGCAAGATCATTTTAGGGCATGAGTGCAAAAATGAAGCAAATTGATGTAGGACAATTAGCCACTTACTCTAAAAGGTTGAACTGATATAGCATTGCGAATTAATCCCTTTATCTCATAGCCCAGGCCCCACATTTCATGGGTTAGGACCTTGGCTGAACCCCCCTCGTAGGCCCCAAATTACATGGGTACCGCCTCACACGAGCCACCCGCCTCACACAAGATTTCCACCCCGAGTGTGCCCCTGCATCCCACAGGCAACCCCACTAGAGCCCGGTGTGAAAATGCCCCTGCATTAATCACCCTCGGTGAAGAGTTTTGAACACGAGGCTTCCCGCTTTGATACCAATTTGATGCAGGACAATTAGCCACTTGCTCTAAAAGCTTGAACTGATGGAGCATGGTGAATTAATCCCTTTATCTCATAGCCCAGGCCCCACATCACATGGGTTAGGACCTCGGCTGAACTCCCCTCGTGGGCCCCAAATCACATGGGTACCGCCTCACACGAGCCACCCGCCTCTCACAGGTGGGGCCTGCCTCACATGAGCCACCCGCCTCACACGGGCCGCCCACCCCGAGTGTGCCCCTGCATCCCACAGGCAACCCCACTCAAGCCTGGTGTGAAAATGCCCCAGCATTAAAAATCCAATTCTTAGGTGGACCATAACATCGAAAACCATGGTGATTGATCATTAATGGGTCACAAAAGTTTTGGATTACGCTGATATATGTTTTTTCCATTCATCCAGGTTTGTGTGACCTTATCAAGAAGTTGGATGGAAAATAAACATCCGACTTTGGTTACTATTGGTACATTATAAGGGTTGCAGTTCCGACCAACGACCCCTACAATGTATCAACGACAACTTAGATCGCTGTTGGCAATGTCCTAACAGCGACCCTTACAATGTACTAACAACGATCCCTACAATGTACCAACATTAACTCAAGTCGTTGTTGGTATATTGTAGGGGTCGCAGTTAATATGTTGTAGGTGTTGCAATTAGTACATTGCAGGGTTTACAATTCTGACCAACAACGACGCAGGTCACTGTTGGCAATGTAATAACTGCAACCCCTACAATGTACCAACAATAAGCTTGCTGTTGGTACATTGTATGATTTGCTGTTGGTACATTGTAGGGGTCACACTTAGTACATTGTAGGGGTTATTAATATTTTATTAAAGTAAATGGCTAGGATTATATTAATGAATGGTAAGACTAGAGTAAGGCTTCTTTTACTATGGAAAAGTAGCTTTTATGAATGGTGAATAGTGAACCTTGCAGTTGGATTAATTTTGGGTGCAATGCACCTATTAATGGTGGGTTTTATGTGACTTCAAACCTGATACAATTTGTTTATTGAATCAATGAGATCTCTTTACTTGAGTTGCAAAGAAATGGACAAGAGCACATTCATAAGAAAAATCGAGTAAAGAGGGAGAAACAACTTTAAAGAAATTGAAAGTACTTCTTTATAAATACTTAAGAAAACTAAAGAAAACACACAACACTTGGAAAATTAGAATACCTTACCTCCTAGACCAACCCCCAATTTATAGACTCCAAAGATACAAGATAAAATCCCTACAAATCTATGATTAATATCCTCAAACTATTAGATTGATTTGAAATCAATCTAATTTATTGAAGATAACAATTCTACTTACAAAGATTTAACCAAAAAATAGTAAAAACAAATTTAGTAAATAATCCTCAAAATCTTCAACCATATCTTCAAAATCATCCCTTCTATCTTTTTTTATACCTTTCAAAAAGAAAATATTTTAAGCTACTAAAATCTAGACTTTGACATTTAGAACCCAAATTTAGCAACAAATAACCCAAAATTAAGTACATGTTGCCCCCCATGATGGGCCTTGTTGCCCACACCATCCCCCCGGGGTTAGAGAGAACTTGACTCTAGCGAGTAAGATGCTTCATACAATCTAGTCTTTTCAATTCGTTGCTTGTGATCCACATGGATGTAGAATAGGGCCTGTTCTTCTATTTCACCAAGTACTACTTGCATTGGCCTCGTTGATTGTCAGTGGTCTTCATGCATAACACTTGTTTAACATCTTCCTTCTTTCCTTTTTTTTTTTTCGGGAGTTGTTTATACATATCGGTGATGTCTTTATCTTACACGTAGGCGTGACTCCATGATGCTCCTTAAGAGATTGCCAACGATCTTGTTGACTACCTCAGTTTGGCTGTTTGTTTGAGGTTGTGATGCGTTAGAGAATTAAAGCTTAGTTCATAGACTTATCCATAAAGTGCTCCAGAAGTGTCCCACAAACTTCGAATTGCGGTTGGAAGTTATTACTTTCTATATCCTGTGAAGTCGCACAATCTCTGTGACGAATATGTTTTTGATATATGTAGGTCCATTGTCCTTTTTCATTGAATGAAGTTGGTCATTTTTGCGAAAAGTCCACCACAAGGATAATTGAATCTGCTCCCCTTTGAGTCTTAGGAAGACTGGAATGAAGTCCATGAAAAATCCACCCATGGTGCGATTGGAATAGGAATAGGTGTATAAAGGAGAATGTTCTATACATAACTTTTGGAAACTTGGCATCGTGACATTATGCTACGAACCATTCAATGTCATGATGCACATAAGGCTAAGTATACTTTTCCTCTACCATGTTTAATATTTTATCTCTTTTGAAGTATCGTATCCATCTAGTCTTTGGTCGTTTAGCTTAGATAAGATCTTTTCAAGCAATGATCTTTTTGGGAATGCACAATCATGAACCCTTGAATAAATATCTATCATGTGAGATGAATTCACACTTTGGAACAAAATTTTATTGTGTTTTTATTTTTTAAGGCTTCTTTAAAAACAATAATGCTTAGATGATGGGTTCAACTCCCCTCCTCGGCATTACCCGATACACGTGGTTGTGGGTGATTGCGTGTATTCGCAGGGAATAGTCTCACCTCAAAAGGGGTGGGGACACCCTGTGTCTTCCAAAAAAAAAAAAAAACAAAATGCTTAGATGAAGCTAGCATCATATTGTGAATCGTACAGTTCTGATAACATTGGATGAAGGATTTGATTTTATACCGTACACAAAAGGAAAATTTTGAATCAAGTTGTTTTCAAATTGCTCACGTCTCCCGTAGTTTAAAACCTACTAAAGTGCATGGACCATTGGCATGTCGAAGTTTTGAAACTCTTTGTTGGACAGCGATGGGGAAAAAAATCCCAACTTCAGATCATCATTAAGTAGAAATCTTGAATTCCTGAACACTTGTCATATGTGTTGGAATGATGAGGAACACCTCTTCTTTCATTTCAAGATGATAGGGTTCCATGGGTGTTCTTGAACATCTTTGGAATTACTTGGGTTGTACCAAATTCAATGGCCAAATTGTTATCAAGGCATGGACATAGCAGCTTTTAATGCTAGAGGAAGTGTTTTAGGAGATTAGGGATTGCTTCCCCTACCAGCTTGTGGTGTTTGTGGAATGAAGGAAGATGCAAGTCTTTGAAGGAATTCTCCCATTCATAAAACAGTGGAAATGTTAAATTGTCTCTCGTGGAGTGCATGATGATGGCTTAGGAATTTATCAAAGTGCCATGGACCAGGGTTTCCATTTCTCTAGCATGAGATAATTCATATTGTACATTGCTCTGTTGTCGAGGCCTGGATCAGATGGGAGTAATGGATCCCATCTTGTGATTTTTCTCCACTTTCTGTTGTTAAACTATACTTATTATCATTATTAATCTTTGTTGCATATAAAGGTCTTGTGATCAATGTTATAATTTGTGTTCTTTAAGAATAATTATTCTTAGGATGATTCTGCAAAATTTCCTCAGATTTTTATCCCATTCTCTAATAGAGAGCCGCTCAACCTGTGGGTGCACAAGCACAAAGAAATCAACATGTGCAGGAAAAGAAAGTTTGTGGCAGATCCAAGCCGTTCAATAGTTGGCTCCCAAGATGTATATAACTTGACTAATGATCCGGTATTATGAAAGAGGAATGCTAAAATTATTCATTTACATCAGGTGAAGGGAGTTAATGCAAACCCCAAAAGGGGATGCAAATAGATCAAATAAAAGAAGAAAGAGATTGTGGGAAAGGACCCAGCAGTCCTCTAGCAGAATGCTAAAGACTGTGAAAACCCCTCTCTAAATCTTCTATTGAATTAAAAAAAAAAAGAAAGAAAGAAACTTGACAACTGAATTTTTACTCCATAATAATATTAGTCCCTTACACCTTCATATCATAACCTTATATAGTGTTAAACCAAGTAGAGAAGCCCTAATAACAGAAAATGACTAAACTATCCCTGAATCCTGTCACTACCATGTGGGCCTTAGGTAAATGGACCATAGCTCACTCAAATGGGGTCAAAATTGCATGATCTTGGGATCGTTTAAAAGCTAACTCAATGGGCTATCAATTGGAACTAATTCTGTGTTATTTAGGCATTGGTTGGTAGCCCAAAAGTGGCCCACCAAGAAAGTGACGAAAATACAAAAGATAATTTATTAACTAAATCATGAATCTATCTTGCCCTAAAGACTAATTAAACAAATAAACCGTAAGACATTGATGTCCATACGATTGATTTCATGGGCCCCACAGTGCAAGATGAACGTTGATCCCATCCAATTGATCGTCATACTGTTGATTTGGTCTAGATCATCAATCATGACAATCTGAACGGTAAGATTGGGCAGATCTTAGATATGCCGACTTGTGTGGCCATTTGGTTGCATCAGGAGTATTTTGTACGCACAATGAAACATCTCACTTGTACAAGACTTGGGGTTATTCATATGTGGAACTCACTCTTAAGATGTGCTAGTCCAATAATCAAGCAAGGCTACTTATTAGATTATCAATAATCTCACCTGTGTATTATAATGGCATGTGTGCACATGTAGTTTGAATACATTTCCTTGAGTACTCCTCTTGATCATGAATAAATGAGAATACATTTCCCTGAGTAGTCCACTTGGATCAATGAATAAATGTTTTATCTATCCTAGGCGGTAATGCTTACATATCTCATCACTGAAATTTAAAAAGAACTAGTGTAGGGAAAAAAATTGGGAAGCGAGGGGAGAGGGCCACATGTAGGCACCCCCGGTCAGAACGTCCCTAACTTTTTGGCAACTATACAAGAATTGTATATTTGCATACCGATCATCTTGTTAAATGGTGGGGTCAGATGTTATGTAGAATGGAAACCTCACTATTTGTATAGTTGCAGAACATAATCTTGTTAAATAGCGGGGTCAGATGTTATGTAGAATAGAAACCTCACTATTTGTATAGTTGCAGAACATAATCTTGTTAAATAGCGGGGTCAGATCTTATGTAGAATATGAACCCCCACTATTGAAACTTGATGCAGATATCAGTGGTGCGCCCTTTAGAGTGTACCAGAGGAGGAGACGTCGCCGATAGGGTACTAGAGTAGAGGAGTTGATGTGGATGGACACCGGGTCCATCAGAGCCATTTTTTGACACGTTACGAGTGTAGGAGCGGCATGACCGCCCATGGGGTGGATTTCACATATTGTCGCGCGGGTGTTTTAGTTTTAGGCATGTTTTTTTTTTTTTTTTTTTTTTTTTTTTTTTTTTTTGTTTTTGTTTTCAGGGGCTTTAGTGTACTTTTTCTATTTTTTCGTCTTTTTGTTGTTTTTCTTGTTTTCAAGGACTTTAGTGCACTTTTACTTTTTCCATGGCTTATACATTGTGAGAACCCTATTTTATTATTATTGAATGAATATAAATTCGTATCTTTTCTTCCTCTTTTATCAAGAGATTAGAGTTTCAGGATTGGCCCTTCGGTGTTGAGGATTTCATCTCGGTTTCAGGTTTCTTTCTTCCCAGATCGTCGATGTGTAGGAAAAGGTAAGAAATCCGCATTCTTTTCTTTTGATAACAAAGGATCCATAGTTTCTTCATATCGAACCCTCCCTTGTTCATCCCTTTCGTTCTTCTGGACATTTACTTTTGATTTAAACGGAAAAGAGGGATGACTAGTCGGTATAATCAGATCCAAACTTGATCGTGGACTGACTTATGCTAGATCTGGGATATCCTCATATCTCTAGGTCATCAATTTTTTACTGTTTATATGATTTTATGCTAAGGGGCATGATCCTGATGAAATGATCTCATTTATGTGTTGAGATTTGCCTAATCCCTTTGATTAAAAAACAGTTGGTTGATTAATTTATTTATTTGAATTTCGTCATCCTAATTATACATGATTCTAGGGTTAGGCCATCACTTGTCCTTGCATCAGTTGGTACGCTGGTCGAGCTGCACGGTTAGCTCACCGGGGTTCGGGCGGAGCCCCCAAAAGCTCACGATTTTTTTCGATTTTAGTGAAGGGGTTCTTTAGAAAAATTTCACCAAAAAGATGGATTGTCGATAAACTAACTTACGTTAAAAGCCAATCTTTGATACCACAACTGATGCAGGGACATGTGATGGCCTATCCCTATATGCATGTATAATCAGGATGACGAGATTCAAATAAATAAATTAATCAATTGACTGTTTTTTAATTAAATGGATTAGGTAAATTTCAACACAAAGATGAGATCATTTCGTCAGGATCATGCCCCTTAGCATAAAATCACATAAACAGTAAAAAAGCGAGGACCTAGGGATATAAGGATATCCTAGATCTAGCATGAGTCAGTCCACAATCAAGTTTGGATCTGATTCTACTGACTAGTCATTCCTCTTTTCCCTTTAAATTAAAAGGGAATGTCCAGAAGAACGAAAGGAATGAAGAAGGGAGGGTTCGAGATGAAGAAACTACGGGTCCTTTGTCATCAAAAGAAAAGAAGGTAGATTTCTTACATTTTCCTGCGCATCGAAGATCTGGGAAGAAGGAAACCTGAAATTGGGGTGAAATCCTTAACACCCAATGTCCAATCCTGAAACCCTAATCTCTTGATAAAAGAGGAAGAAAAGATACGAATTTATATTCATTCAATAATAATAAAATAGGTTTCTCACAATGTATAAGCCATGGAAAAAGTAAAAGTGCACTAAAGCCCCTGAAAATAAGAAAAAAAAAAAAGGCGAAAAAATTTAAAAAGTGCACTAAAGCCCCTGAAAATAAGGAAAAAAACAAAAAAACGCCTAAAACTAAAACACCCGCGCGACAGGGTGTGAAATCCGCCCCATGGGCAGTAATGCCACTCCTGCACTCGTAGCGTGTCAAAAAAATGGGTCCGATGGACCCAGCGTCCATCCACATCAACTCCTCCGCTCCGGGACTCTGTCGGCGACGCGTCCTCTTCTAGTACACTCTAAAGGGTGCACCACTGATGTCCGCATCAGAACTGTAACAATTATTTTGTGGGATGTTTTTAGAACTGTAGCCTTAAAGTTGAATGTTTATTAGCCCTACAAAAAAAGTTGAATGTTTATTGATTTGTGCATACCATTGATCAATTAGGCAATGGTGGGGCCACTTGTTGAGCCACCTCTTTAACAAGATGATTGGTGTTGGCCACCTGATTGATTTGAGGTATGGTTGGTCTAACAAGTGTACAAAAGTTAACACATTACATGTGATGAATGCCCCTCGCATGGGCTATAGCAATGGAAAATAAGAAAGAGTGTTTAAGTTAATGTCCCTAAAGAGATCAACTGCCATGAAGTTTGGATTGTATCATGAACAACATCTAGAAGAAAAAAGGAAAGAAAATTGTAAGCAAATATTTTGATGTTGGAATCGTTGATGGGACGGATGAGGTGAGGCGGGTCAAGCAAACCATGTTGGAAAACCCAAGAACATGCCTCGATGTACAAGTTACCTTGGTTAAGCTGGTTTCATGAATAAGTAGAAAAAACAAGGAAGAGGGGAGTTTTAGTGAAAATATATTGTTTGGATGACACTCTTAGGGGGTGTTTGGTTGTTGGGGAATGTGTTTCTTGGCTTTGTATTCCCTATGTTTCTTTCACAAACCATGTTTGGTTTGTCTTTTGTGGCCGGTATTCCCCAGGATTTCCATTTCACCAATTTAACCCTAGAAAAGATGCCCCAGCTTTTACCTAGGGAATGGATTCTCTGGGATAAGCAGGAATCGCTTCCACCTGTGACCAAACATAACTTTCTAGCCATTGAGAGGATGGTTATGAAGGTCTGATTGAAGTGATTTTTGAGTGAGATGGGTGATTACCACATGTAATGTAAGGTCCAAGTAAATATCCCTTTCTACTATAGCTACTGCTGCCTGTCTTCCAAGCCATTTCCTAGATGGTTAATATCTTCCTATCAAAGTAATTTTGAGAGGAATGGCAATAAAGTTGGGCCCCACATGATGGACAATGTAAGACGTTTTCTAGAATGATAGCTTTGCATGGTCCATTTCCTAGTTGTTCATTTGATGGTTAGGATCATCCAATTGAAGTAATTTTTTTGGGAGGGATCAACTATTAGAGGTCAGCCTCCATGATGGTTAGTCTAGAACCTTGTTCAAACTGCTTTTTGATATAATAAATATGGAAAATCCATTTCCTAGCCGTTCCTTCAATAATTTGTTTTATTGAATCAAAGTTTGTTTTTAATAGGGATGGCCACCAAAGGTGGGGCCCATGTCATGGACGGTACTGATCAATAATCAGACATTTTCTGATCAATAATTAGACCTTTTAAATATAATAAATATGGATGATCCGTTTTTCGTATATCCATTTTCATCAAATGGTTATAATCATCCAATCAAAGTGAATTTTGAGAGGGATGGGTAATTGAAGGTGGATCCCACATCATGGATGGTCTAAAGATCAAATGATCAAACCCTTTTCCTGTAACCAGTGTGCACCATCCTTTTTCATAGAAATTGATTGGATGGTAAGAATCATCCAATTGAAGCCTGAAACTATGGCTGTGCTCTGCTGGGCCAACGCATTTCCAAGTCCAGCCCATGGGTTAAGGACCTGAGTTTAGGCCGAGCTTAGCTTGCGTGCTAAGGAATCAGGCTCAGGTTAGGCAGGAGCAAAACATATAGTCCGCCAATGCTAAATAAGTTGGATTTGGCTAGGCTTAGCTCAGTTTTGTGTGGCCCTACAAGACCGAACAAATGGAAAACACCGATTTGAAGTTTGACAGGTCATCGTACAAATAAAAGATGTGGGGGTGAAGCACAGTGTTGTGCTAAGGAATTACACTTTCCCCCACCATATGATTTGAAGATGTAATTATTCATATTGTGCATGCAAATGAATGTTACATCTTAAAATCGGATGGTCTACAACCATTGATTTATCAGATTTTCCTGATTAATGACAAGACATGCAGGATGATGGTCATCTGTCAACACTATCAAAGACCATATGATTATATTGAATAATCACAACATATGCATATGGGGGTCACTTTTGACAGGACTTGGATCTCTTGGTGCCAATTATATGTATTTAACAATGCAACATATTGCTAGCCCCAACTTTTCCCTACTAGACCTCTTTCCATATGTCTAAACTTGATTAAAAAGCAACAACTTTCATAAATAAAAGAATGATAGGGAAGATTCATCGAGGGGCTGTGCCTATGTGGCAGCCCCCTCCTTTTTCTTTCCAACTTTCTCCTTGTCGATTCCTTTTATTTTTATTTTGTATTTTATTTTTATAAATTTCAATGAAGAGATATGTTAGTATACCTGCTTAGAATGGATAAAATAATTGTTCTTGTGATCCAAGGCACTGTTCAGGGAATTGTGTTCTAACTGTATAAGCACATGTACCAACATGTTGCATGTGTTAGATTAGCGACCACCAATTGCATGGGCTTGCTTGATTTTTGGGCCAGATAATCTTAAGAGTGGGTTGCACCTATAACTATTGTTCAAAGTATTGGTATTGTAACACCCCAACCTCGGATATCTGAATTTCATCAATTCGGGTATCGGGTTAAAGGTATTAACTATTATATTATACCATAAACCAAACCATAATACATTCATCCACTAAAATGGAAGAATAATCATCAACATCATAGTATATAACTGAATATTAATCATCTGCAAACATCAAATGGCCCTAAGGCCTATGTTCAACCTCGTATCTCAACACATAAAATAACTTGATAAAATAAAGACTAAATTGTCTTGTTCTGTTTAGGCTCCCTAGCCAGTTATTTGTCAAAGTCATCTTCATGGGGATGCCTTCACTTTATCTTTTCTTGGATGGTTTTCCACATACAATACCATGAGCTAAAGGCCCAACAAGTAATAATAGGTCACATGATTCAATACATGTCATGTTATATCAGAATATCAACAAAATATGCCAGCTATCATATATACAAATTCATATTCATGAATCACCAAGGCCATGGCCGCGCACAATTTCTGACTTGCCAACACCCATTCAGCCTAGATTCGCCAAAGTCTTACTCATGGAGAAGAATACTGCTCCTGCCGGATTGATTTCTCTCACCTGTAGTGCAAAACATGCAGTCTAGTGATGAGGAGTCCATTCTGGAGCTGACTAAACTCCTTCCCCAACCCCTGGGCTGCAACCTTGGGAGGAGGCCCTATTGGTACCAGCTCGGGTTCCACTTGGGAACTCTGCTCGAGAGGGACATCTATCCCGGAATTGTCTGGTGTTCATTCTTAACATCACATTTCAAATAATGGCATGTCACACAAGTATTATATCACAATATTCATGAATGCATGATCAATGCATACTAGAAATACCATCCTGGTGAAGTGTTACTTACCCAAAGGATCTAATCCTCTTTTGGTCCGCTTGGGCTTTTTATACATTTCTCTTTGATTCGTCGATTGGTTCTTGGTTTCTGTTCTTGTTGAGTTTCCTTTTAGGTGGCATGCCAATGGGGTTACTTTCATACTTAATCTTATGATGTAATCAACTATTATTCGTTAATATACAATTTTGACTGTTGATCAGACAATCCGATCCTTAAACTATCGATTCATACCTTTTGTTTAGTTATATTGCATATTTGGTTCATGATTTACTAATCTTAACCGTTCATTTTAGGTTTATCTTCATATAGGTCTAAGATCCTTCCGATATGATCCTTATTGGACGATTATGATAAGTTAGATTGTTAATCCAAGGTTTTGATCATCTCATTACATGTTTTGACACATTTTCCATGGGATTGAACTAGTTCAAGATCTTATGATCAAGATTAAGGTTAGATCATATGGGGTTCAAGATGTCCCACTTGCGATCTTAAGTGGATCTTTGGGTCCATTCACTAGTCAACTTTCTCATAGATCTTAGGAATCCTTGGTTTTGATCATGATTCAAGTGGGTCTAAGGCCAATATTAAAATTGACAGTTTATATGTGTTTGGAAACCAATGGCCATCTTGGATTATGATATGGGGTTGGATCATTTAATTTGATACTTTGATCAAGGTACAATCACATCTAGTTTGAGATTAACACCAAAGTCATCATCATATAGAGTGGTCCACCTGCTACTACCTTGGATCAAGAGTGGTCATGATAGATGATGTGGAATGTCTACAACCAGGTACATATGGACAGTGTGGAACACTTACACTTGATCACACATGGGCAATCACTCAGGGTCCACAAAACTTTCATCAGGGTCCATATTGGTCTAGGACTACCGACAATGTCCATTGATTTCATCATTGTACACTCCAAAAATTGCAAAACTTGGTATACATGGGTAACGAACTATGGGCAACCATCTTAACGGCGTGGATCTTCCTTCTATGGTGGGGGACCCACCCGTGCAACGTCACCACGCCTGAGGTGCCTGTCTGGGCATGGGAACACCCAACCACTTCCCCACTTTCTAGATTTATATAAAATACATATATCCCATCTCATCTTCTTGGATTCTGTGTGAGTATACTCAGTGTTCCCATTATCGACGAATTGTCGATAATATCGCCGATAATTTCGGTGTCTTAGTGACACCGAAACCCCCTTTTTTCGTTTCTATTCTGATTTTCGAGACAATATTGGTGGTATTTCGCCAAAAATGATGATTTGAATTTATCTCGATAAAATTGCCTACCCTCCTATTCGGAATTGTAGCCAACTACCTCTTCTTGCGAATTAAATCGATAAATATCAGGAGTTTTAATTGGTTATCGACGCAATTATCAACATACGACTCTTTGCAAAAAATAAAAAATAAAAATTAATAGCCTAGATATCGACAATCCAACTTCGGATCTTACTTGGGGAGTCAATTTCGGCAAGTCCATGTTTACAAGAAAGAGTTGTTATGGGGTCCTTACTCTTGCTCAAGTGGTAGACTCTCAGGACTTTCAACACCCCGTCAAGGGTTCGAGTACCCATAGGTGGTGAAATTCCATTAGTGTGTGTATGTGGGGTGTGCGTGCGTGTGTAAAAAAACAAAAAAAGAAAAACAAGAAAGAGTTGTTATGGAAGGGTGCTTGCGGCATTGGGGTTTTGAAAGAGGCCTTCGGTGGAGGGGTTTTTGTTTCTAACTTTACTTTTAAGTATAGTTTAAAATGTGAGTTTTGTACCATTAATAATAATGCTTCACCACCACTTCACATAAAAAAAACTTCCAGTTAACTTAGCTTTTAAGTTATGCTTTAAAGCGTAAGTTTTCCACCATTAATAAGAATAGTTCACCACCACTTAGCATAAAAACTTAACAATCAACTTATCTTTTAAGTTATTTCAAACTATGAGTTTTACACCATTTACTTAGAATGTGCCACCACCATTTTACATGAAAATTTTACATTTCAAAGAAAACCTTATAAAAAAAAGATACAAAGTAGATGGGATTGAATGGTTGGATAAATGGATGGGATGGATGGATGTTTGAATGGGAAGATGAGATGGATGGATATTTGGATGATTGAATGGGATGGATAGATGGGACGGATGGATGGATGGTTGGATGGGATGGTTGGATGGTTGGATAGATAGTAGGATGGATGGTTGGATGGATAGAAAGATGGATGGTTGGATAGATAGTGGGATGGATGGATGGTTGGATGGATGGAGGAATGGATGTATGGATAGATGAGATGGATGGATGGATGATGGGATGGTTGGTTGGTTGATTGGATGGATGGTTGTTTGGATGATTGAATGTGATGGATGGATGGATGGGATGGTTGGATGATTGGATGGATGGATAGATGGGATGGATGAGCGGATGTTTGGATGATTGGATGGGATGGTTACACGGATGGATAGATGTGATGGATGGATGTTTGGATGATTGGATGGGATTGATAGGTGGATGAGATCATTGGATGGTTGGACAAATGGTTGGATGGATGGATGGATGATTGGATGGGATGGATGGATGGATGGATGGATGATTGGCTGGGAGGGATGGATGGATGGTTGATTGGATGGGATGGGATGGATTGTTTGGATGGATGGATGGGATGGTTGGATGGATGGATGTTTGGATGGATGGATGGGATGGTTGGATGGTTGCATGGATGGATGGATGGATGTTTGGATGGATAGATGGGATGAATGGATGGGATGGTTGGATGGATGGATAGACAGAAAGGATGGATGCATATTTGGATGATTGGATGGATGGGATGGATGGTTGGATCATCATGCATGATGCATGTGTGTTGTGTTTGTATGCTTATTTATGCATTGATGTATAATGTTTGGATGATTGTAAATGTTTGCTTGCTTGTCAATTGGTTTAATGAGATTTATTATTAAAGTGATTTCTTATGCTAACGTGTTTTAGGCCCCCATTAAATGGAAACGTATTATGTATGCATTTTTTTTTACAAATTTTTTATTCATAAATATACAAATATGTGTATTTAAACATCTCCTGAAGTTTCATTGAAAAATTCCACCATTTTCTCCATGTTTTCCCATGTGTTTTTTTTTTTTTGAAGACACAAGGTGTCCCCACTTCTTTTTGAAGTGAGACTAACCCATGCGGATACACGCAATCACCCACAACCACTTGTATCGGGTAAAGCCAAGGAGGGGAATCGAACCCTCACCCGTAGGGAGCAAACCTACGGTGAAGACCATTCGCCCAAACCTCGTTGGGTCATGTTTTCCCATGTTTCTCCCACATTTCCTGTTATTGGCGATAACAATATTATTTCTTTATCCCCAACCGGCGAAACTTGTAGCGAGACCGACAACTCGAATACTGAGCGTACTCACGGTATCAAAGTGTTCATCTCAAAGTGGGGTCCACACTCCACACACGTTGGTGTGCAAATCTGATCCGTTTATCGTGTTCCCCATAATGTGTTACATGTACATCAATAAAACTGTCTCCATATGTTACCTAGGGTCCCATTTATGGAACTTGGAAGTGGTCCCTTCCTCCACTATATTCTTGATTTAAAGTTGATTGGTGTGGTCCACCGTACCAATCCACATAACTGGACCCATAGATTTCATCTAGCAGTTTACATCCCTTGATACCTCGTATCAGGGCCTACATTAAATTCTCATAAAACGATAATTAATATCAACGTTCATAATTCAACCAATCTGTGATCATCAAGGCCCACCAGATTTGATGCTCTGGATCCTTGATCACAGAGCATTACAACTAACTATAGGCCCAGATTATTCGGATTTAGGAGTTTTACCATACAGACCGTCAACTTATCAAGAATAAAAGAAAAGTGTTTATTAATTGTGGGGCCCAACACTGACAGAGATCTTCATCCAAGTGGTCCATTCCACTCTGATGTGGCAGCGGGACAACTCTGTCTACTCCACATCAGGGTGTGGGGTCCACACGATCAGATATGGGAGAGGCGTGGATGTCCACACGTTCCCATGTGGAAACATGGGATGTCCACATCTCTACCCTAGAGATGAGGCATAGCAAATCTTCTTCATTCATTTGTAGGGTCTAGCCACATAGGGCCTATGTTCTAACTCTGACCTTGATTAGATGGATGCTTGGCCCACAGTTAGTGTAAGGTCCACCACTCCCTCTTGATACTGTGATTACACTATTTGCCAAAAAATTCTAAAATTCGGAACGTACCTTTACTGAATGGAAAGAGAGAGATTGGGCGGTCTGGATTTAGGATCCGAATATGGGGTTCCCATAGATCTAGGTTTGTTTGCAAATGAAATAGTTAATACGGGCTAAAGGGAGGTGTGCCTGTCCTTTAAATACATTTCCTCATTTGAAACGCATCGGGCGTTTCCTCTTGTAATCCTTACTACAATCAAGGAAGAGAAATAGTCTCTCTCTTGTAGTACTTTCTAGCGTTGAACATGCACCGCTAACGTGGGCCTCAAATTCACAGATCATACCATCCACTCCGTTCCTCCTCTTCATATGATAGTTTTATAGCTCCTAAAATTAGTCTCAGTCAGGGGATGATCAAATTACATTAAATTAATCTTGGCCCTTTACACGTCTGACGGTGCCATCTAAGTTAGGTACACCAATTATCCAGAATGAGAGTGCACACATGTGTGTATATGTGCCATGAATGTACGTCACAAATGTTTATGAAATACTGAATTCTAACTGTACAAAATCATAGACCATGATGTATATGTATAGGAAAAAATAGTGTCAATGTTCAAATATGCATGATAGATGAGATAATGGATGGTCACGATGATGTCTTATACACATGCGCATGATCTAACAAGATCTAAGCATATATGATACAATAAAATCAAATAGCGTGATAGATCTACTCAAGATGAATCATATGAAAGCAGTTTGACACAAATCGGATTACTAGATTGGTCAATATCTTCGATAAACCATGGCCATCCATGCATTTGGCCTCATATCTAAAGTTCTACCCGGGAAAAAAATTATTATACTTGTACCATTCTGATATGGGGTGTATAGGCACTGATACGTGTCCAATATGGACAAATACAGGCCAATATGCCCATAAAGCCCCAATTTTGATTATTTTAGGCGACATGTAGACCTGTTTTGAGATAAAAACAAATGATGTGATTGGGACATTGGGATAGCGAAGTGGACCATTGTGGGAAATATTGGAAAAAAGGGTAAACCTTCACTTAAAAAAAAAATGTTTTCTCTTCTTTTTGTTGTATGTCGATGTAATGGGCCATGATTCACCAAATCATGCTTGATTTGTGTTCAATTAGGCCCATTTAGTTTACTTTCAACAGGTCAAACTGACAGACAACATTCTGATCAAAGAATGGTCTGATACACCATTATATGCATGTTAGAAATACAAAAAAATGATAGATTTTTTAATATCTCATTTTCTCTCTTTTTTCCTCCTGATATTTTCCCCAATTCTTTGGCTTAAAAAAATTGATCTATACAAGTCAATACTGATAAGAGACACTCGTATCATATTGTTTTTTGTCTAGGCCAATAAGTCCGCTGATACCGATATTCAGAACCTTGTGCTAATCCTATTCCTAAGTGACATTTTTTTGGGAGCTGTTGGGTGTTATTATTGTACCCCTACCCCTTCTGCTAATTGCATAGAAAGCTAAGTGATCGCATAGCTTTGGTTTGTCAAGTCAAGGTATTCTTTGCATAACTGGACATAGGCATGGCATGCTTGCTGGTTACAACTCACCCTTTCATCTTAGAAGAGATGCACTTATTCAGGTGCCAATATTTCTTCTGTTGTACTTGTCACCATAGTTTTAAAACTTGAAAGCTCAAATCGTGCAACTCTGTCGATTTTTCTTCCCGACTCTTGAACACCAAGATTCAGTGATATTTAATATTTAAAATCCATATATATTTTAGAGTTTTGGCAGTTTAGTTAACTGATTCTTGAACGAGTCTTGACCAGGTCTTGTTTCTTAATGACTAGATGAAAGCTGATTGTGTTGACTCAGATGAATTGAGTTGATCAAGGTTTATTATTATTATTTATTTATTTTTAAAGTTTTCTCAAATTTTAAAACGTAGGTTGGCACAAAATCATCCGTGAAGTCATGAGCTTTATTTCTAAGTGAAATGTTACGCATTTACATTTTGCTAGAGTTCAATGAACAATTCTGCTAGAGTTCCATTTAGAAGAGAAAAACCTATGAAAATGCTTCATTATGGCTTCTTCCATCCCCTTAGTAGCTACTGTTTCTTCTCTAGATGACATTCATAGAGAGGAGAATTGCCCCTTCCCCCAAAGGTGTTGTATTCTGATGGAGAGAAGTGCATAGAAATGCACATCTCTTCCTGTCTGCTAGCCATGGCAACAGAATAGCCTCTTATGATTTTTGCTCCAGCTTTGGTGAATTGCCTTTGAACTTGTAACGGTTACTGGGAAACCATACACCACCTCTTCTTTTTTCCAGAAACCATATTCTAAAATCCTGGGGAGACGGCCATGTAAGCTGGACAATAAAGTGGCAGTTCAAATCTACTGGTTGTGTAGTCTACAACTTCTGAGTAAGAGCTTTTTAGGTTGAAGGTTGCACAGCTGTAGGATTCTTGGTTACAAGCTTCAATTTGCCCTTCTTTAAAATGGAATATGCTGGCTAGCCTGTTTTTCTATGCTTCTGACTAGCAAGTGTTAAACGAGTGCTTTTATAGATGTGGTTGTCTACCTCAAACTTTATTCTCTAGATGTATTTGTTGCGCTTAACCTAATGGTTTCTTAATCGTTTTGCAGATCGGAGTGATATTCCCAATGAATCCAGTAAACTGGTAGCTTTCTTTTGAACATTTCTATCTTCTCTACTTGTTGACTAGGTATTCTCCTCTGGTTAGTCTGTTATTTGAGTATTGAAATTTTGGTTGAGTGGGTGCAGATGATGGATTGGAGAGAACGTCTGGCCATGCAACACATGAAATCCCTTTTCTCGAAAGAGGCAAGTAGGAAACAGGGAATGTCTATTTATGTTGTTTCCTTGACGCATCCTTCTTAGTTGTCCGTGCATCAACATGGGTTGTAGCCACGTGGCTATGATTTAATTGACCGGACCCAGCCAGACTTATTTAAATAATACTTATGACAGATTCTTGATACCATCACAACCAACACAGATGACTCGGGACCATGGAGTCTTGATTTTTTCAGAAAGAACTATTTGTCTTCTTCATGGAAAATTGACAGGCTAGATGATGATGGGATGAATAATATCACTTTTTCAGAGGTAACTGTATAATTCTCATGCAAAATCCATATTAAGTTGTCAATATGCAGCTGTTGATCCTTTGTATGTGTTGGCCACTATTATTTCAAGCCAAATGAGACAGTTTTGGAAGTAGAACGAGAGCCTCCTAAGGTCAAAGTGGAGAATGTTGCTACAGCTGGGGATTTGCCTGCAGGGGTTAAAGGGCGTAATGATGATTCTGTCTCTGGTAAGCATTGGTGGGCCAGTGAAATTTGGTTTTCTAATTATTATTATTATTATTTTTTGTTAAATGTCTTTCATCAAATATTCTTACATGTCTGTGTGTTGCAGCTGAACATTCTCAATTCACAGAATCTGCACCGAAACTGGCACGAAGGGTAAATGCCCTCTCTTGCAATGACTTTGTTTATTCTTTGGCTAGTACCATGAGGTTGGCACTTCTGGATGTTCTTCTTTCCTGATGTTGAGCCTTTAGTTATATTGCACACATGCAGTCATTGGCTTCGATAGAAAAACCAACTGAAAACCATGAAGCAAAAATAAAATTGTGTTCTACATCAATCTAAGTAGGGGTGCTTGTTTTGAATCTATAGAAGCATTAGGTTTTTATATCTATTATGTCGCATGCAGCAACTGAGGGAGAAAAGGCGTGAAAAGCGGGCAGCTGAGTTGGTCCAACAAGATGACGAAGCAATAGTTAAACTTGAAAATGCTGCCATCGAGCATTCGAAAGCTGTGGATTCTGCAGTACTGGGGAAATACAGCATTTGGAGGCGAGAGAATGAGAACGAGAATTCAGACTCGAATGTGCGTTTGATGCGAGACCAGATTATCATGGCTAGGGTATATTCAAGCATTGCCAAGATGAAAAACAACCTCAAGCTATACCAGGAACTATTGGCTCGGATCAAGGAAAGCCAACGTGCACTGGGAGATGCCAATGCAGATGAAGACCTACATCACAGGTGAGGTGCAGGTTTTTCATGATTCTGTCATTTATTCTCTCACCACCACCACCACAACCATCATCTTCGTCATCAGCATCTCATATTCATCCATTGCTGGTCTATAATTTCAGTGCTCCCGAGAGAATCAAAGCTATGGGTCAAGTCCTGTCGAAAGCCAGAGAAGAGCTGTATGATTGCAAGTTGGTATCTCGGGAGCTTAGAGCAATGCTTCAATCAGCAGATGAACAAGTGAGAAGCTTGAAGAAGCAGAGCACGTTCCTAAGTCAATTGGCGGCCAAGACAGTTCCCAATGGAATCCACTGCTTATCTATGCGCTTAACCATAGGCTACTATCTCCTCCCTCTTGAGAAAAGAAAGTTTCCAAAGAGCGAGAATTTGGAAGATCCAAATCTTTATCACTATGCCCTCTTCTCCGACAATGTCTTGGCTGCATCAGTTGTTGTCAACTCAACTGTCTTGAATGCCAAGGTAATAAAGAAGCCAGAAAAAGAAGAAAGACAAGGACCCTGTAACTCAGTAGTATAAACATTTGATGTTAACAACCTAGCACTTCAAAAGAACTCAAGGAATGATTTCACAAATGGAGGTGGTCTCATATCTGGTTGGACTTTAAGTTAACAGTCCACTCAGGGTATATCTAATAGGTTGGCCCCATCATGAGGATTACCTTGTGCAAAAATCAGCCACACACACCGATCAAGTTGACCATGCTTGTATTTTGTTATTTATCAATGGATGGACATTGATTTCTATGGTGTGGTCCATGTGATAAGTGGATGGTGCTGATTTTTGCACTAGGATTTCCTCATGGTGCGTCCAACTATTGGAAGGGTTGGATGTCTCATGCACTTAACATGTTGGAAATTATTCACTGGGTGGACTGTAACTTGCGGTCCAACTGGTTGGACTTTGAGACCTCTTTACAATTAACATAAATCATGTGCAAGAACACACGCATATGCACAAACATGTATCTCAATCACGAATTCTCTATTCGAACTCTTTTCTAGTCCTTTAACTTGAATATTTTGTATGATTCATTTCAGGAGCCTGAGAAACATGTCTTCCATTTGGTAACTGATAAATTGAACTTTGGAGCCATGAACATGTGGTTTCTATTGAACCCACCGGGGAAAGCCACCATCCACGTCGAAAATGTTGATGAATTCAAATGGCTCAACTCATCTTATTGTCCTGTACTGCGGCAGCTTGAGTCTGCTGCGATGAAGGAGTACTATTTCAAGGCGGACCATCCAACCACACTTTCAGCCGGTTCTTCCAATCTGAAATACAGGAACCCCAAGTATCTTTCAATGCTCAATCATCTGAGGTTTTATCTCCCCCAGGTTTATCCCAAGTTGGATAAGATCCTCTTTCTGGATGATGACATCGTGGTCCAAAAGGATTTGACGGGATTGTGGTCGGTCGATCTGAAAGGGAAGGTGAATGGTGCAGTGGAAACCTGTGGAGAGAGCTTCCACCGCTTCGACAAGTATCTCAATTTCTCCAACCCACACATTGCCAAGAACTTTGATCCCAATGCATGCGGTTGGGCCTATGGTATGAATGTTTTCGACCTGAAAGAATGGAAGAAAAAGGATATAACTGGGATCTACCACAAATGGCAGAACATGGTGAGTTTCATTCACTTATTTTTATTCACCAATTTGCTTTATGAATCCATTTGAAATTTAGGCTACATTTGAATTGACCCGAAATTGCCAACGGTTGGAATATTTTTGTGCAATGGATGGTTTCATTCTGCTCTGCATTTGGAAGGGAGCAGGAATATAGAAGACCACATCAGGCGGTATACTCTTTTTCCACTATTCCACCCCAAATCTGTCTTGATCTGAGCAGAAAAGTTGGAAAACACTATCCCACCTAATGTGGTTTTCATTTCCACAACCGAATGGATAAACCCAGTTCTGCCAAAATGATTCAAACTGCTTGCAATTTGGAGTGCATTCAGAGGCGGCCGTTTTGTGCTCTGGCTCTCATTCTATGTGAATTTCTGTGTGTGCATTAGAACGAAGATCGGGTGCTATGGAAGCTTGGGACATTGCCACCTGGGCTTATAACCTTTTATGGGCTGACACATGCACTCGACAAATCATGGCATGTGTTGGGATTGGGGTATAACCCGAGCATTGACAAGTCAGAGGTAGAGAACGCTGCAGTTATTCACTACAATGGGAACATGAAGCCGTGGTTGGAACTGGCAATGACCAAGTACAGGTCATACTGGAGCAAGTACATCAAGTATGACCATCCATATGTTCGTAACTGCAATCTGAGTGAACAATAGGCAGGCCATGACACTGCACGACGTGGTCAGAGCCATACAAATGATGGTATACTTTCCTTTTTTCCGTGCTCTCTATTGAGAGATGGGCGGAAATCTGTTTGAATGGTAGAGGTAGTGAGGTTGTTTTTAGCTTCTTTTATTCTTCTTCCTTTGTTAATTCATTTCATTTCATTTCTCTGCCGAGAATTGATGTCGCAGCCTTCCTTTTGAGGAAGCAAGGCTGTCTTGTCTATGCATACAACACAGGCATGTACTTAGAAAATTCCATCTCTGCTCCGTCTGGTTCAGTGGAGTTGTACAATGCGCATTGTTGCTGCTTCTTGAGCATATTTCCGTTTCTTTCATTCCTCTCTTTTTCATGAGAAAGCAACCATTACTAACCTGACAACATCTAAGTTAGTTATCAAGAAATCATTATCTGTATACATGGCCTACATATATGAGATCCTGACTGTTCATCTATTCAGCGCCACGGCAGAATGCACAGGTCAAATGATCTTAGTCACTGGCTTGAGGAATTTTACCCACTGACTGTCTAGCATTCGTTGTACTTCTTCCTAACAGCACATCTGTAATGCTTAAAGAATCCTATCAACAGCCGGGATCACCTGACCACTGACTTTTTGTGTCTGCATACTGTGAGTGGGGTTAGGAGTACTATGCCTGCCTGGAAACAGGCCGGGGTGGTTTGCATGTGACAAGGAAAATTACTGGAATAACCATATGAAGTAGAATGATTAGATTGCTGGATCCAGATTTGATAATCGATCCAGATGATTCCATCCCTTTGCTGGCAAAGGGCAGATGGACCTGAGAAGAGAACCAGCATTGCTACCTATCCAAGGGCTGAAAAACTCATCAATGAATGAGGCCTCTCTATTTGCCAGGAATGCTACTATCAGTAACTCATTTGCGACCTACCATGCGACTCATGCAGCAAGCTCTCGACAGTTCATCAGGTGGCCTCACTTTTAGCGTCGGCTTAGAAATTAAGCCGGTCTGCTTGAGAGTTATGCCACTCATGTTCATTGAACTTGGAGAATTGCTCCTTTAAATTTTGACCGTTCATTTTCCCCTACGTCTGGCCCACCTCATTGAGTAGATTTTGCCTAATTTTTTGGTGTAAGGGCATGTGAGCAGTGTCATTAGGCATGGACTTAGCACTTGCAAGAGGCTTTACAAAATTTTCTTATTGATGCATGATTTTCATGTGTTGAATAGAATGGTAATGAGACTATTAGCACTCAGAAAATGCCTTGTTGGATGGCTTTTATTAATTCTAGGAGTGACTTTCTGCGTTGTGAGATAGCACTAATCCTTACAACTGAGAAAAACCTTGGCTTGGATTGAAAGGGGAAAACAAATCAAGTTGGCTAGTTTATATAATGAAAACATAAAAATCTTAATCTAATGCCATTCGTTTCAGTGTTCAAATCATCAGTCAGGAGAATCTTAATAATCCTTGAGGATCCTGAAGTCATGTATTGCAACTAGACCATTGATACTCCGAACGGACGTTTCTTACTATGCCGGTGCCATTGGGATTTCTGTGTTCCTGCATTGCCCAGTGCCTAACATGCCTGATAAGAGCCATAAACATTGAAATGCCATCAAAACAGGCCTATGAGTTAATTTTGACAGCTGGATATAATAAATTGTTTGGAGGATGTGGGTCAAAATCTGCCCATTCTTCTAGGCCATTTCCAACCATTTATCTTCAGCTTGATTTGATCATTTTTAGTGCACAAAATGATTGTTGGTTGAGTCAAAATTAACCTTTTTGGGCTAAGATCAAGGCCTCTTGGAGTGGTCTTCTAATGGTAGGATCACTAGGTGATCCTTGAGCTTAAACCCTGGTTGGAGTTGATTATGTTATAACCAAAGTAGCCTTAATCAACAAAGCTTTCCGTCTTGAATTCTTGTGCACGATATTCTATTTTCTCCATGCATGTTTAAGATTATAAAAGAAAAGAGTTGTAGAAAAACACACGCACACGATCAATGCGGGAGAAATCTACATCCAATTGATGCAGGCAAAGCAAAACCATAAAAGAAAAGAGTTGTAGAAAAACACACGCACATGATCAATGCAAGCCCAAGCCCCAAAAAAGAAAAAAAGAAAAAAGACCACCTATAAAAGGCAAAGTAAGAAAAAAGAAAAAAAAAGAAAGAGACGAGAGGCAGAAAGGTTTACATGGTTCGATAGTATGCCTATGTTTTTAGATAACAAGAACCTTTCTTCTTCACTAAAATAAAATAAATCATAAATACAATGCTTATCTCTCTCTCCCTTACTCTTCCACCACAAAAGGAATCTCTTATCAAATAATGCTCCATGAGAACGATAATTCTCTTTCTACCTATATTCTCCTTTTATAAACAATACCACGGAGAGCATTGTCAAAAGCCTAGGAAAACTAGGCTTTAGTATACACTTACGTGCGTATGCAATGAGAGAGATTGTGTATGGTGTCATTTTGGTGCAATGATTTGCCAAAAGAAGAGGTCGTAGTATCTAAGCAGTGTGAAATGATTGATGTTAGTGACATGGGTTTAAGGGGTTAATCTATCCCAAAGGTATCGGGTGTCTTGGAGTTTGTGAAGCTGACTCATTGAGAAGAAACCAATTGCATATTATGGTCTTGGCCTAAAGAAGGTGTTAAGGGTCAAATGTTGTATATTAGACCCTAGTTATTACTTGATTTTACGTACATGATAATGTTTAACGTCCTATTTTAATCATGTTTTTATTGCAAGGTGAATTTAAGAGCTCGGATTGAAAAAAGGTGCTAAAAGCATGAATTTAACGCTCAAGAATCACCAAGGCAAGGGACGGATCTTAGGGGACCGAGATTGAAGAATTCACACGCCAAAGATTCGAGAAAATCAAGTGATTGACAATAAAGAGGCTTGAAAATCGTCCTGAATATAAGATCATAGGGTTCCCACCATCCATTTGGCTCGAAACTTTATAAGAGGCTTGAAAACCCTAAATTAACCGTACACGTCGAAATTCAGCCCTTAGATCATTGTGAAAGTGGTCCAACGGATAAGATCAGCCATAAATCGCTGATTTGGGACCCACCTGATATTTGGATATGCTTCAATTTTGGTCTCAACCCTTCAAATTAGATGACAAAATGGATGGACGAAGCGGATTTATCATGAACATCACGATGGACCCCACCTTGAGGGTGTGCGTGTGCACAACGCACTGGACTGGCAATCCTGGTCAAAGGTCGGTTGACCCGACCCCATCTTCTCTTACGCATAGCGTCCGCACGTCCGGACGCTGTGACATGTAATGGTCCACCACCGTCCATCATTTGGTCGATCCGAGCTGTTCATTCGATCCAGGGGGTGGCCACGACCCTAGCCATGAAGTCCTTTTAGTCCCATGCATATGTACACACGCAGATCACTTTTAAATGCAGGGTGCACGACAACATGATTTGATACAGTGGGCCGCACCAAAACTCGATAAAAACCATCCCTTTCCAATCGAAATCTCACCAGGAATCCAATGGACGGGGTGGATTTCTCCAAAAACATCACTGTGGGGCCCACCGAGCATCCCTAAGGACGTGCGTCCGGCCCTCCGGCCCTTCGTGGGCCATTGTGTGATCACAATCACGGTCGGATCTGTGATCCGGACCGTCCAGAAGATCCAGAGGGGGGTCATGACCCTTCCCATGGTGTCTGAATGAACGACATGGATGAACCTTCCCCGAAAATTCACACCAAATGCAACTTGGTTTGCGTTTTTGCTGCGCACGTTGTTGCGAAAGTCCTCCCAGCTGACCAACTTCCAGTGCCTGTAAAAGGAGAGAGAGAGACGTGGAGAAATTCAGTCAAGGATGTTGGGACGTGGAGAAAAGGAGCAAAGAAGAGAGAGAGAGAGAGAGAGAGAGAGAGAGAGAGAGAGAGAGAGAGAGAGAGAGGAGGACGGCTGGCTAATAAGCTTTATTTTCTTTCCTTCATTATTTTCTATACAGATTTTTAGTTAAACATGCTTATGATCTGCTAAACCTCTTAGCTGGGGCTAAGAGGTGAAGCTTGTAGTGTAATGAGATTATTTCTATGCCTTTGATTTGTGTTTAATGAACTCTCTTTGATTATAGTTTGATTATAAGGAATATATATATTTTTTAAAATGGTTTATTGTGACTTAAATTGCAATGGATCTGTGATAGCTCTGAGCATGTCCTTTTCATTATTATGATTTAGAAATTAGGAACCCTATTGTTCACCATCGTCTTATGGACATGGTTGGATGATGGAATCCTTCCTAACGTTCATACATCTCTTAGATTGATTGTGAATTGGTTAAATTTTGTTGATTGCTTTGTCTCATGGGCATGGTTTTGTGATGGAATCAATTCTAATTCTTATACCTCTCATCTCTTGAGAACTGGATCAAAGGAAGTTCAGATTTGATTTTTAATGGAATATCTTCCAATTGGATGAAGATAGGACTCTGATTCCAATTGTGTTATTGAATCAAGCATAGATCTCCCTGATCTCTACAAGTGGATCTTTGGAATCTCTAGTTTCCCACCTTTGAATTTTACAAGTTTTAGTTAAAGTTATTCATCATTATTCTCTTAAAATTTTCTGGTTTAGATTATATCTTCGTCTAGTTCTAGTTCTGGTTACTTTCAGAATATGTACAAGGTTCAGTACCTGTGGATTTGACCTCGGTCTTACCGAGATTATTACTACATCGTGACCCTATACTTGGGTTGTGAACAAAAGGTATCATAATGGTGTGTTAAATTTCCTCCTAGAGTTGATGAAGTTGACAATGACACTCTGGATAATCCAACTTATAGCCTTAATCAGTTAGATGATGGAGATCATGACAGCTTAAACTGATACTCAAGTTGATATTCATGCTTAAGTTTTAATGGGGAATGCATGTTATTTGGGCAATTTTGTGTCTTAGCTATGAGTACTTAGTTTGAACGTTATTGTCTAAGTGTTTTGATCATCAATTGTTCTTACGACCATTGATGGGAGGAGAACATTGAGATCTTTCTTAAGATTAAGGGATTAAGATATGACATTACAAAAATTCAAGTCTGTAAAACCCTCTAAAACATGTAATCTCTTACTCAATTCATGGTGTGTTGCTTTTTTTTTTTTTTTTTTTCCAAAAACAGAGATTCTATTCAATATCAACAAGAAAGTTACAAAGGAACATCATTCGGGCGCACACGGGCCGACAAAAGGATGCCCGAACCGCCTATCATGTGGCTATACAATGAAAGAAAATGAGAAAGAAAATGAATTATGATTCCCTTATCGCACCCATGCCCACTTTGTCGAGAAAGCAAAGGCCCCTAATCAGCCTAGGGAGAGCGGCCATTGTGTTCGCCCAAAAGGATTCCTGATTGGCCGCTCCCAAGCGGGAGAGGCCATCTGCCAGCCCATTCGTTTCACGGGGAATAAGAGAAATTCATGGTGTGATGCTTGAGAAAGATGTAAACCTATGTGTTCTTCTGACTGTAGTAATACGTGATTCATTGAACTAGTTAAAGATGAAACCAATTTACTTCTACAAAACTCATTTTCATAAGAAATAAGACTTGTTGGTATGTCAAAGTGCAAACATAGTGACAACGTGCTCAACTCACAACTTCTAATCAAGGAAAGAATGGTTTTGAGAATAGGTGTAGAATACCCCACATGATGATAACTCATAGACACACGCTGATAATGTTGTTTCTTGTATTTAGAAAGCCAATGTGAGTGTAAAGTCTCTAACAAGTATAAAGAATGTTTCGTGAATAAAGTATAGGTCTTACTCTTGTCCACTTCCAGACATCTACCTGTGGCACCATTAAATACATGGTGGATTCATATGACTACAACAATTCACACTTATAATTCCATTCAAGGATCCATGAAGAGTTGGTAGGCTATTGTTATGTAATGCTCATTGTCATTAATGATAGAGTAACAATGGATGTTTATGTAGAGCTGGGCATCGAGTCGAGTTGGACTGAGTTAGGTTGACCAGACTCGATTCGGTTTTGAAAAAGGCCTGACCCGAACTTGATCCGACTTGGGTTGGACTGATCCAAACTGAGTTCAGCCTGGTTAGAAATACTGAGTCGGATTAGGTCGCCGGGCTGGGTTACTGGGGCAAGGCCATAAGGGCTTGGGCTCAAACACTTGACTCGAGGGCTGAGCCCAAGCTTAAAAATCTAGCCTTGGGAATCGAGTTGGTACTAAGTCGGATCGGGTAGCTGGGCTGGGTTATTATGGTAAGACTGCAATGGGATCTTCTTTGCATTGTAAGTTGCAACATGCAAAAAATGAGACTGTACTTATTTTAACTTTTGCATATGTCTAATCTCATGACACTAAATGGGAGAGGAAAGGAGAAGTGGTCGAAAAATGTAGGTTTGTTTTATACACATGATTTTGAATTTTTGATCATTGAAACATAACAGATCTAATAGAGCTGGGCATTGAGTCGAGTTGGACTGAGTTAGGGCTGACCCTACCCAATCATGTTTTGATATCAAAAGTAAATAAACCATATCCATAAAATGAACAAAGTAAATAAATATTGTCAAAAATTAAAAGTAAATAAATCATGTCCACATGCAAACCAATAAACCTTTTATTCATTCAATATCTTATGTATGATGAATGCCTTTGTGACATGTAACCTGAATAACCTTGTCCCTAATGGTAACCCTTTCCTCCACCTTCGTCGCCAGAATCATCATTTGGTTCTCTTTTTACGGCTTCAACTGCAGGAGAACTCTGTGCTGACTCCAACGTGGAGGTGTCCAAAAGATGGTTGTTTACCTTTGTTGAATCGGATGGTGGAGATGCCTTTCCATTGTCCTCATTCATAGATTCAACAAGTTTTTGCAGCCTCTTTTTATGATTTGATTTGTACGGGATTCCCAACTGCCTATAGAATGTTACGAGACTTTTAAAAAACTTTGATGATTTATCGATTGGTTTATGTCTCGTACTCATGCCTGCTTCGACATTATGTTGTCTTAGAGGGTTGTCTAGTCCTGAATGCGATTTTCAAGCTTTCTTTTATGGCTTCTTTATAATCTTATTCTTCTTATTCTCTTAATAGTCTATCTTGTTCTTCTTTACTAACTATGGAGGCAGTCCCTCTGCTTATGTTGTCTTAGAGGGTTGTCTAGTCCTGAATACGATTTTCAAGCTTTCTTTTATGGTTTCTTTATAATCTTATTCTTCTTATTCTCTTAATAGTCTATCTTGTTCTTCTTTACTAACTATGGAGGCAGTCCCTCTGCTTAACCCTTCTTCAATTATAATATGTCTACTTTTATATCTTCTGTGGCTAGTTGTATTGGTTGTAGGGGAAGGGGTAGAGAAAGTCTTTGTATTTGAGTTTAGAATGACTCGTAATAAATCTTAGACTTCTTGAGGAGCATTGCTATATGGGGCAACGTCTCTTTCCCGACAAGCTAAATGTAATTTTAACTGATTTATTTTGTTTATAAATTATTTTCCACACAACTTGCATTGCAACTTTATATTTCCATTCTAAGAGTAGACTTGGGCTCCATAATCCCAAATATTTGTCGATGGATCATTTTCTGATGACATATCTATAGGTGTGTATTTTGAAAGAAAAAAAAATATTTGGCTAAGGTAGCATAAATAATTAAGGAATGAAGATAAATAAATGTAATTAACCAACCATATGAAATTTAAGCAACATTAACTAATATAAAAAAGCATTAAAAAAAAAGAAAAATATCCATCAACCCATTAAATATTACAATTTAAGTCCGCAATAAATAATTGTCAAAATTCTGTTATAAACAAATGCAAGAGAAATAGAAAGTAATGTCTTATCCTGCTTCATGCAATTATTGCAGGTACTGTCTCATCTTGCTTATCACTCTCCTCTTCTTCGAACTCCTCATCGATAGAGTTCCCTTTCCCCTCAGATTGGACTCAACCAATCTTGAGTACAAATGAGCGCTTTAACTGATTCCAATGTAAGTGAATTTCAATACTTATTCACGACTCTACTTACTGTACTAAAAGAAGATTTTGATGCCACAGTTGAAATTAGAATTGATAATATGTCTCGTGCCATTAACGAGAGCACATAGTACCGTGAATCACGAGCTTTCGACTTCCACCTGTTTAAAACATCAAATTCTTTGCCTTTGTACTTTATAAGTGGCTCCTTGAGATAGTAATCAAGTTCTGTTTGAGTTGTCTGCATTTGAGTCTTAACTTGTGCCATGAAAGACATGAAATCATTGATCATGTTTCATTGTTAATCAACACTAGAACTAGAACCCATTTCAGGAGTCAGACCTACGATTGTAGTCTTGTCTTTTATAGCGCCCAAAGTTTGTACATAGAAATTGTACAAATCATCAACTGCATCACGAATCTTATCGACCTCAGTGACACTCTTCTCACTATACAACTTATTAAAGATTAATATAATTATAAACATCTTGTATCGAGGATCAAGAACGACCGCAATAATCATTACTAGACTGCACTCAGACCAATACTTATCAAACTTTAACTGTATACCCATAGTCATTAATTGTAAAAAGTCTGGTCCACTACAACTTCTGTATAAAACATCTTTTACTCTCCAAAGTTTTGACATAAATATATTTGTTGTTGAATACTTGCTTCCTGAAAATTTATTCATTGTGTCGTAAAAAACTGAAAGGAACTTGTGAATTGCTTCAACTCTTATTTAATGATCATCATAAGGCAACCACTAATACAAATTATCACACTTCGCATAGTGAGAGAATGTATCTCTGAAAGCTATCACTGGATTCAATATTTTGTAAGTTGAATTCCAACGTATCATGACATCTAGCTTCATCATTCTCTGAGATGACAGATTCAATCATTGCACGATTTCATTCCATGTATTTAATTATGAAGGTGACCCTATATGTACTTCATACTCTCTTTTATGTTCTCGATCGTTGGCTCAATTGTTTTAAGGCCATCTTGTACAATTAAGTTTAGGATATGGGCACAACACCTAATATGAAATACTTTTCCACAAAAATACAAGTAACTGATAGCCCTAAATTGGTTCTGCAAATTCGTTATGATGCTATCATTTGCAGAATCATTGTATAAATTTATTGAGGATATTTTCTTCTCAATGCCCCACTCCACAAGACATTTGTAAATGTAGTCTGAAATCATCAATCCAGTGTGAGGATGCACAAGATAACGAAAGTTTATAGATCTTTTGCAGAGCCTTCATTCGACATCAATGTAGTGGGTAGTTAATGACATATACCCCTTTTGTTGATTGGATGTCGTCCACAAATTTGATGTCAGGTTGATTTGGGAAATCAATTCCAATTGTACTTTCAACTTGAGCTTCTCGCTTGCATACATTTTCATACACGCTCTCTTCATTGTTGTACGGGAGACCTTCTCATATCTGGGGTTAAGGCCTTTGGGTAATTCAACAAAAGGACTTTCTACCATTTAAAATAGTCTTTCATTAACAATAATAAATCTGACCGTTAACTCATTCACATGGTCTCTATTATACTTATAGATGGATAATGTACCTTACGACGGATCTACTAAAGATTGGGTAAATGAAAGTATTTGTTGCCCTGAGGTTTGGCTTCTCACTTTTTTATAACACTTCGAAATGTATTTCTTTAGAGGTGTGGTCGACCCATCTACTTGTTTAGCATATTGAGCTTTACAGTACTTGCATTGTATTTTCACTGTACCATTTTTCAAAGTTACTTCTTCAAAATCTTCCCACACTACCGATTTTTTTTTTTCCTAAAATCTGTGACTGTGAGGTACTAATATCAATGGGCACCTCTTCATCTTTTAGACCTAATTCTTCATCATCCAAGATCATCGACAATGTGGCTAACAAACTGCCCGAGGTGTTGGAAATTTCCTCACTAGCTATCTACTAATTGAAAGATACTAAATCAGATTAACATTAGCACTCTAATGCCTTAAAAGTTTATACTAAACTTTAAATTAGTCACCCCATCCAAGGTTGGGTAGATTGTAATATTTTCATATTCCAATTTAAATGTCCACGCTGAAAATTCGATAGCATCTCCCCATGTCTCTCCAGATAAGTTGATCTTCCATTACATTCCGATGCCAAATATCTAAGCAATATGAAGATATTTGACATGAGAAATGAAAAGGAAGAAACATATTCAAAGAGAAATGGGGAAATGGAGTGCCGATCAGGCATAAACATTTAAATAGGTTGTAAGAAAGCATATTATCTATTTAACCTTGAACTGTCTAGAATAGGACAATTTGAGCAATTTCTATGCCACCAAAAACACACTATATTTATGTTTGGCCACATAGAAATCCTTAAATGGCCAATTAATTATCTAACTCACAATAATAAATTAATAAAAAGTAATGTAATCCATACATATTAAGTTATCTAATGCACAATAATAAGCTAAGCAAAAAAGCAATGTAATCCATACATTTCAAGCTAACTATCTAATGCACAATAATAACCGAAGCAATAAACAATATAATCCATAATTCAAAAAAATAATAAAATAAACCACTAATTGTTTAATTCAAATAGATAAAACACATTACAATTTAGGATTTAGGGTTTAAGGATTAGGTTTAGCCGTTTAGGTCGTAAGGTTTAAGGAGTAGGGTTTAGGGTTTAGGGTTTAGGCCTTTAGGGTTTAGGGATTAGGTTTGGGGATTAGGGATTAAGGATTAGGGTTTAGGGTTTAGGGTTTAGGCCTTTAGGGTTTAGGGATTAGGTTTGGGGATTAGGGATTAAGGATTAGGGTTTAGGGTTAGGATTAGGGTTAGGTTTTATGTTTATGGTTTAGGTATAGGGATTAGGGTTTAGAATTTAGGGATTAGGCTTTAAGCTTTAGGGTTAGGTTTTAGTGTTTAGGGTTTAGGGTTTAGATTTAGGGTTTAGGGTTGAGAGTTTAGGCCTTTAGGGTTTAAGGATTAGGTTTAGGGATTAGGGATTAGGTCTAGGGTTTAGGGATTAGGGTTAGGTTTTAGGTTTATGGTTTAGGTTTAGGGATTAAGGTTTGGGGTTAAGGTTTAGATTTTAGGGATTAGGTTTTAGGGTTAAATGTTAGATTTTAGTGTTTGAGGTTTAAGTTTAGGGATTAGGGATTAGGGATTATGGATTAGGGTTTAGGGTTAGGGTTAGTGTTAGGGTTAGGTATTAGTTTTAGGGATTGGGGATTAGGGATTAGGGTTAGTGTTAGGGTTACGTTTTAACCCGGCTGCACCTGAGCCAGCTTGGATGGACCACAGCGAGCCCGAAAGCAATCGAGCTAGCCCGATCGCACTCGAGCCAACCCGAATACACCACACTGAGCCCAGGCCGCATCAGAGGCAGCCCTGATGTACCCATGCTAGCCCGACCGCACTCGACCCAGCCCGAATACACCACATCGAGCCCAGGCCGCACCAGAGCCAGCCCCGATGTACCCATGCTAGCCCGACCAAATTAACATTAAATAAGAAAAAAACTTAAAAATTACCTCTTAATTAGGTTGGTGGGACTGTTGATCGAGTGGTTGTCGCTTGTCAGGGCCCGGGCTCGAAATATGAGGGAGAGAGAGAGAGAGAGAGAGAGAGAGAGAGAGAGAGAGAGAGAGAGTTTATCACTTACATTAGTGACTATTCTCGCTATGGATAATTAGGCCGAATTGATTAGATATTCAAGACATCTTTAGATCTTATTGTGGTAGTGAATACAATGGAAGTAATGACAAATTACGTTGGTATACAAGGCCTTCCACAAAATCCTCGAAAGATTGAGGCATCATCATTTAGTTCATAATGTTTGAAAAACTATACGAGATTAAGGTGATTTTTTAATAGATTGTGGTTTCAGATTTTGAATAAGGCTGCTAAAAAAACTATAAAGGTTCGACTCTACAACCCACGAATCTTGAGCTACTTTTTAAAAATTTAATTACAAGTTGTCTTTAAAGATGAAAGGGGTAACTTTGTGTGTATGTGTGTGTGTGTGTTGATAAAGAGAAGAAATTATTGTCCCCCCCCCTTCCATTTTTTTCTTTTAAAAATAGCCATTGAATCCACAAAAAGAGATAAATCTCTAGAAAATAGGAATAAAAGTGATATAATTGATGAACGTATGAAAAGAGTCTTTTTACAAAATCTTTTGGTATGACATATACAAGCTCTAAATCTTAAATTCATGACTTTCTTGAAATAGTAAATTTTCTAAAAATAGTGAACTTTTCAAAAACAATAAATAATTTCTAAATCGATCTAAACTCTTTTCTATTACTTAAACAAGGACTTTAAATTATTATAGGATTCTTGAAACCGTAAAATACCATCAAATTACTAAAACTTAGAACTTATTAAAAATAGTAAATATTAATTTAAAACTCAAAATCAACTCTTGAAACAATCTATTTTTTTTTTTTTTTTTTTTAAATATTCACGAGCCAACATATAAAACTCCTTGATAGCTTTATAACAATATTATATATATGAATAGATAACCGATCACAAAATCATGGCTTAATAAGCTCAATAAGTCACTTAACAAAATTCTAATGTGTGCACAAGTAATAGAATAATCAAGATATCCCAATATGAGTGGACGTTTATAATACGAGACAGTAACATTCATGATAAAAGTGATATAATTGATGAACGTATGAACAGAGTCTTTTTACAAAATTCTTTAGTATGACATATACAAGCTCTAAATCTTAAATTCATGACTTTCTTGAAATAGTAAATTTTCTAAAAATAGTGATCTTTTCAAAAACAATAAATAATTTCTAAATCGATCTAAACTCTTTTCTATTACTTAAATAAGGACTTTAAATTATTATAGGATTCTTGAAACCGTAAAATACCATCAAATTATTAAAACTTAGAACTTATTAAAAATAGTAAATATTAATTTAAAACTCAAAATCAGCTCTTGAAACAATCTATTTTATTATTATTATTATTATTATTATTATTTAATATTCACGAGCCAACATATAAAACTCCTTGATAGCTTTATAACAATATTATATATATGAATAGATAACCGATCACAAAGTTATGGCTCAATAAGCTCAATAAGTCATTTAACAAAATTCTAACGTGTGCACAAGTAATAAACTAATCAAGATATCCCAATATGAGTGGACGTTTATAATACGAGACAGTAACATTCATATAGGCATTGAATTAAACACATAGACTACATTCTATCTAAGCATTCATAGTCATTCAACAAATGAACACAAGCATAGATAAATCATATTCATCATATTGAACACGATGTATAGTGGTTGGGCTACTTGCCTACTCCACTCCTGGTTGACGCACTATTCACGAGTGAGCCGAATTTCACCATCTCCTATGGCTTTAAACTAGGTTCACCATAAACCTTTAAATCATACACAAGGATGCATACATATACACTCGTCAGTGGCTTACACAAGGTCTTGTAGATTTTAGATATCAAACTCCTCACTAACTAGCTATATTTACTCCTGCTGGAGACTCCCACGGAGACTTATGATGTGAGTTTGAGTTTCAAACTTCGAACCCAAATCTCCATAAGAAATGGAGTCAAGACATGGACTCTAACACTAAAATTACCTAGATGGATGAGCCTCATGATAGCTCAAGGATGGGTCACTTCTTCTTACTTGAATCGGCTCCTCTTCAGCTACATACCTTGCTTGAATCTACCAATGTGATTCCAAGGATTGGGAGAAGGAGAATAGTGAATCTTTTTACAAGGTAAGACTTTGTAAGATAAGAAAGGGATTTGCGTAGGCTTGCATTTAATGGCCTTTAGACAAAGCATTTGCCAATATTAATCAAGTCAGGGCCATTAATGAATCCTAGAGATTATTATTTAATCTGAGTTTTAAATTCTCATTAATGATCTTAAATCACAAGGATTGAAGAATGATCTCCACGAAAATAGAACCAAGGAGGAAGGATTTGGAGAGGGAAAATGCTTTAGCCAAAGCTCTATCAAATTCTCGTCAAAGTGCCCGAATGCCCTAGCCAATGAATAAATAGAACAGTTTGCAATAGCTCAAAAATGAGCAAAAAATGGTTATATTGGATCGATCGATCTAAGTGTTGATCGATCGATCTTAATTCGATTTTCAAAAAGAAAGTCCACTAGATATTTTTGGGCAACCTCGGTCGATCGAACTTAGTTGAAATTGTCCAGACACCTTGATAGATTGTTTTGGACATTCTCAAGCAATTGAGATGGACCGAGGATTCGCTCAAGTAACTAATGAGGGCTCGAATATGCATATTTTTTGGATTTTTAATTTTCAGCCTTTTGCCCTCATATTTCCCAAGGCAATGCGATCTAATGGATATCTCCTCTAATGAATGGAGGTTAAGGGTATTCCTATCAATGGTTAGGGAATGGTTTTAGATTTTACAAGACTTATAGGTTTTAAAATTTTCCAAGGCACTCGATAGTTTACCTGTATGTTTAATGCTTTGGTCACCGTAGAACTCCCCGTCTTTAATTATGTAGTTACCAATGGGGCTTACTGGACTTAATGACACATGACTCACTAATTGATAAACTTTTGCATTTACAAATTAAACTAATCACAAGTTTAGAGCAGCAGCACATTGCAATAATCCATCTTTGCAGCATATCTTATTTATCTTTGGCAGCAGCTGATGGTAAAAGGTTACCGGTGTGATTAGAATTTTATCTACCATTATAGCACAACTTATCATGAGGATTCTTATGTAAATCCTATTGTAAAAGAAACATTGAAGCATGATAAAGTAGCATTTCTCAATGCCAATTAAGAAAGTTTAGTGAGCTGATTTTTTCATTAAGTTCTATGTAATAACACTGTTGATCAGTGTATAAATGTCAAGCTTTTGGCAATGAGGTTTGTATTCTTATTGTTTGCAATTGATAGAGTTCTTAGTGGCTTGTGCTTGCAAAATTATTTTAATCAGGTCCAACGGTGGTTAAAATCGTGTCCCATTTCAGATTTTGGTCAAAGCTCGACCTATGTATTTTCTTGTCAGGCATGGCTGACCTTGACCAAGCCCAACCTCAAAACATTAACATCCCTAATTTCTCGATCCATGTGATTTTGACTTATGACATGTACTCTATGTATGTCTGGATGATATGGTTGAGCATGAGCCACGTCTATCTGCTACACGTATAAAGTTGTGGGCCCACTTGTCTTTAATTGGGTAATGCTAATTTGAAGCGCTCAATTATTATTATTATTATTATTTTCTCGGGTTATTGACATTGAATTCCTAATATCTCAGGTCTTTAAAGGAGTCATGATTAGGGCTGTACATGAGCCAAGCTAGCTCGAAAAGCCCGCTCGGCTTGGTTCGTTCTAGCTCGACTCGACTCGACTCGAACTCAGCTTGGTTGGCTGGAGTCGAATATATATATTATATATATATATAATATATATATATATATATATATATATAATATATATATATATATATAGATATATATAAAATAAAACTTAAATCATACCATAACCATCCATCCCTTTCTTACCCTTTCCCTTCCTTACCTAACTCGCTGCGCTTGAGCTTCTCTCTTTCTCTCTGTCTCTGCCACTCGCTTGAGCTTGACTCAGCGCCTGCCTGACTTATCTCAGCCATACGGCCTGCACTCACCTAAGCTCTCCTCTCTCTCTCTCACAGTACCAACAACAAGGTACTCTCTATAACTCTATTTAATAATACACACACACACACACATTATTAATTGAATATTTGATTTTGGGGTTGAGTCAGTTGGGTCAGGTTGTTGGGTTGAGTCAGGTGCATGTTGGGTGCTGGGTTGGGAGCAGACTCAACTCAACTCGAGGTAAACTCACCTCAACTCGATTCGCTAGCTCGCCTCGAAAGGTTTGACAAACAAGCTAAGTTCCAATGGTAAGCTCAAGGCCGAGCTCGAGCTCGAGCTTGAGCTTGAACTGGAGGAGAGCACCTCAACTCTACTCGACTCAGCTCAATGTACAACCCTAGTCATGATATCTTAGCCTTCAACAGTAGGACCCTGGGCTTCATGAACTTTGTGGTCCCACCGTCAAAGCTGTTAATCTAATATTGTCAGCCATTAAAGGCCTGCTTGATTACCACCAAATAAGTTACTTTTTAACTTATTTTAAGTAAAAGTCACTTATTGTTGTCTGTGTGTGACAGACAACAATTTTATTAATTTTATGATTCACCAATTATCCTCGGGTTCCCTTAAACTGTCTTCACGTCCTTTTAAACCTAAAAAGTTATTTTACTTGTGAGGGCAAAAATGTCCAAAAGCTATTCATGTTATATATAGTACTGGGGCTTGGTACCTGCAACACACGTGAAGAGAGGAGTTAGCGACAAAAATGAGCGAGAAAATAAGAGAGAGAGAGGTTAAAGCTACATTGAGTGTATGTATACATACACACCAAGAGAAAGATATAGGGTTAAATGGTGGACGATCATCCAATTATTTAAACCTTCCCTAGCCTTTCATTTGGAACCGAAGCCATGGTTCAATAATCGACAGAGTGCATTTCAACAATAGTTACCATTCAATCATTCACTTTCTTCAATCAAAACAACCTAAAAAATTATTAAAAAAAAACTACAAAACAAAGGGAAGAAGGGAGGAAAATGCGAAGGGAGTAAAAAGAAGGAAGAGAGAGATTATAGAGGGATGCACTTGGATCGCAACAGTAGAGGTCTTCCCTACAATAAAAGTAGAAAATGACTTCTTTTTTTTTTTTTTCTTGTTCAAGCATGCCTATAAGCCATCTTAAGGTATTCAATGCTGTTTAAATGACATATTACCAAACTAACTTTGGTCCCATAAGCTTACTTCTGTCAGCTAAATCATTACTGACTTTATGGCTTGTACTTTTAGGTTAGCTTGGCATTTAAAAAGTGTAGTGACTTTTTATGTGACCAAAGTATAATTTGGTTTTGCTTTTCTATAGACTACGCTCTATTTTACTTTTAATCATTCATTTGATGGCCATCAATTAAATGGTTAGGATTGCTTGATGAAAATGATTTTAGAGATGCTCCAACAATGATACCCACAAGAGTGATTTTAGACTTATATATGCTCCAACAATGGGACCCACAATTTGGATGGTCTGCATAGCTGGAAATCAGTGACGCTGCCATTTGCTGAGTCGGATGAGTCATTTCCAAAATGGTGCAAAAATAACATAGGAGGGTAGCCCCTTATTCAATAGAAAAAAACTTGGTACTCAGTTAGAGTGCTGTAGATGATATTCAGGTACTCATAAATTAATTACAAAATGCTAGAGTGGAAGACAAATTAAATTGTCTAAATTAAGGGTCTTAGTTTCGATGTATCATGGACCAAAAACTGCATCTATTTGATCTACTTACCATTGGATTGGTAGAAATTTAGGGCCTGTTTGGATACCACCAAATAAGTTACCTTTTAACTTTTGTCAAGTCCTTAAATTACTTTTTTCACTTAAGGGTATGATTGCAGAAGTAACTGATGTGGTTAAAGCTACTTCTGGTGTAAGTTTTTATTTAACTTTTTTACTTTGGCCCTCTCAATCATGGGCCATATTAAAGGAGGCCCCACATGGCCTGTCCACATCGAAGGTGGGCCCACATGATGGACAGTCCACATCAAAGGTGGGCCCACATGATGGACAGTCCACATCAAAGGTGGGCCCCACATGATAGATCATGGATATTAATGTGGGCCCATATAATGGATGGTCCACATCAAACGTGGGCCCCTAATGATAAATAACTCACACCCAAAATAGGTGGATATGATGGACAACCCACTTCAAAGGTGGGGCCCACATGATGGACGGTCCACATCAAAGGTGAGCTCCACATGATGGGCAATGGACATTGAAGCTGGGCCCCCTCATGATGGATGGCCCACATCAAGGTGGCCCCACACGATGGACACTCCACATCAAAGGTTGGCCCCTAATGATGAATGACCCACATCTAACACGAGCCATCACATGATGGGCAACCCATTGAAGGTGGCACCCACATGATGAACAATCCACGAGGTGGGCTCCACATGATGGGTATTTAATAATGCTAGGCCTCACATGATGGACGGTCCATATCAAAAGTTGGCCCTAACGATGAGTAACCTATATCCAAGGTGGGCCCCACATGAAGGATGACCCACATAGGAGGTGGGGCCCACATGATGGATAGTTCACATCATAGGAGGGCTCCACATGATAGGTAGCGGATATCAAAGGTGAGCCCCACATGATGAACAATAACATTGGTAGTGGGCCTACATGATGGATGATTGACATCAAAGGTGAGCCCTACATGATGGATGATTGACATCAAAGGTTAGCCCTACATAATGGATGGAGCACATTAGGGCGTGTTTGGATAGGCAGATTGGAAGGGATTAGATTGTATTGGAAGGGATTGGAAGGAGCAATCCCGGGATTGGCCGGGCGTGCCAAACAGGCACGTTGAACTTGTGCTTGGATTGGAGCAATCCACTGATATCACCATCATTACCTTGAAATCCACCTAATCCCTCCTAATCCCATCTATTTTGCCTGGGACATGTTTGGTTGGACGGATTGGAAGGGATTGGCCGGGCGTGATCCCACGATTGGCCAGGTGGGCCAAACATACTCGGTGGTAGATTCCCTGGATATAGCAATCCCAGCAATCCACTGACGCAGCCATCATTACCTGCCATCCACCCTAATATAATCTAATCCCATGGGATGGGCCCGTCCAAACACGCCATTAAAGGTTGGCCCTTAATGATGAATGGTCAACATCCAAGGTTGGCCCCACATGATGAACATCCCACATCAAAGGTGGGGTCCACACAACAAACGGCCGACATCAAAGGTTGGCCCACATGTTGGACGGTGGATGTGAGGGGGACTAAACTGACTTGAGGGATAAATACTTATAATGTTGGAAACCAAGCATACCTTTATACTTTTTGCGTAGAAACTAAGATAAATTACTTGTGGCATAAATAGCTTATTTAAAGTAACTCATAATCCAACCGCTGCCTTAATGAATGGATGGAAATGAAATTAATCCAATGGTCCTTTTTCAACAACCAATAGGTTAGAATTCCTCCACGAATCTAATTCTAGGAATGTAACTTAAATTAATCCGTTAGTTATATTTCAACAACCAGTAGCTTAGAATTGCTCCACGAATCTGATTCTTGAAATGTAACTTAGTCATGAAAGTGGTTCCATAATTTAGCCGGTGTTACTTGAGTTATTTTATTCCACGTGCATGATTTCTGGGTAATGTGTATCCAGCATCATAAAAAGTCACGGATTCAGTAAACAGTCGTCCACAAATTAATGGTAATAATGGTTTGGATAATATGATTTCAGGAATTCGACTTAGGTATTAAGGGTTCCACCATCAGTCTGCCTAGTAAGCATTTAAATATTACACCTGTACATTCCAGAGTGTCTTTTCATTAAGAATCTTACCCTGCAAGAGTATTCAAAACCCTCTTTCTTTCCTTATTCTTCTCGGCTAACTTTACAGCTGCTGCCCCCCTCAACTTTGTGGCAGGATAGAAATAAAATAACAACAACAATAATAATATTAATTAGGAAAGAGGAGAGAGATCATAGAAATGGTATGAAGGTGTATTTGGTTAGAGTTTCTGAACCATGCAACTAGTAAGTATGTGAGTGTTTTTCTTATACACAACTAGTTTGCTTTTGGGGCTACCATGGTGTTTGTACAATACCTTACGAATTCAACAAATTATCTAATGGAATGCTCCAAAAATTAGGTTGATCTAATCATTGTTAGATTTGTATTACGAAATTGATGGATCATCTATACATCAATAATAGAGATTCAATACCATAACTTAAAAGTATACCTGATTGGAAAAACATTCTCAATTCCTTATCATTGACAGAAATTTTGAGCTTCCACACCTCACACCTTTAGGAGAACCTTCAATGGAACTAGAGTTTTCTCGCTTGTGTTGGTGAGGGGACCAAGACATCTATTTATAGGAAAGAGGGCTAGAAGCTTATCCAACACACTTCTTCCTTTTAGGGTCTCCACATAGATGTAAAGCTTTCCGAATGGTTGTTCATTGCATTCCATGGTGTCCTACTTGATAATTTGATTGACCTAAATTTTAGGCATCCCAATTTGATACTAGGACAACCCTGTTGGAGGGGGAAAATGTTGTACAAATACCTTGGTAGCCCCATATACCGACTAGTTGGACATACAACTAGTTCGGAGAAATGCTCGCACAACTAGGTGTACCTCCAACTAGTTGATGTGTGGGCCCATCATGGTGTTTCTATGACATTTCACTCATCTAGCAAGGCTGTCCCACCATGAAAATGAAACGTCTCGAGAATCTGGTTGATCCCATCATAAGATGCATCAACGTGAAGGTTTTTTTTTTTTTTTTTTTTTTTTTGAATGCTTGTTTATTGTTTTCTATAATGTGTCCTACCTTATGGTTGGATTGACCTAATCTTGGAGGTATCTTATTTTCATTGTGGATAACATTATTTGGTGAGTGAGGTGGTGTGTAGAAATAGCACTGTGGCTCCACTTGCCAACTTAGTTGTACTAATAATTAGGTTTTATTTATTTATTTATTTATTTTTTATTTTTTATACGCACACATTGGGTACTCCAAACCTTGACCTCGTGTTGGAACTCCTGAGAGTCTACCACTGGAGCAATAGTAAGGACCCAAAAATTCTAAATGATACCATATTGTACATGAATCCATATAAAATGCATAGAGTTGTGTGGGGCCCACCATGATATGTGTCTAGCATCAAGACCGTGCATTTGAAGTGTGTGGAGATAATTTTTTTATTTATTTTTTTTTAGCTAGTCAGTACACCCACTGTTCACACTTCACCGCTAGCCACCCCCACTAGGGAATCGATACCAAGACCTCGGTATTGAAACGAGGTATCTTTCACCCAATCTATCACTTGAGCTATGGATCTGGGTGTATGTGTGGAGAGAACTTAGCAGTCTTATGTTAAATCCCAATTGATTTTTGTGGTGTGGCCTGCCTACTTGAACTTTGGATCTGCCTCATCTTTAATTAGGCAATGCCTTATAATAATTTCATAGAATGAATGTACAGTGTGAACTGTGGATCTGCCTCATCTTTAATTAGGCAATGCCTTATAATAATTTCATAGAATGAATGTACAGTGTGGATATAACGGATTAACACAAACATGATGGTGCCCATAACTCGGTGACGTCAACACACCACCGAGCTCCACACCACGCAATCCGCTTACGGACTAAATGGGCGCCCCCTGGACGAGGAACTTAGGTGGGGCCCGGGTGATTTTATAGGAAATCCACTCCATCTATCCGTTATTTGAGATCATTTTAGGATATAAACCTAAAAATGAACCGTTTCAAATACTCAGGTGGGCCAAAAACATGAGGATTAAATGTCTACAGTTGAAATATTTGTCTGGCCAAAGAAGCTTTAAATCAGGCTAATATTTGTGTTTTCATTTCATCCCAATAGTAATGAAGTTATAAACGGTATAGATTCCATGTAAACATCACTGTCGACGACAGGAACATTTCAACAGTAGGAATTTTCTTACATACATTTTCCTTTAGTGAGGCCCACTTGAGTATTGGATCCTGTTCACTTTTGGTTTAAATTCATAAAAGGATCTCACAAAACGGATGTATGGAGTGGATTTCTCAAAAACATCACTGCAGGCCCCACCTAAGTTTCCAGCGCAGGAACTTTGCAGGAAATCACGTTGGGTGGCTGATCGTCGGTGCTCTGCGGGCCCCACCATGATGTATGTGTTTTATCCATTCCGTTCATCCATTTTACAGATCATTTTAAGGCTTAATCTCAAAAATGAGAGGGATATAAATCTCAGGTGGACCACACCATAGAAAAACAATAGTGATTGGATATCCATCGTTAAAATCCTCCTAAGGTCCACTGTACTATTTATTTGACATCCAATCCGTTGATTATGTCATACAGACCCAGATGAAGGGAAAAAAACAAAGATCAGCTTGATCCAAAAATTTTATGGCCCTCAAAAAAGTTTTTAATGGTCAAAGCTAATTCAACACTGTTTCATGCAATGTGGTCCACTTGAGATTGGGATATACCTAATTTTTGGTCTCATACCATAAAATGATTGGAAAAATATATGGACATCATGATGAAACACATACATCATGGTGGGGCGAGAACCGACCATCAGCCATTGGCTGGTGGCAGGGGCAGTAGCCAATCCGTTTCAAGGATGGTAGAAAGCACGCAGAGACCAGGGTTACACATATATACGATCCGATCTCAATTGAACACAGTTTACAGTCCACCAACTGTATAATTCCAACATATTAACTGCTTGTAAAATCCAATCATCTTAATAGGTTGGCCACACCATAAATATCACCTTGTTCAAAAATCAGTCATATCCAATTATCAAGTTAGCTATACTATAGAAAATAATATATAGCCATTGATAAAAAGTAAAATATAAGTGTTATTCACTTAATCGGTAATGGGGCTGATTTTTTTAAAGAAGTGTTCTTCATAGTGGGCTAATCTACTGAACAGGTTAGATATCCAATGCACTTAGCAAGTTAGAATTTATCTACGGGGTAGACCATGCCCTGGGGTCCAACCAGTTGAACCGAAAAAAAAAAAAAAAAGAGTAAAAGGCGATGCTACGAGAGCATCCAAATTTCGGTATATATCTACTACCCTTGAATGCTTTCACGTATATATATATATATATATATATATATATATATATATATATATATATATATATAAAACAGTTGAGAGGGATTATTCACCTATTAAAACATTCATAATATTTTATTAAGCGGACCTATACGGGTTCACAAACCCGCCCATCTATGGTCTGTGTCCCACTTGGAGGAAGGGGTCAAACCAAGTTTCAGCCGCATCCCAAAAATCAAGTGGGCTCCACTAAGTGCTTTTATATGTTTTAGGCATGTCTTTACATGATTTTAGATGGCATGGCTCACCTGAATACCGTATACGGCTGATTTTTAGGATATCCCATAACCTAAAGGGGACCCATCAAATACACATTAATGTAGATGTTCACACACATCACAGTGGGGCTCACACAGCTCGATCTCATGGAAGTTCCCATGAGGTCGACCTTATATAAGTGTGGTGTGGGGCTCACACAGTTCGATCTCATGGAAAGTTCCCATGAGGTCGACCTTATAGTACCACTTCCATATATATATATATATATATATAATATATATATATATATATATATATATATATATATATATATATATATTCATTGATAGTGTGGTCTTTAATGCTACATTCATGGAATGGGCCATGTACGGCGAGACGCATAAAATCAACGTTCAAGATCAAAGTTCAGGGATATGATCCAAAGTACTCATTTCGTGTCCAAAAGTTCATGTCCTTTAATTCTTAAGTGGGCCAACCAAGAAATGGACGACTACAAAAGCACGTGGCCACAGTCACATTTTACGTGCATGCTCAGTGACATTTGGAGATCTTTATTTTTGAAGGTACGTGGTAAATGTTCCCACTGTTACTGTAGTGTTGTGATCTGCCTCATGTCTGCTCATGCTCTAAATGAGCTGTTGAAACATACGTACCGTAAATATTATATCACTGTGGGCCCCACAAAACTTCCGGCTGCAGGAATCTTCCTGCGTACTGGCGCTGTAGGCAATCTGTGTGGAAGTCACATTACTTTCGTATTAATGTGTTCACGGTTTTTTCCATGTACCTTACACAAGTGGCGTACTTCCGAAGGAAGACGGATTGCGTCGGACCGCGGATTTCCTGCGAAGGAGGAAGTTCCTGCGTTCGAAACTTAGGTGGGTCCACAGTGATGTTTTTGACCAATCCACCCCTTCAATCCATTTTGTGAGATTATTTTAGTACATTAGAACAAAAAATATCCGGATCAAACACTCAAGTAGGCTGAAAACGTGAGGATTGAACGTCCACAGTTGAAATATTCGTGGGCCACAAAAGTTTTGAATCAGGCTAATATTTGTTTGTTCAATTCATGTAAGTAGTAATGACATCGTGGACAGTGTGGATGGAATGTAAACATCACTATAGACCCTAGGAAGGTTTTAACTATATGAATTTCCCTACCCACCTTTTCCTTTATTGAGACCCACTTAAGTACTGGATACTGCTCATTTTTTATTGTAAGTCCTAAAATGAGCTCAAAAAAATGGATGGATGGAGTATATTTCACACAAACAGCACGATGGGCTCTACCTATGTTTCGAGTGTAGGAACCCGCGTTCGTAAGAAATCTGCATCTGATTACGTCCTATCCGGGCCTCTACGCTAATCCGTTCAGGCAGTGGCTATGTGGGGCCATCGCGATGTTTTTATCCATGCCATCCATCTATTTTTCCATATCATTTTAGGATATAAGCCCAAAAATAAGGTAGATTCAAAGCTCAATTGGACCACATGATAGGAAGCAGCAGTGATTATGACATCCACCGCTAAAACCTTCCTATGGTCCACCATGATGTTTATTTGCCATGTAACATGTTCATAAGGTCATATAGACCCTTGATCCAAAGCTTATATAGTTCACATTTTTTTTTTAAAAAACGGGTGGAATTAGCTCGAACCACTATCTATACGAATGACAAAACCCAAAACCATTAAAATCACTAAGTCAACATTACTTAAAAACATACGAAAAATCCCAAAACCCTGTTGCTCTCGAAAGCACCTTGAAACCCCATATCGGACCTGGACCGCACGTCGAAAGTCCGATGACCACAAAACTATAGGGTTATGACCGTCTTATTGGGCTTGACAACTATTGCGGGAATCGAGCCCAAATAGTATCTAAAAATACACAACTTGAGCTCTGAGCAAAGTGTGTGAGAAACACGAATATCTTTAGAAAGCGGACCAGAACTTAAGTGATTTGAACCATTCGCTTGCAGACGAAATTGAAGATTTCAGACCGTCAGTTTCTGACAAAACTTCACCCATGGATCAAGGAAATTTCCCTGCACATATCCGTATACTGGTGGCCCTGATCGAGTGACAACGATCGTTGATCTGATACAGGTCCGTCACGGCTGATCGGCCTATTCAAACGCCCTAAAATCGCATCCTGGCCTAGATCCATGGTCAGGGAACTTGCTCCATGTTGTAGGTGAGTAATGGACCTCCAGAAGAGCTCCATTTGCCCGAACCAGATGCCCTTTGGTTATAGCCTAAGTATACCATGGCCCTGGGGCCATTGACATCACTTTTGAGCCTATATAAGGCCCTTAAACCCCCTCGCTCCCAATCTATACGAATTTCTCTAACCCTAGGAGAGAGAAGAGAGAAAAGATGAGAAAAAGTGAGGAGAAGAGAGTGAGTTTGGGAGATCGTTGCTGGGATTCCTCCCACTACTCTACGCACTGAATCGCCGCCCCACCATCGTTACACGAACCATTTCAACGACGATTTGGATAAGAAATCCAAACCCTAACGCCGTAGTTAAGGCACAAAATAGTTGTTTGTCAACCTAGCTAACGGATTTCCTGATTTAGGTACCCTTTGTGTTGTATTTGGGAACGTAGGCTACGAACTGAGTTCGTAATGAGTATACTGACGAAAGGTGCGAACTATAAACGTTTAAGTTATGGTTTTCAAGGCTTTCAATGTCAGCAATGATTTATGTCTGACTTGATTGCTACCATATTGTCTTAGTCACGTCGATTTCGATGTATTACACATGTATGAAATATGTTGAATAATTATGCATCTTATGTGTTTGTGGAAATGTTTGAATGAATATGTAAACATGATTTGTGCTTGTTATGACTACTAAGTTAGGATGGTTGTTATGTGCATGATGACATCCTTGTAGAAGGAATTGCTAAAACACATGTTGTAACTACCCTAGTCTATGTATTTAGTTATATGTAGTCTAAGTGTTTGATAAAATGTCTGAATGAGAAATTGTTGATGAATTGTATGTAATGAGAACATTGAGATGGGATTCTCAATTACCTCATCTATATGTATAATTTCTTTCATGTAATCTAAATTTTGGTTATGCAATTTATGGATGAAATACAATGCTTGGTAACATGTTTAATATGTTTGATGGAATGCTCAAATTAGATATTGATATGAATCGTTTGTCAAATGCTGATATGATTATCACATGTATTCACGTGCTACATCTGAGTAAGATTGAGACTACAACGTGGTCCAGGCAATCGGTAACGATTCCTGTTTGAGTGGCCGAACTAGCTTCGCCACAGTAGATACGTTCGATGAATCTGGGTCGTACTCCAATTATCGATAGTGATTAAGCCACGTGGAGTGCTTATGTGCTCCATGTCGATTAATTCGCCGTGCGCCCGTACCAGTTGAACTTGTCAAATAACTTGATTGGCCTATTATGTGTTTACTATGTATGGACACTACTTCTTAAATCTAAGGTACCACTTACCAATGTAAAGCCCGTTTCAACCATGGTACCAAGATCCGCTAAGACTCATGAGCCGGGCATGGTGGTATGGGACACTGTGGTTGAGCTATCGGCCTACGCTGGGGTGACGAGCCTCCCTGTAGTGACCAATGAGTAACCCAAACTCGTGAGCCAAATACAGTGGTATGAGACACTGTGTTCGAGTTGTCGGCCTACGATGAGGTGATGAGCCTCCCCGTAGTGACCTCGAGTATAAACTCTTAAATTTACCTATCCACTGTTTTCATTAGGGGTGATGCCTTACTACTTACCTAACGTATATGATTAATTATGATTGACGACCTTAGATGGATCCCCGCTTGGGTAAATGATATAAAGGGAGGTAATTTAGCTTTCTGAAGCTACTATATAAATAAGCCTAATTAAGAACTTGGCTAACACGACCATGCACCGCATTGCATATGCTTTGGCGAGGAAGTGCACGTTTAGGGAGTTTGTCATGCGTGAATGGTTGATGAAGTCGCTGAGGGAGTGCAGGAGAGGGCATGCATCATTACCGCATATCATCCTTGCATTAATAAGAGTAGTGCTACGTAGCAAAGTTATCCCACTTGTGAAAGTATTATGGACACACCACATTGAGGAAGAGGCTACTTCGGAAACAGAAGCTGAAGTCCATAAGAACTACCCTCAGATCCTCGAGGAGTACGAAAAGGTATAAATTTTGGGGACGAAATTTTTCTTTAAGGGGGGTAGAATGTAACGTCTCAAAAAAATCCGTACAAAGACCTGAGGACCACCTCAGGTAGAAATTCCTAAGGACCAAATTCTGTGAAAATTAGACGAAAATTAATTAAGTACTAAACTAAATAATCAGTGCAATTAGCTTGAACCACTATCTATACGAATAGCAAGACCCAAAACCATTAAAATCACTAACTCAACATTACTTAAAAACCTAGGAAAAATCTCAAAACCCTGTTGCTCTCAGAAGCACCTTGAAACTCTGTATCGAACCTAGACCGCACGTCGAAAGTCCGATGATCGTGAAACTATAGGGTTATGAGCGTCTTATTAGGCTTGACAACCATCATGGGAATCGAGCCCAAATAGTATCCAGAAATGCACAATTTGAGCTCTGAGCAAAGTGTGTGAGAAACGTGAATATCTTTATAAAGCGGACCAGAACTTAAGTGATTTGGACCATTCGCTTGCAGACGAAATTGAAGATTTCAGACCGTCAGTTTCTGACAGAACTTCACCCATGGATCAGGGAAATTTTCTTGCACATATCTGTATATTAGTGGCCCTGATCAAGTGACAATGACTGTTGATCTGATACAGGTCCGTCATGGTCGTGCGACCATCCAAATGCGCTGAAACCTGAAATCCTGGCCTAGATTCGTGGCCGGATACTTGGTCTGGGAACGTAGGTGCCGTAGATGGTAAGGGACCTCCAGATGAGCTCCGTTTGCCCGAAACAGAGCCCTTTGGTTATAACCTAAGTATACCATGGCCCTGAGCCATTGACATTACTTTTGAGCCTATAGAAGGTCCTTAAACCCCCTCACTCCCATTCCATACGAATCTCTAACCCTAAGAGAGAAGAGAGAAAAGAGGAGAGAGGAGGAGAAGGGAGGAAGAGTTGAGTGTTGGGAGATCGTTGCTAGGATTCACTCTACTACGCACTACCATGACCCCACCATCGCTACACGAACCATTTCAACGACGATTTGGGTAAGAAATCCAAACCCTAACGCCGTAGTTAAGGCATAGAATAGTTGTTTGTCAACCTAGCTAACAGATTTCCCGATTCAGGTACCCGTTATGTTGTATTTGGGAACGTAGGCTACGAACTCAAGTATACCGACGAAAGGTACGGACTATAAACGTTTAGGTTATGGTTTTCAAGGCTTTTGATGTTACCAATGATTTATATTTGACTTGATTGCTACAATATTATCTTAGTCACGACGATTTCGATGTATTACACATGTATGGACTATGTTGAATAATTATGCATCCTGTGTTTATGAAAATGTTTGAATGAACATGTAAACATGATTTGTGCTTGTTATGACTACTAAGTTAGGATTCATGATTGTTATGTGCATGATGACATCCTTGTAGAAGGAATTGCTAAAACACATGTTGTAACTACCCTAGTCTATGTATTTAGTTATGTGTAGTCTAAGTGTTTGATAAAATGTCTGAATGAGAAAGTGTTGATGAATTGTATGTAATGAGAGCATTAAGATGGGATTCTCAAATACCTCATCTATATGTATAATTTCCTTCATGTAATCTAAATTTCGGTTATGCAATTTATGTATGAAATACAATGCTTGGTAACATGTTCAATATGTTTGATGGAATGTTCAAATTAGACATTGATATGAATCGTTTGTCAAATGCTGATATGATTATCACATGTATTCACGTGCTACATCTGAGTAAGATTTGGACTACAACGTGGTCCAAGCAATCGGTAACGATTCCTATTTGAGTGGTCGAACTAGCTTCGCCACAGTAGATATGTTCGATGAATCCGGGTCGTATTACGATTATCGACAGTGGTTAGGCCACGTGGAGTGCTTATGCGCTCCATGTCGATTAATTCGCCGTACGCCCTTACCAGTTGAATTTGTCAAATAACCCAATTGACCTATTATGTGTTTACCATATATGGACACTACTGCTTGAATCTAAGGTACCACTTACCCATGTAAAGCCCGTTTCAACAATGGTACCAAGATCCGCTAAGACTCATGAGCCGGGTATGGTGGTATGGGACACCGTGGTCGAGCTGTCGGCCTACGCTGGGGTGACCAGCCTCCCCGTAGTGACCAATGAGTAACCCAAACTCGTGAGCCGAATAAGGTGGTATGGGACACTGTATTCGAGCTGTCGGCCTATGCTGAGGTGACGAGTGAAACTCTTAAATTTACTTATCCACTATTTTCATTAGGGGTGATGCCCTACAACTTGCCTAACATATGTGATTAACTAGGATTGACAACCCTAGATGGATCCCCGCTTGGGTAAATGATATAAATGGAGGTACCTTAGCTTCCTGAATCTGCTGTATGAATAAGCCTAATTAAGAACTTGGTTAACACGACCATGCACCGCATTGCATGTGCTTTGGCGAGGAAGTGCACGTTTAGGGAGTTTCCCATGCGCGAATGGTTAATGAAGTCACTGAGGGAGTGCAGGAAAGGGCATGCATCATTATCGCATATCATCCTTGCATTAATAAGAGTAGTCAGGAATGATTGTTGTACTGCTTTATCATTACTGCTTGACTGAATTGATAACATGTTAACCTTTGCCTTATAATATCATTTAGTTGATCACTCACTCCCACTCTGGGATGGTGTTTTAAAACACCAACCAGACTCTGTTATAGATGCAGGTGGTGAGGATGTATATGCAGCGGAGTTGGACTTCGTAGATGAGGAGGAAGAGTTCTCCTATGTTCAGCTCTCTAGCAGGTATATGTAGACCTCGTGTTGCTTCGATGGGATCACAGGGTTACATGGATTAGTGGAACATTACATTTTGACATTTTGTATATTTTGAAACAAAACATGTATATATTCAACCTTGTTACATTATCATACTCTGGAGGCAGATAACCGCTTACTTATTTCAATACATATATTTCAGTCTTCCGCTTGCTAAATTGCATTATCTCTGGAGTATGATATGATGTTTTAGTGTAATCCCACTCATGTTTAATGCACTAATATGGACAAGATTTAAACATCATTATTTATGTTGCATAAGTGATGTGTTGGATCTCGGGAGTTGAGCTTTGCTCGACCCTCGAAATTTGGGGAGTTACAAAATAACTTCCCAGTGGCACTGTGATGTTTATTTGTCATCTAAATGGCTAAAGGAAGGCCTTGTGGTAAGAATTCTATAAGGTGGGCCTTATTGATCAATAATATGAATTGTCCTAAGGGTTGGATAATGTGATTGGAGTACTAATGGACCCCACTAAGTTGTGATGCATCTAAATTCATGTAAGGGGTGGTATGCTAGAACTATGATACACTAGCAGTGTTCGAAGGGGATTAGAATTACCAAATTCATGTGGAGTTATAGAGAGAAAAGTTTCAATGGATTCCAATCTCCTAAATCCTCTAATCTATATAAATAGGGCTAGGGGTGTACTTCGAGTCGAACCGAGTCGAGCTGGCCTCAGCTTGACTCGGCTCGGTCAGCAGGCACAGCTAGCTCGTGTTCAGCTCGGTTCGGTGATCGAGTCATCATGTCCAGCTCAACTCGACTTAGTCAGCAGATTGGACCAATTCGAGCCAAGTTCGAGCTCGAGCTTTCGAGTCGAGTTCGAGTTAGAGCTTTTGAGCCAAGTTCGAGTTTGATTTTTTGAGCCAAGTTCGAGTTATAGTTTTCGAGTTTTCGAAATTGAGTTCAAGTTTAGTTTTTAAGATGAGATCAAGTTTGATGTCGGAACTTGGAAGTAAATAGTTAAAATTATAATTGTACTATATAACATTTAATAACACAATAAAGTAGAAAAAAATAAAATACAAACTGAAGACTAATTACTAGTTTACTACTATAGAGGAGATTAGTTTACCGAGCATGAGCTGCTATCTAATTCTCTTAATAAACGTACTCGTTCACGTCTCCCGAATCAAGTGATAGCTTTTTATCGTCATCTTGTATAGTTTGAATTAGATTTTTCAAACTTTCGTTGTGAGTAAATTTATAGGTAGTTTTCAATGCCCTGTATAATGCACCAAGGCTAGAGATAAACTTAGATGAATTCTTACTCTTCTTCTTTTTATTTGTGTAGCTTGAACCTGCTTCGACATCATGTTATCTTGGAGGACATCGTTGATATGTAGAAGCATCTTCCATACTACGCTTTACGGCGAGTTAGAATTATTTTTCTTTTAATGCTAATAATTTAGCTTCCTCCCATTCCTTAGAAAGTTTGGATGAGAGAGTGGAAGGTTTTTTGTTCGAATCATTAAGTGCTTGAGAAAAAAGTTAGATTTTCTTTGGGGCTTCAGGATACGGTTTTGCATCTCCACCTCGACATGATAAGTGTAACTTGAGCCGATTAGTTTTGTTAACAAACTTGGCACTCACACAAATGACACAAAATCTTTAATTTTCCAGACTTTGGAGAATGTACTAAGGAACCTGTAAGTGCTACGGTCTCATGCTCCTTTGATTGTCAAATTTCGTGGTGCCAAAACTTCTTGTGTGTGCCACAACTTCTATCTGTGTGTCTTGTGTTTGTATGTTGATATGTATGTGAATCAAGACGACATCACAATGGTTCAAGACATGTACGGTGCTCGACTTCAAGAAACGCAATGTTATGTACTGTGTTCTCTTTCGTATGCATCAATGTTCAAGTCTACATCAATAAGAAGAGTGTTTATTCAAGACTCAAGTACATTTCAAGACTCAAGTACAACTCAAGTTGAAGCTTATATTCATACTGTAGAAGATCTTAATCTCAATCTACATCAAGTAGAGGTGTCAAGCTTCAAAGGTTAACTATCATCTAAAAGAATGATGTTCAATGTTCATTCTTCATGTTCCAGGTATGATAAACCTTAGTTTGACTTTAGGGTAGGTCATTTTGGATACATAAGTCATGATAAATCTTTATACATGAAGTTGGTCTGTTCTAAGACTAGTCCTATACCTTGTTCGACAAGTCCTAGACGTGGTTCGACCAGTCCAAGAAATTCCACGACCAGTCCTAAGTTGTTGAAGATTTTTAGAATTTTTTAGTTATTCATAGATAAGTCCTGGAGATTGTTCGACCGGTCGTAGGGATGTCTCAACTAGTCCTTCGACCAGTCCTAGAACTACGACTCAAAATCCAGCAACCAAATTTGGTTTCCTACGACCAGTCCTGGGTCAGCTTCGACCAGTCGTAGGTGGTCTACGACTAGTCGAAGGGTCCCCACGACCAGTCGTAGAACTGATTTTTCAGATCGCGCTTAACATTTCAAAATGCCGTTGGAGCTACGACCAGTCGAAGGTTCCTAAGACCAGTCGTAGACGCGATCTTTGCTTCTATAAATTGAGCACGAATTTCAGAGTTTTACATCGATTAATTTGAGAAATTCAAGCCTCCACTCTGAGATAAGTTGTATTCATTTTAAGCTAATTTGTTCATATATAATATTCTTTTTGTTAGCTTTTTTTATTTGATTTTATTCCTAAATTCCAATCTTATTTAAAAAAGAGTAATTTCTGTATTCCTTCTTCATTGGAATCAAAATCAAATAGAGCTACGCCCAATTTGATTTAATTTAAAATCAATTAGAAACTAGAACCATTTCTTAAGTGAGTATTGGACATTGAACGTTGATTCGAACTTCTACACTCATTGGTTCTACCGGGCTGCTATAAAAGAAGTAATCCAGGTATTTTACATTTGTTGTAAATTCCTTTATTTTGGTTTTGTTTGAGATTCGCTAGAAAAATCTCATTGTGTGGTTATCTGAGGAGAGCCAGAAAACTCAGAAAGTGTGGGTTTTTAGGATTGTGTAAGCCCAAGTGAAAAAGACACAATTGTGAAGGTTTTGGGTGAACCTGTAAATCCTGTTTAATAGTGAACGCTAATATCCCATGTGTGAGGATATTAGGAGTGGAGTAGCAAGTTGTGTGGCTGTTGTTTAATAGTTGGTGAACACACAGGCGAACCACTATATATCGGTGTGTTTTGTGATTTGAATTTTCTTTCAATTTCTATATCTTTAATCATTCAGATTTGTGGAATGTATATGTAGATGTGAATGTTGTAATATTTACATTTCAAGCAAAGTGGGGAATGTCGTAATAGTTTAGAATTTATTTCTTGCTATTTCCTTTATTTTCTTTCTGTTTGAGTTTTGATATTCAATTTGTTCTAGTAAGGTTGTCATGCCATAAACCCTTGGTTTTTATGGTGCAAAGGTTGTCCTTAGAACAACGTTAGTATCAAGCTCTTTTTAAGATTTCTTTTCATTTCAGTTATTTGATTTATTTAAAGTACTGTTCTTTATTTATCTGTTTATAAGGCTATTGTATTTCAATTCCGCGGTTAAATTTTAATTTGGCACAGTCCTATTCACCCCTCCCCTCCTCCCCCCTCTAGGACATATAGCTTGGCCTTTTTAGAACCATAGTCCCAAACATCGGTCGATAGTTCACTTGAAGACATATCTACTTATTATGTTGAAAATTTTAATATTTTAGTAATAACGAAGTATAAAAACAGATGATAAAATAAATATTTATATAAGATATAAAAGCAATAATAAAATATGACATAAAACAAAAACATTGTACTTATAACATTCATCAACATAATATAAAATAAAAAAGTATATATTACATCATTTTCATGTTTCAATAAATTAACAAGAAATGTTAATCTAACTCCATTCATGTTGTTGTTGTTGCATGTGCTGCATCTTGAAACTCATTCTCCTCCTCATCTTCCTCATAAATATCAGAACTATTACCTCCCCAACTCGAATGCAACCAATCTTGTGTACAAATTAGTGCTTCAATTGTATTTGGTACAAGGGAGCTTCGAGTCTTGCTCACGACCCTACTCCATGTGCTAAAAGCAGATTCTGATACATCGTTGAAATAAGAATTAACAATATATCTCGTGCCACCGCCGATAGTGTAAGATATTTCCTTCACTAACTCTTATTTTCCCCCACTCCAAAAAACTCGAAGTTTGAATCCTGATGCATTAACGACTGATTCTTTGAGATATAAGTCTAACTCTAATTCTTTCGTTTCAGTATTTGTATTTTCTTTTGTTAAGAAGGACATGTATTCATCGTCGAGCATAGTTTCAAAGCTTATAACAACATGCAATCTAACTTCTTTATCACCGGGTGTGGATCAAGTGGTTGTGTACATATTATACAATGCTTCGATTGTGTCACGAACTTTCGAGGTTCAAGTTACTGATTTTTCATTAGAATAAATCTTCATAAAGATGAACTTAACATGACTCATCTTGCACTGATGATAAGAACAACCGCTAAGGACATTAACAAATAAAACTTATCCAGTACTTATCGAACTTCATTTGCATACCAAGTGTCATAAGCTGTACAAAATCTGGACCTTCACCGACGCTTTTTCTTAGGGCTTCCTTAATCTTCCCCACATAGTTGGAAAAAACATATTTGCTGTGGAAAGCTTATTTTCAGAAAATATCTTTGCGCAGTCATACAAAACTTTTAAAAATTGTGAACTTCTTTTCTTTTGCTCCAATCTTCTTCAGTAGGCAATCAAATATACATTCTATCACGTGCTGTATATTCCAGAAATGCAAGTTTCAATTCCACGACCGAATTCAACATTTCAAAATTTGAATTCCAAAGTGTGTATACATCTAACTTCAACGTTTTTGGAGACTTCACATTCAAACATTGGACTATGTCATTCCATATACTAAATCTTAAAGCCGAGCCCCTTATGTACTTTACACACTCTCTCACATTCTCTATAATTTAGTCAATTATTTTTAGCCATTCTTGTATAATTAGTTTAGTATGTGTGCACAACACCGAACTTAAAATATTTTTCCTTCAAAAAATAAATTGTCAGTTGCCTTGAACTGGTTACATAAGAATTATATTACATCGTCACTTGTTGAAGCATTATCTAAAGTTAATGAAGAGACTTTATTTTCAATGCCCCAATTTCATAGACAGTTATAAATGTAATCTAAAATAACTAAATCGGTATGAGGAGGTGGAAGGTGGCGGAAGTTCAATATTCTCTTACAAAGTTTCTGATTTTCATCAACATAGTGTGCAATTAATGAAATATATCCCTTTCTTTTATTAGACGTCGTCAACATATCAGAAGTCAAACTTACCCTTGAGATTGATGCCAAAACTGCTTTTAGTTTCATTTTCTCGTCTGTATACATCTTCATGCACTCCCTTTTCACAGTAACACGTGAGACCTCCTCAACATGAGGATTAAAGAATTTACTGTATCCCATGAAAGCTTTACTCTCTATCATTTTAAATGGTTGCTCATCAACGATCAAAAGTCTTGCATGCCACTCCTTTAGCTTCTCTTTGTCAAACTTATGAGTGGAAGGTTTACCTTAAGAACTATCACCTTCAGACTTTGTAAATGATAACAACTGTTGACATGGAAGTGGAATTCCTAGTCTATTTGAACAAATTTGCCTATGTTTGTTTAAATATGTAGTCGACCCCCCGGGATTTTTGTCGTGCAGAGCTTTGTAGTGCACACATCTGATCTTATCCACATAATTAACTAGAATTTCTTCTTAATTTTCCCACACAGCTGACTATTTTTTTCCTTTACTTGAAGTTGCAGCTAAAAATCCCTCTCCCTCAACAATAAAAGGAGATGTGGCCGATGCACCAGCACCAGGGGTAATTGGGACTTCATCCTCACTAGATATATCTAAATAATTAAATATAAAGATATGAAACTAACTTTTAGGCAATTATTAACACAAGTGGTGTGTCATGTGTGTATAAATGTCCTCTAAAATTTTAACAATTTCTTAAGTGTTTAAATCAGTCACCCAGTCAATGTTGAATAAATTGTAATACTTTCATTATTCAATTTAAATGCCACGCTAAAATTTCAGCAGCATCTCCCCTTATCTCTCCAGAATATATTAATCTTGTATTTGATTCACATGTCAACTCCCACACAAAGTGTGGATATTTAATGAGAAATAAATGCAAGAAATATATCCAGAGATAATTAGTAGAGACAAGTCGAAACAAGCATGTACATTTAAATTAGAATAAATGAAAACATTATTATCTATCCAACATTGAACTGTCTAAAAAGGGACAATTTGAAAATTTCTATACATCCAAAAACACACTGAATCTATGTCTAGCAACATAGAAATCCTCAAATGGGCAACTGATTATCCTTCACTAAAAGAATAAAATATTTAAAAAAATCGATGTTATTGCCTACTGATTAAATTAGCAATTAGCAATAATATTAACAATTAAAAAAATGATGCTAACAAATTAACAATTAACAATAACACTAAAATGAATATTACTTTACTATGCAGATTGGACAACATTTAAAATCAAATCATTATAAATGATAACTAGTCTAACATAACATTAAGTCATATGATTACCAATCTAACATTAATTGAATATATATATAATAATATATAATAATATAATAATAATAATAATAATAATAATAATAATAATAATATTATATATTATAATATATTTATTGTCCATGATTCAACCATCCAACCAAACCAATCATCCATCCATCCATCAATCCATTCCATCCATCAATACCTCCCATACATCCAAACATCCAAACATCCAACCAATCATCCATCCATCCACCCATCCATCCCTCCCAATTTTCATCCATCTATCCATCCATTCATCCATCCAACCAATCATCCATCCATACACATATTTATATGTAATATATAAATATAATATAGGGTTTTCATAATATAATATTATAATATAATCTATAATTCTATATAGTATTATAAGTATTTAGTGTTTATAAATTTATTATTTCATAAATAATATATAATATATTTTTATATATTTATAATATATAAAGAATATTAATAATTTAAAATGCTATAAAAAGGGGTTGGATTCGATTTCGAGTGCTTACCGGCGGACAGGGTAGACGACGACCAGACTGTCAAGTGGCGACAGAGGAGGGCGAGCAACAGGCTGTAGACGGTCGGGCAAGGCAGGAGGAGGGCGAGCAGGCGAGCAGTAGAGCAGATGGTTGGGTAGGGCAGGTGAGCAACAGAGCAGGCAGCTGAGTAGGGCGACGACAAAGGGCCGGTCACTGGTCGAGTAGAGAGAGGAGAGAGAGAGAGAGAGAGAGAGAGAGAGAGAGAGCCCTAGGGTCGCTAGCTGGTCGGGCGGGATGAGTAGAGAGAGAGGCAAAGAGCTAGGGTCGCTAGGTCGGGTTGGAGCTTTTCTTTTCAAACAAAGGGAAAGGGTAAAGTTTAGCTTTTTTTTTCTTTTTATACCATCTAACCGAGTCGAAGCAAGTCGAGCCGAGTTTGAGCTATATATCGAACTGAGTCGAGTCGAGCTCGGGCCAGCTCGAACTCAATTTCGAGCTCTAAAAACCAGCTCCACTCTGATTGAACTCAGCTTTGAACCAAGCCGAATCAATCTTTTTCTAGTCGAGTCGAGCGAGTTGACCGAGCTAGCTCGGTTCGTGTACACCCCTAAATAGGGCTCCTAAATCCTCTAATCTATATAAATAAGATTGGTCCCTAATCCTGCGTATAACAGAAGTTAGAATTCTCGTACCAGGGCTTCTCTAAGAGTGTAAGGAGGAAGACTATGGCATTAAGCTTACAGCGATGACGTGTCAACAAAGTATGTTGTCTAGTTCATTTGAATAAGTTGTCTGGTTCATTTGATCTCTAAATTCGGTGCATACATGGTCTATTCTGTATAAAATTTTACAGGTACCACTCCCGTTAGGTGGTGTAGCTAGTGACCCCAATACTAACGGCCAGCTAGTGTCAAAGCTCTCTGACCCCACCATATTGTATGTTTTTTATCCATGCCTTTCATCCATTTTCCCACAACCTTTTCAGCAAGTTGGATGACAAAATAAATAATATAGTAGGCCTTAGGAAGTTTTTAATGATGGACATTTAAATAATATTACTTTGGTATGATTTGGTCAACTTGCAATTTGGATCTCCTTTATTTTTGGGCTCATGCTAAAAAATTAAATGAAAAATAGATGATAACATGGATAAAACAAATACATCATGGTGGGGCCAGAGAGATTTGACACCAGCTAGTTAGCTAATGTTAGGGTCACTAGCCAAACCGCATGCCCCCATTGTTGGTTTTGCGTCCCCCTTCTGAAAATATCTACACCGTTGATGATCAAATATTTTTTTTATAAAAAAAGTCATTTTCACTATCATATAGAAGCTCCACTGCAGACTCGTGCCGATTGAGGCTAATTGTACAATCCTAGCCATCAAATTTTCTCATCACTTTTTAAAACGTGGATTGCGTCCTACCCTAAGCCTGCCCGTCTCCAGCTCTAATGGGCAGGGGCTCCGAGTGGCCACCGTGATGTATTGGTTTTATCCACACCGTTCATCCATTTTTCCATAATATGGACCCAAAACTGAGGTAGATCTAAGACATGGGTGGACCACACAATTAAACTCTCTTATCGCTGAAACATCTTGGGGGCCATGAGAGTTTTGGATGGAGGTAATATTTGTGTTTTCCCTTCATCCAGGTCTATATAACTTTATGCATAGGTTGGATTGCAAATAAACATCACAGTGAGCCCTAGAAAAGTTTCAATCGTGGAGATCATTATCACCGCTGCCTCTAGTGGTGTGGTCGACTTGAGCCTTGGATCTACCTAACTTTTGGTCTCATTCCATAAAATGCCATGGAAAAATAGATGGATGGTGTGGATAAAACCCATTCCATCATGGTGGCCACTCAGAGTTTCTACTCATTCCTAGTTGGAGGGGGAGGGGGTTAACCACTGGCAATTTTATTTATTGTCTATGTGGTAGGAGTGCACATGGGTCGGTTCGGTCCGGTTCCAGGGTGAAACTGGAACTGAACCGTTCTTAACAGTTCTAGGAGAATCAGAACTGGAACCGAACCATTAAAACCGGTTCGGTTCCATAGTTCTGGGCTTTTTTAATATCCAGCCCAATTGCATATGGTGAATGGCGGGAGAGAGAGAACCAGAGAGAGAGAGAGAGAGAGAGAGAGAGAGAGAGAGAGAGAGAGAGAGAGAGGAATGAATGGGGATTAGGGGTAGCCGCAGTAGGGGCGACGTGAAGATTGAAGCGAAGGGGATTAGGGTTTTTTTTTAAAAAAAATTATATGGTTTGGTTTCAAGTTCAGTTCCACGGTTTGGATCTACGGTTCGGTTCTACGGATCGGTTCACGGTTCGATTCGGTTCGGTTCTATATACCCCCATACCAAGAACCGAACCGAACTAATCAGTTCTTTGATTTTTGGAACTGGAATTAGAACTGGTGCACTCTAGAATCGGACTAAACTTTATGGTTTGGTAGGTTCCGATCCGGTTCCATAGTTCTACCGGTTCGATGTGCACCCCTACTATGTGGTAGATGCACACCTAAAGGTCAGAATCATTCCACACCAATGTGATATTTAACCAAAAGATTAGCGCTTGGATTTAGGTCAACCAGAACCTTACTAACCCAACTTAAGTTTGGTCAGGTTGGGTCTAACTGTCAAGGATCTCAGGTCAGGCTAGAGTTGGAAAACTCCAAATTAATTTGGAATCAGGTTAAGTTCAAGTTGAGCAAATATGGGTTGAAAGATTTAATTAAGAATAATCACATGTATATGTAAATTCAGGGAATTCAATGTAATTTCAAAGAAATTTAGATGACTATTCATCTCTATTTTCTTTTAATTTATAAAGGATGGTAGAGTAGTAAAAAATAAAATAAATTTAAATAAGAACAAATATGGAATTAATTTATGGTGGTCCACAAGGCCACAAATTTATACACACTAATACTTTCCCTTAAGGTGGAGCATGTATGTCAAACATGCCCAACTTGAATATAATGTCAAATAGATGAGGACTCATAACTCCTTTGGTGAAAATGTTGGCAATTTATTTCTTTGATAGTAGATGCAAACAATATAATTGGATAACTTTTTCGGTATAAAAATGACAATTGACCTTGATATGCTTTGTACATTTACGAAACACCAAATTAGAGACAATATAGATGGTCGCTTGATTGTCACAATATAAAGATACAAGATCTGATACGTCAATACCAAGATCATGGAAAAAGGAGGGAAGCTAGAAAATCTCACTTGTGATGTGTCCCATAGATTTATACTCAACTTCACCATATGAACGTGTAACGATATATCATTTCTTACTTTCGAGCACCAATAGGTTTTTGGATCAGGATGGTAGTGTTGGGGTGAGCTGCTTTCGGATTACATAAGATGAGAATATGGATAGGGAAGAGGGGACCGAAGGGAGATGGATGTTGGTGGTTGATAGGTTGAGATGAGGGGTGATGACGAACAACTAGGATGGCTATAGTCACGATCAAACTTGACAGACAATCTTGAATGATGCTCTCAAAAGATTTAGATAAAGATCCAATGCCTAAAGGCCTAGGTAAATAACAATCAGGACTGGAATTCTTTTTTATTTTAACGACCTAGATTAGACGGTTCTGATACCACGTAAATTGAGAGAATTTGGGATAATTATTCATCTCCATTTTCTTTTAATTTATAAAGAATGGTAGAATATAAAAAGGAAAAAAAAATACAAGAAAATATGTATATATATAAAAAAAACAAATATGGAATGAATCATATGGTGGTCCGTAAGACAATAAATGTGCACATACTAACATATATAGATTGGGCTATGTCATGTCATGTTAGGTTTATTGGGGTTGGTTTAGGGTACTGCATAGAGGAATTTAGATTGGTGTTGGATCAAGCACTTTGTTTTGAAATTTAGGTGGGGTGGGGTTGTAGGTTTCATCCTCTCGGATCGAGTCGAGCTTTGATTGACCCTCAACTATACAAACCTGCCCTAGTTGCACCTCTATCAAAGCCATCGTTTACTTAGAAGTGAGTGAAACTTAAAAAAGGTGTTGGATCATTGATATAATCATCTCTTCAGAGGTAATTGAGACTTTAGCAGATTGTGATATCCATTTCATGCACAATTAAGCAAGTTTTCGGTAGACTATATAGTTAAAAATGATCCATCCAAATCAATGACCAACTATTTATGGATGATTAATCAAAGTAAATGCTAAATGGAAGTACCAGCTACCTAATTGGTGAATTAGATAGGCATTTTAATGTGTTTACACCTAACCTGATGCAATCCATGTTGTCTGATGAGATGCTTGCTGATTGAGTGCCTTTAATTTGATGTTGAAACAAGGATTTCAATCAAATTGACTAGACTGTTGATGTAAGGCCCGTATCCTAGTCTGTATTGTTCCTTAGACTTCCGCGATCCTCTCTATCGAATTCCGGCAACCCGCGACCTGTAATTAGCATTTGCGTGCGACCCTAAGTCATATCCCGTATATCTGAGTCGACTTGACCCGAGACTTGTACCCTAGCGACCACGCCGCCGTCGCTATTTCAACGCCGCGTCTTGCGCACCGATGCTATACCCAGGCTAGGAGTTGTTGGCCAGCGTTTATTTCGAAGAAAACGCAGCGCGTTGCAAATCCCAAGAGAATCTCTACCATCCATCACATAAATTAATCAAATATAAGTCAAGTACTCAACCCATCCCTCTCTTACCAACAAAGCATGACACTCATCTCTCTCTCATTCCAAAATCAATCAAGCCCATCCCTTCCTTACACACACCCATCCCTCTCATCCCATCCCTCTTACACACTCTTTCCTCTCTCATTCTCTCTGCTATTTCCCAAGCTTCCACGAGAGAAAAGCTCTAAGGAGAGAATAGCCAAGTGTGGTCCACTTCCTACCCCCCTCATCTCACTATCTAACCCTTCAAACTTCATCATCCACCCTTAAAGAAGAAGCTTAGGAGCTAAGGAGTCCAAGGAGCTAAAGAAGAAGACAATCGATAGGTGATCCTAGGATTTCCACCATTGATTTTTATTTGAGGGTCCACTTGTGGTAGGACCCATTTGATGTATGTATTATAAATGGAGAGGAACTCATAGTGGCGGAGCTCCTCTCTCGTACACACGCTGTCTCTCTCTCTCTCTCTCTCTCTCTCTCTCTCTCTCTCTCTCTCCTTCACTGTTGATGGGCCACCTAATGATTTACATATTTTATCCATGTTGTCCATTAGTGGACCACACCACAGTCCACTTGTGGGGCCCACCTTGCTGCCTGTCCGTTTGGACAGGCCTTGATGAAGGAGAAACACAAATATCAGCTTTATTCAAAGTCGTTGGTGGGCCACACGTGTGGACCCACCTCGTGCATGTGTTACATCTGGGCCGTCCATTTGCTGGACGGCCGACAGCACATGGCTGCTGTTGACGTCAGTAAGTTCTGTGGTCCCACCATCAGGTACGGTTATATCCAGACCGTCCGTCCTTTTAGGACGTGGGACCCACCCTTGCGTGCCACACATGTGGGGTGGGCACACCTTGATGTATGAATTCTAAATCCACACCGTCCAATGTTAGGACGTTGGGTCCCACTACTAGTTAATGTCAGCAAGTCTGTGGGTTCTGATCATGAGATATGTGTTATATCCCAACCGTACATCTGTGGGGCCCCTCATGATATATGTGTTTTATCCCTGCCGTCCAGATAGGCTGGACAGTGGGGGCCCGCTAGGATGTATGTGAGGCACCCACCTGCCACGTGTGTGGGGCCTACCATGATGGATGTGTTGTATCCTCACCATCCAGAGATTGGACGGTGAGAAGCAGATTGGCTGGTGTATCTCACATCAGCTATACAGCTGTTGTATATGACGTCAACAGTTTTGTGCATCTGATCATGAGTATGTGTTAGATCCAGACCATCCATCCACCAGCTATATAACTACTAGATTAACGTCAGTAGTTCTGTGTGCCTGATCATGAGTATGTGTTAAATCCAGACCGTTCATCCACCTTGTAAGCTCGTCTTAAGGCTTGAGACAGAAAAATAAGATAGATTTGTTTATCAGGTGGACCACACTGCAAAAATCGGTGGAGGATTGAACGTCTACCATTGAAACCGTTTGGGGTCACAGGAGTTCTGGATCAACACGAGATTTGTTTTCCCTTTTAATTCAGGTCTTTGTGACCTTATGAACAGATTGGATGGAAAATAAACGTTAAGGTGGCCCCTGTGAATTATTAACAGTGAAAATCATTATCTCCACTACTATTTGTGGTATGGTCCAGATGATCTTTCGATATGATTAATTTTTTGGGTAATGTTCTAAAATAATCTCTAAAAATAGATAAATGGTGTAGATAGTCCAACTAGGACGGTGGGCCCACTTAATGTATATGAGGCCCATTATTGCTGCCCATGTGATGCGGCCTACTTGATGTATATGGGGCCTATGTGATGTGGCCCACTTGATGTATATGAGGCCCATTGTTGCGGCCCATGAGATGTGGCACATTGTGATGTATTTTGGGCCCGTGTGAGAGGCCCATTATGATGTATATGTGGCCCATGGATGAGGCCCAAAGTGATGTATATGAGGCCTTTGAATGAGGCCCAATGTGCTGTATATGTGGCCCATGAGTGAGACCCATTGTGATGTATATGTGGCCCATATGATGAGGCCCAATATAATGTATATTAGGCCCTTGAGTGAGGTCATGGGCCCCACTATACGTTTGACTCTATGTGGGCCACTCCTTGGGAGCAATGTTGGTTAAATGTCCACATTGATAGGCAATGATGGTTAAATGTCTACATTGTGACCTTCCCTTAGGCCTTTGTTAGGCCCATTCTCATCCTTCTCTAAGTGGGTTGACCCTAATCATTGGGCCTCATTGATAATTGCATGATCCATCTCGCCTTATTGGGTTAGCCTAAAATGTTGGGCTCCATTAGTTGCTAGTAGGGTTTTTTAATCTTGGAGTCCGTCTATGACTTATTTGGGCCCCTTAGGGCATCCAGCGGGCCATATGATAGTATGGTGAAGGAAGCCCGTTCCGGATCCTTAGGATTATAGGTAGGCCACCTAGGCCCAACCTTGATATGAGTAGAATCATCATCATCACCGTAAACGGAAGGATCCGTGCTATCAGATTTGGTATATCTATAGTTGAGGATTAACCCTCATGTTATGGATCTATTGTCTATCTATGGACCCCGCCTTGTGTATAAGCCGATTATCGATGCCGACTATGAGTACGTGCTAGTATAACATCATGATACAAGCCATTGAGATGGTATGAGGCCTATCGTGATTGTATTAGGCTCATTCTCATTTCCCTTAGTGGACTAACCTAAATTGATGGGCCCCTATTATTATTAACATGATTCATCTCGCCTTATTGGGCTATCCCAATTCTTTGGGTCCCCATTTATGCTAGTAGAAGTACCTAAACCTGGAAGCCCACTTTTAGGCCCATGAGTAGGCCATCTAGACCCATCCTTATTATGAGAAGGATGCATCATCACCTCTGGCCATAGGTAGAAGAATCTGTGGTATTGATTTAGTATCCATTGTTGAAAACCAATCCTCATGTTATGGATTAGATCTGCTGTCCTTCTATGGACCCCACCATATAAATGTCGATTATTGATTATGACTATGTTAATATACACATTGAGTATTGGTTTTCATAACATTATGATTGTATAAGGTCATTGTGAGGTTTATTATGATTATATGAGGTCCATCGTGATTGTATAAGGCCCATTGTGTGATTACATGAGGCCCATTGTGATTGTATGAGGCCCTTTGCGACCATACGAGGCCCGTTGTGATTGTATGAGGCCCATTGTGTGATTGCATGAGGCTCATTGTGATTGTATGAGGCCTATTGTGACCATACGAGGCCCGTTGTGATTGTATGAGGCCCATTGTGATTATATAAGGCTCATTATGATTATATGAGACCCAATTGTGATGTATGAGGCCCACCATGTATACGTGATTATTGCACGCCACCCATTCACCTATACAGGCCATGGGCTGTCTTATACCGGCCCACTATGATGTATGTGATTATAATCATGCTTGGTATACTTCATGATACATGTCCATATGCATCATCCACATGCTTGTTATGAGGAGTGATTGAGCATAACATGTGCCATTGGGCTGATCGTTTATGGGACTCCCTGAGAGACGAATTTGCCCCACATGAGTGCACAGTACGCGCAGGTTTGATGCATGACTGAATAGTATGACTCATGCATCTCGCATTTTGTGATATGACCACCATACGCCCTAGCGACATTAGGGTCGTGGCCTCCACATGCATATCGTAGATGGCCAGATGAGACTCTGAAAATATTTAGTTCTAGCATACGGGCGCGATAGATGTTCCTGGGTGAAAATTTCTAAACCTCTGAGGCCAGTGGACGCCCCAACATCTAGACCGAGTGGATATATATGAGTGCATGAAGGTCGTATACCAATAGGCCGCGTTTTCCATTGTGTCGTGGTCTGTTGGGAGGGGGTGTGGCCTTACCCGCCTGAGGGAGTAGGCAATGTTAGGCTGAGTCTGACCAGCTCATAAATGGGTCCGCTATCGACGAGCTAGGCTGATATTGATAGGCGGATAGTGATGTCTCTTTTACTTACCCAGTTGTGCGCTTGATGGGGCGTCAAGCTAGCATAGAGTGTACTAGACCCCAGTGATAATCCCAGAGATGTACGGTACTGATATGTGGACTTACTGAGCAAGAGTGACATATTGTACGCCCCCCAAAAATTAGGGGTCGAGCAGGAGCTCAACTCCCGAGTTCCAATGCATCACTTATGCAACATAGATAATGATGATTAAATGTTGTTTGTATTAACACATTAAACATGAATGAGATTACACTAAATCAGCATATCTTACTCCAGGAACAATTAAATTACACAAGTGGAAGACTGTGATAAGTATATAGATCATATAAGTGATTGTAAGTCCCCAGAGTATCAACATGTCGCCAGGTTAAATAATTACATGCATAGTTTCCAAAATTTCAAAATGATAAAGTGTAATGTATGCTAATCCATATCCCTGTAGCCCCAATGATGCAACTCCAGGTCTACATAGACCGACCAGAGAGTTACAAATAGGAGAACCCCTCCTCATCGTCGTAGAAGTCAGGCTCCGCCTCGTAGGCCTCGACATCACCTGAAACTACAACAGAGTTTAGTTGGTGTTTTAAAACACCGTCCTAGAGTGGGAGTGAGTGATCAACTCAGTGGAGCTATAAGGCAAAGGTTAACATGTTATCAATTCAGTCAATCAGTAATGATAAAACAATACAACAATCATATCCTAAGTACTCTTATTAATGCAAGAATGGTATGCGACAATGATGCATGCCCTTACCTGTACTCCCTCAGCGACATCATCTCACACGATCGCACATGCAACACTCCTGGTAAACGTGCGCTTCCTCACCAAAGAACATGCAATGTAGTACATGATCGTGTTAGCCAAGTTCTTATTTATGCTTATTCATACAACAGATTTAGGAAGCTAAGGCACCTCCCTTTATATCATTTACCCAAACAATGATCCATCTAGGGTCGTCAATCCTAGCTAATCACATACGATAGGAAGTTCCAGGTCGCTACGGAGAAGCTCGTCACCTCAGCGTAGGCCTAGTTTATACTCGAGATAACTACGGAAAGGCTCGTCACCTTAGCGTAGTCCTAGTGTATACTCGAGGTCACTACGAGAGGCTCGTCACCTGATCGTAGGCCGACAACTCACATACAGTATCCCATACCACCGTATTCGGCTCACGAGTTTGGTTTGCTCACTGAACACTACGGGGAGGCTGTCACCCCAGCGTAGGCTGACAGCTCGACCACGGTGTCCCATACCACCATGCCCGGCTCATGAGTCTTAGCGGATCGAGGTACCAAGGTTAAACAGGCTTTACATTGGTAAGTTGGTACTTTAGATTCAAGCAGTAGCGTCCATACATGGTGAACATACATTAGGCCAATCGGGTTACTTGACAAGCTTGACTGGTACGAGCGCACATTGAATTAACCGACATGGAGTGCGTAAGAACTCTGCGTGGCCTAACCACTGTTAACAAAACAATGTATGTCTCGAATTCGTCGAACGTATCTTGTGTGGCTAAAATAGTTCAGCCACCAATGGTAAACCATTACCGATTGCCTGGACTACATCGTAGCCCCAATAACACTCCAAACCATAACATTCACATGTGATAGTCAAAGACAACATGTGACAACTAATCTAAATATAGATCTCATATAAGCATTTTAACGAACACATAGAGTGCATGTTAACATATGTAGGCATTCATACATAAAATACGTAGTAGTAAGGTAAGTTACATGAAGGAAACTGTAACTATAGATAAGGTGATTGTGAATCGTATCTCAACACCCTACTGAAATACATTTCAATGAGTATTTTTTCATTCAGGCATTTTATCAAACACTTAAACTACACATCTCACACACATGTAATAAAGTAGTTATAACAGGTATTACAACAAATTCCTTCATAAAGGATTCACCATACGTACAACAATCATGTATTCTTAGTCATTAAACATGGCAAGCATAAATCATAATTCCATACTCATTCAAACATTTCAACAAACACATGGAATGCATTAAAATCAACATAGTTTATATATATATATATATATATATATATATATATATATATATATATATATATATATATATATAATATACTGCAAACACCAAGACTAGGCACATGTGACAGCAATCAAGTCAATCATAAATCATTACTAACATTGAAAGCCTTGAAAACCATAACCTAAATGTTTATAGTCTGTACCTTTTGCCGGTAGACTCGTATCGAACTCAGTTTAAACAATACGTCTTTGTCTACGGCACAATGACTACCTATAACATGAAATAGGTTAGGTATTTCGTCATATACTCTATTTGGATCCCTACAACAGATTAGGGTTAGGATTTCTTACCCAAGAACAGAATAGGAATCGCTGGTGAAGCGATAGGAGAGAGGCAATTCAACACGTGGGGTGGTGGGATCGAAGCCCAGCAATGATCTCTTGCTTTTTCTCTCTTCTCCTCCCTCTTTTTCCTCTCTTCTCTTTCCTAGGGTTTGAAATTCGTATGGAATGAGAGAAGGGTAGGTTTAGGTCCTTATATAGACCTATAACTGATAAAAATGGCCCCAGGGCCATGATATACTTAGGTTATAGCCAAAGAGTGGTTGTTTCGGTCCAACAGAGTTCATTTGGAGGCCCATTTCCTACATATGGTCTGGGGAAAGTTCCCTGACATTGGATGTAGGTCAGGTTAAGACTTCGGTCCGATCGAATCAGTGGATCAACTGTGGAGGACCTGTTTCAGTTCAACGGTCACCAGTACTCGATCAGGGCCGCACTGACACGTGTTAGAAATTTTCCCTGATCCGAGGGTGTAATTGGGTCAGAATCTGACGCTCTGAAACCTTAAATTTGACCTGCAAGTGAACAGCCCAATTCACTTAAGTTTGAGTTCATTTTCTAAAGATATTCGCGTTTCTCACACACTTCGCTCCGGGCTCAAGTTGTGCGTTTCTGGATACTATTAGGACTTGATTTTCGAGATGGTTGTCAAGCCTAGTAAGGCGGTCATAAGTGTATAGTTTTGCAGTCATCATACTTTCGACACGCGGTCCAGGTCTAATACGGAGTTTCAAGATGCTCCCAAGAGCAACTGGGTTTTGAGATTGATCCTAGGTTTCTAGGTGATGTAGCGTTAACGATTCTACTTATTTTGAGTCTTGTAGATCATATAGAAAATGGTTCAAGCTAATTTACCGATTAATTCAGTTTAGTACTTAATTAATTTCTCTCTAATTTCTACATAATTCGACCCTTAGTGATTTCTGCCTGAGGTGGTACTCGGGTCTATGTATGGATTTTTTCAAGACGTTACACATACTCATTCATTCATTCATTCACTATCCACCCGGGCTGGTGGTGCACAACTAATTTGTTATGTGTACCTTTGCAATGGCCAGGATTTTAGTTGGGCACGCGACCAACCTAAGATCAGGAGTATACCACATTGAGTTTAGCTATCCAAATTTAGGTATGAGATTAGTTTAAATAGAAGTCCTTTGTGATGGGCCCCACAGCTTGCGATACTATATATTATCATCCCGACTTTACACTTTAGCTTGGTCATTTCATTTGCACCGCATATTGCATTACATCTTTAGCATATATCATTTTGGGTTGCTATGTTTCTGCATTTATATGGCCTAGATGAGGCTGATGGTATTCATGGCTCGTTAAGAATTGTATATTGTATTGCATCCTCGGCATCTGATATTTTGGTCATTATGACTTTGCATTGCATAGCTGATCTGCATTGCATACTCTGATATTGAATGACTTATAAACTTGCCAGTATTTCCGCTTACTTTGATATTTGTGTGCTTGGCACTTATCTTGGGTACACATGTTCACCACCCTCTAAGTTTTCTATAAGCTTATGCACGATAGATGCGTGCAGGTGACAATAGGACGCAGCCAAGCTGGGGCAGGAGCGTGCGGCTGAGCTTGTGACAGATTACTTTGGAGTTTTGTTTCATATATATGTATTTTTCTTTTTTAGCATTGTACTCAAATGATTTTATTAGTGGATATGTGATGATGATTGTGTCTTTATGATTTGGATACACTTGTGGTTATGCTACTTTATTTACAAAAAAAATTCACACTGAAAATCCTCCTTGTAGGGTCCCAGGATCGGAACCTAGCGTATGGGCGCTAGGAGCCGAGAATGGGGTACTACGGAGGCTGTCGGCACCAGATTCGGTGATCGGAAATTCTGTGAGCCCATTTTCCGAGTTTGGCGGCGTAACAGTTGATTGATTGAGAAAATTCCAAAAACACGAGTTTACTCTCTAGGCACTTTTGAGCATGTTTGATTCGATCATGGGTGTCGATCGATCGAAGGTCATTAATCAGAGTCAACCGATCGATGGTTCGACCAACGGTTCGCCCAACTTCTGAGTAAGTGAATTATTATTATTATTTTTTTCAATTTTGCATGTAGATTATTTAAATCATGTTAATACGAGATTATGATTAGTTCTAAGATTGAAAAATGAGAGAGATTGAGAGACAAATGGTTTTGAAGGGAGAAAACTAGGATTTTTGGATCTATAAGTTGTTCCATCTCTTGTAACTTTTTGTTCATAGTGGATTGTTTGTCGCTTGGTGCCGTGGTTTTTTCCTTCAAGGGTTTATCCACGTAAAATTTGTGTGTGTATCTATGATTGCTTGAATTCTTCTTTCCTTATTGCCTTGTGTGATTTTGTCTGAGGTTGCTTTCGTGCCGGACAAGTCGTGTAAGGGCTTGTTGCATCCTCAACAAGCGGTATCAGAGCGAACGTTGGTTTTTTTTAAATCGAATCCAAGACATGGCATTGAAGCGATCAAATATGAAGTTCGAGACAGAGAAATTTATGGGTAAAAATAATTTTGAATTATAGAGGTTGAAGATGAAAGCCTTTCTAATTCAGCAATGACTATATATAACATGCACTTCTTGTCAAAGTAAAATGTCCTAAATCGATGAAAGAAGATGATTGGAAAAACTTGATTAAAGGGTGATTAACACAATTCAATTATGCTTGACTGATGAAGTCCTCTATAATGTCATTAATGAAACAATTACCGTGGGTCTATGAGCAAATTTGGGGAGTATCTACATGACGAAGTCGCTCTTCAATCGTCTATATTTGAAGAGATACTTTACACTCTCTGAAGATGACGGAAGGGTCAGATCTCTCTAAGCACGTTAGTGTCTTTAATAAGCTAGTTTACAAATTGACAAGTGTGGAGGTGAATATCGATGAAGAAGACAAAGCCCTAATTTTGTTGACATCTCTTACAAATTACTACGAGAATCTGGTGGATACCATGTGCCATGTTAGGGATAACTTGGATCTTGATATTGTTATATTGGCCCTTCAGCCGAAGCAATAAAGAAGGAATAATGGTGGTGAATGTACTTTAAGGGGCACTGGCTGCGTGGGGAAGATCGTTTGAGCGAGAGAACGGAAGTCATGATCGAGGTCCAAGTCGAAAGACAAAGGGAAGTTGAAGTGTTGGAAATATTGTGGTAGGACAAGATATATGAAGAAGGACTGTACAAGTCCCAAAACCTAAAAGGATGAGCAATAAAATGATTTGCCGAAGGAGGCCAATTCAGCCAAATCTAGTGAGGGAACGAGTGGCTGTGACATATTGTCTATGTACAAGGTTAGACACTTGTATAATGAGTGAATTTTTGGATACCGGGGCATCATACTACATGCGTCCTCATCAAATTTGGTTCACCACGCATAATGAGTATAATGGTGACCTGTTTCTTATGGGCAACGATCATGCTTATAAGATGATCAAAATTGGTTCGGTGTACATCGAAATGTATGATGGGGTGGAGTATACTGTAATGCCCTAGAAATTGGGGGGTTGTGCATACGCTCGACTCCCAAGTTCCCAGGTGTCACTTATACCCGATTTTTACTAATTTGTGTTTAATCAGGTTTAAGCGCAGTGTGGAATTATTTGGAACATGAAACACAATCACACAACTAGTCTACTGAATGGCAGAGGTCAAATATATACAAATCCAAAAGAATATAAATGGGTCATACAAGGCGTTGCCCAACAAAATCACAAAAGGAATGTTATGTCCAAAAGAATAAGGCTGAGTCCACTACTCAGCGATTCAACATCCATCTACTAAGCCGATGGAGAACCGCCCATCAACTGGAAGTAGGACAGCTCATCCTCCTCATCAAGACTCACCTCGCCAGGCTCCTCGTACTCTGCATCACTTGCATCTACGGGAGAGTCTGGTTGGTGTTTTAAAACCGTCCCAGAGTGGGAGTGAGTGATCAACTCAGTGGGTGCTATTAGTCTTAAGTTGTAACAGGTATCAATTATATTATGAACTTAATGAAAGACATAATCACAGATCTCTAACTAGTCTTATTAATGCTTATGCATGGGTAATGATATGATGCATGCCCCCACAACAACACTCCTCGAGCGACATCATCTCACGATCGCATATGACAACACTCCCTCATTGTGACCTCAACTGCCGAGTCGCCAACCTAACTAATGCGATGCATGAATAATGTTAACCGAGTATTTAGTTAATTCCGTTCATCCAGTAGATTGAGAAAACTGGTACACCCCACGATATCAATGCCCTTAACTAGTTGCGAGGCCAAGGCCCCTCAACGCGCGAGGCCAAGACCCCACGATCCTTGATCTCATCGGGTTCTCCATCCCCGATTTCAAGCACATGGGGAGTGTTGGGAAAGGGATCGCTCGCGGTCACTACGGGGAGGCTCGTCACCCCAGCGTAGGCCGACAGCTCGGACACAGTGTCCCATTCCACCATGCCCGGCTCTCGAGACGGTGGATCAGTTTCAAATGGTTATTAATGGGCTTCAGTGGGCGAAGGGTGTTCCAGGTTCCATTCAGGCGTGAGCAGACATGGTTAACAAATATGGTTGGTCAGTAAGTGGACTAAACCGTGCGAGTCCAGGCAAGCGCGTGACGGACGACATCGAGTACAAGCGACCCATGTAGTCCAACTACTGTCGCCCGTTCGCACCCACCCAAATCCATGGGTTTATCCTCAGGATAATCCTATCAACGGGACCACCTTCACTCCCTCAGTTTTCTGACCAACCTAGGGATTTAATGGTATTCAGTAACACTTCTACATTCATGGTTTATCATCTAAACTCAAGTAATGTTGTGCACTCATACATCAACATGGGAATTCAGATTTTCCTATCAATGTAAGTCCTAACAATATTACTAAATGAATGTGCATGTGTATTGTGGGGGTTAGCGGAGGGATCAAGAGCTATAAATCATTTTAAGCACCAACATGCAACAAGGAGTAATGCTAGAATAATATACATCGAGGACTTATGTGAGTACACATATTATACAATAAGAATTAATGAGACATACAAGCCATAGAGAATCATCACACAAGAATCAAGCAATAAATGAACATGCATTCATCAATTCATGCCCAATCATGTTAATGAACAACAAGCAATACATAATCACTTCATATCATTTAGGGAATCTATCATGTACGGTTTGGCTAGGGTTTCTCTAGATTATCCAAATACTTCACCAACAATCATAATCATTAGATTCATACTAAATTTGGTGCTAGGTCACCTAAGAATAATAGTTTGCACCTATGGATCGTTGAAGACTGGAAAACGACCTAGGAGTATCGAGTTTGGTGTCGATCGGCCGGAATCCCTAAAGTAAGCACTTGCATGTTAGAACTCCATGCCAATACCTTCTCAACGCAAGAGTTTCAAGAAATGGATGAGAGATTTACCTATGCAAGCAAAAGAAGCGGTTCTCGGTTGTGGTGGAGGTTTTCTTGAAGAAGAGGGAGGGGGTGAAAGGTTGAACTCCCATGGGCCCCACCTCAATCTATGGTCCACCTTCACTCTCGCTTCCTCTCTTCTTCCTCCCTTTTCTCTCTTCTCTCTTTCCTTTCCTAGGGTAAATTCGTATGGGGAGAGGGGTGACCAAAAGAAGCCCCTTTTATAATACTAGATTTGGTGCAAATGGCCCTAAGTGTTGGGTTTTTATTATACTAGCCTTATGGGAGGGTTTTTTTAGCCTCTAGGGCCCACTATAGGGTGTACATATTGATATACACCGTAAGATAGTTAGCCCTAATGATGATCGACCCACCATTTGGATACGTCGATCGACAGATATGATGAGAAGTCTGTTCAATGGTCGCCGATGGTCGATCGGGGCCGCGACTATACGGATATGAGCAAGGAAATATCCTTACTCTACGTGTGAAGTTTGGTTACAAACCGACGGTTCGAAATCTTCAACTTTGCATAAGAGTGGATGACCCAATTCACTTAAGTTTCAGCTTATTCCTTTAGGGTATTTGCACTTCTCATGCGATCGTCCTTTAGCTCAAGTTGAGCGGTTCTGGACAGTACCCAGGTCCGACTCCCGCGATAGACTTCAAGCCTAGTAAGACGGACATTATTCTATAATTTTAGAACGAGTGACCCACCAACGAGCAGTCTAGAGCTTGTTTAGAAATTCGGGGCATTTCTAGAATGAATTAGATACTGAGATTTCTCGTGGGCAATGATTAGGGTTTGGATAAACTATGTTCATAGTGTGGCCTATTTATAACTAGTGAAAGTGGAGATTTGGTCATGATTACTCTAAACCGTCGGTTTTATGCTAAAATAGTAACGGGGTTGATTTGGTCTATTAGTTAAGATCTAGGCCTTATCTGACTCGGCTTCGGTTAGTTCTTTACTGATTCCACCTGTGTATAAACTAACATTGAGTGCTAATGGTTAGTAAGTGACATTATAAGTTAATTACATAAAAATTTTTAAAGGATTTTTGAAAATCCAAAACAGTGAAAATCCAGGATGTTATACATACTCTGACAGATGCGATGCATGTTCTAGACTTAAAGAAGAATTTGATATCTCTGGGAGCTCTTGAGGCGCTTGGATGCAAATTCACCGGGTATGAAGGTGTCCTGAAAGTTTCTAAAGGAGAACTCACTATTATAAAGGCAGAATAAAGTTGAAACCTTTACATGTTGATCCAGAGCATGATATTGAGTGGAGCTGTAGTGTCTATAATGAAATCCACATCTGTATGTTTGTGACATGCATGCCTAGGCCACATGAGCGAGTACAATATAAAGGTACTTCTCGATCATGGTTTGATTCGTAACTTTAAAAGTTTTGATTTAGATATATGTGAGCATTGCATATACAAGAAACAATCAATATTATCTTTAAAACTAGAAAACATATAAGAGTCAGTTTGATTATGTGCACTTGGATGTGTGGGGGCAGTTGCCTATTGTTTTTAGAGGAGATTCGTCATTCTTTGTCACATTCATTCACGACTTCTTTAGAAAAGTGTGAGTTTATTTCATGAAAAATAAATATGATGTTTTCACCTTTTTCAAAGCGTGAAACGTAATGGTCGAAAAGAAGACATTGTAGAAGTTAAAAATTTTGAGAACCGATAATGATGGAGAGTTTACTTTCAAATAATTTAATTAATTTTATAAGAATGAGGAGATCGTGATGCATAACACAGTAATGCATACACTAGAGCAGGATGGTGTGGCAGAGCGTATGAATCTGATTCTTTTGAAAGGGCCTGAAGTATGATAAGTAATGTTGCGTTAGGAAATGGGCTATAGGCTGAGTCCATTAACAATGTTTGCTACTTAGTGAACCAATCTCCATGTATGCTGATTGATTGTAAAATTTTAGAAGAAGTATGGAGTGGTTAGGAAGTTGACTACTCAGGGCTGCAAATTTTTAGTTGTGATGCTTACTCTCATGTACTGTTAATTGTGAGAGAGATAAGCAAGACCAAATGGCGAAGAAGTGTACTTTTATCGGATATGGTGATGATGTGAAATGATACATATTGTATGGTTGAGTATTATGCAAGATCATATATAGCTGGGACATCAAATTTGATGATGGTTCCTTGTTTCACAAGGATGAGCACAAGGAAACGGAAAAATTGATTATTGATGTTGAAACAGGTAAAGTTGAAATACATGAAGAAGTTGAAATGTAGGAAGAGGTACAGGAAGAGGTGGAACAACCACCTGTCAAGAGAAATCCACTGAGAAATCGTATGTTACCGTTTAGATATAGGGATGACTCAAATGTTGTGTTTGCCCTTATTACGAATGAGGGGGATCCGTCTACCTTAAAGAAGCATTAGATAATCGAGATACTGAAAAGTAGATGGCGACAATGCATAATAGGATGGATTCTCTGTACAAGAATGAAACGTGGGAGGTGGTGAAGCTAACAGTTGGGCAGAAAGCAATCAGGTGCAAGTGAATTTTTTTATAAGAAACTTGATAAGTACAAAGAGAGACTGGTTGTGAAGGGCTATGCTCAGAAAGAAGGTGTAGACTTTGGTGAGATATTCGTGCCTGTGCTTAAGTAAGTATCTATCATATTCATATTGACATTGGTGCCCAATACAATTTAAAATTGAAACAGTTGGATGTAAAGCCCGCTTTTCTACATGTGGAACAAAAAGAGTAGATCTATATGAAACAATTTGAAGGGTTTGAGCTGCATGAAGTAAATAATAAGGTTTGGTGGGTAAAGAAGTCATTGTACAACCTGAAACAATCACCTAGGCAATGATATAAAAAGTTTAATTATTTCATATTGAGCCAACTATTTATCAGAAGTAAGTTCGATCATCGTGTCTACTTAGATCACCGAGTGATGGGGAAATTATAATTCTGTATTGTATGTTGTATGATGATATACTCTCGCTAACCATATCATGTCTAAAATCACCATATTGAAGGATCAATTATCTAGGACATTCGAGATGAAAGATTTAAAGGCTGCAAAAAGGTTTCTCGGCATCAACTTACATGGAGAAAAGGAAAGGAACATGTTATGGTTGTCTCAGGAGGAGTATATTGAGAAATTCTTAGTCAACTTTAGTCTTGATAAGGCTAAACCAGTTAACACACTCAACATTGTTACTTTCGTCTTTATTCAGAATAATGTCCTACATTAGATGAAGAAAAGCGGTATATGTCTCATGTGCCCTACTTGAGCATAGTTAGCAGTCTTATGCATGCGATGGTCTGTGTACTAGACTGAATATTTCACATGTAGTAGATGTTGTGAGCATATACATATTAAATCTTGGCAAGCAACACTGGAAGGCAGTGAAATGGCTACTTCGTTACATATGAGGTATGACGAACTGTGTCTTAATATTCAAAAAATCTAAGAAGAAATTGGTAGGCTATGTGGATGCAAATTATGTTGGGAGCATAGAAAATAGAGGGTCAACTTCGAGTTACTCATTTGTGTTAGTGGGGTAGTAGAGCGATTAGTTGGATGTCAAAGCTTCAATATATGGTTGTTCTTTCCACAACTGAAGCAAAATATATGGTAGTCAACAAAAGCATTCAAAGAAGTTTAGTTGAAAGAAATGATGAATGAGTTAGGGCTTCAACAGGAAGTCATGCCTGTGCATTATGACAGCAAAAATGCGATCAATTTGATAAAGAACTCGGTGTAACATTTCCAAATTAAATACATTGATGGTCGTCATTATTTTATATGGCAGATGCTAGAGGAAGGCAATGTTACTCTTGAGAAGATTCACACCAGTGAAAATCTGACGGACATGCTTATAAAGGTGGCTCCTGCGGACAAGTTTAGGTTTTGCTCGAATTTTCTGGACTTGGTGAAGGATGAATGAAGACGAAGTGTACACAAGAAGTGGTGATGGTGATAACATCTTGGAATAGTGAAGATTTAACATCGAAGACATGGTAGAGATTGTTGATTGAGTGCCTTCAATCTGATGCTGAAATAGGGATTCTGATCGAATCGATTAGATTGCCGATCGATCGAGAAAATTCAAAAAATATGAGTTTACTCTCTAGGTACTTTTGAGCATGTTCGATTCGATCGAAAATGGGGTGTCGATTAATTGAAGGTTATTGATCAGATTCGATCGATCGATGGTTCAATTCGATTGACAGTTCATGCGACTTTTGCGTAACTATGTTGTTTTGTTTCTAATTCTGTATGCAGGGTATGTAAATCGTGTTCATACAGAAATATGGGTTACTTCCAAGAGTGCAAAATGAGAGAACTTGAGAGACAAAAAGGTTTTTGAAGGGAGAAAACTAGGGTTTCCAGACTTGTAAGTTATTCCATCTCTTGTAACTTTTTGTTCATAGTGGATTGTTTGTCACTTGGTGCCGTGGTTTTTTTTTCCCACATAAAATTTGTGTGTTCTCTGTGATTGCTTAAGTTCTTCTTCCCTATTGCGCTGTGTGATTCCATCTGAGGTTGCTTCTACACTGGACAAGTCGGTGTAAGGGCTTGTCGCATCCCCAACAATGTCGCCATGTGTCCGTATACTATTATATGAATGACAGGAGGTGAAACATACACCCACCTTGAGAAGTCTTCGATCCACATCCTTCTGTAGCATGTAGCCTGCCAAAAGCAGCATGACTTAGAGCCGTACACACGTGTAACACCCTAGATTTCATAACATGAATTTAGTACTTATTTTTTGAAATCCCGAGTATTAGCCTTAAAACTGGAAATCTCATTTCATGTAATCTCATTAATATTCAAAGTAGGCAACAAAATATAAGTAAACCATGTATTGAGTGAATGTTTTCAATCCATCATCTCACACAAAAATCCAAAAGTGGTTGCTCAAAAAGGACTTATTCAAACCAAATACTAAATGTTGATCAAAAGCTGAAATATAAATATAAAAATTAACGACGATGAAGCCAACGTGCTCGACTGGACCCAAACCGAATGCATGTGAACTTCGCTAGATGGTTAGAAAAAGCAAGTGAACTTCGACGTCACCCAAAATCATACAAAACTCCACATGATGACTAGAAAATCACAAGTGACATTTGGCTTCACCTAGAAATCACAATACAAGTGAAATCCACAAGGTAACTTGAAAATCAACACGTAAACTCCAACGTCACCCAGAAAGCATAAAAACTCAGCATGATAACCTGACTGAAATCAACAAACAAGGTTTCATACAACTTACTAGTTTAACAAATAACAATCCATACCATTCCAATCATTCCTTCAAGTGGCAATTTACACCATACCAAATGATACCATAATATGGCATCTCAAGTACTACACCAATCCAATCCTTTTCTCCCACAAGTTCGTTACACATAACAAGATAGTTTGGTCCGTACATAAGCTCTAATGATCCGCTTCTTAACATATATTATCGTCAAGTCTTATTTCGCAAGTACTCTCAAATTCTCACAACAATCATTCGAAGTAAAGAACATTGAAATACCACCACACTAAAGATTGTCATGTGGAATAATCATAAGAAATTATAATTTCAAGAACATGTGGCAATCCATTAAAATAATTAATTAAGATCTAACAAGTTAAACTTGAAATACAATGTGGTATCAGTTTACATTCATACATATTAGATTTGAAGAGACGAGTAAGTCATTCAATTCAAGAGTTAATTTCAAAAAGATCTACATATTAGAGTAGATTAACATGTAGATTAAGAGATTCAAGATAATTTAAATACAAGAATTCAAGTCTTACAACATAAAAAAAACATTCTTAGTAAGCTATAATTAGATTAATGAATTTAGGTGAAAGCTTACAAGGGATCCTCACCTCTAAGTCAGATTGAAACGGGTTTTAACTCGAATCACCCCTACTTACATGAATCCAACTTGATTAAGTAATTCCGAGTTGATGCTGATGAGGAGGATTTTCCTATGTTTGCTGGAAAGGATCAGGGAGCTGAGGAGCAACTCGTGGGTCCAGTCAAGCACGTTCGGCTCCATCAATAGTTTTTATATTTTTTTTCAACTTTTGATAAACATTTAATATTTGGTTTATATAAGTCCTTTTTGGGTAATCATTTTTGAATTTTTGTGGGGGATGATGGATTGGATTAAACATTTACTCAATGCATGGTTTGCTTATATTTTGATGCCTACTTTGACTATTAATGAGATTGAACGGAATGAGACTTTCTTTCAGTTTTAAGGTTAATACTCAAGATTTTGAAGAATAAATACTAAACTTTGGTAATGAAATCCGGGGCATTGTACACATTTGTGGTCGAGAAAAGAGGAACACTTCTTGAAGGACGTGATTGTCGCACCAATGGCATGTGTAACCTACAACATACACAACAAGCTGCTTAAAGCTTTCCCGATGCCAAATATCTTGCAATCTAGGATACACAATCAAGCCTTATACAAACCACATCTTTTATATACATGAGATTTCATTGGTTCTTTCGGATGCGGGACAAGAGAGCTACACTAAAAATAAAAACATTAGAAAAAACATGGAAGAAAAACTTTGAATTTTGAAACAAAATTATTTTAAAAACCTTTTAAAATATAACAATGGATAGTCTACATCAAATGTTAGCCCATAATGATTAAAAAAAAAAAAAATAGGTTGGTCCCTAACGATGAATGACCTACATCCAAGGCAAGCTCTACATGATAAGCAACCCTCATTGAAGGCGCGGCTCACATGATAGATAATCCACATCAAAGGTGGGCTTCGCATGATGGACAATGGATATTAAAGGCGGGCCCCTTCATGATTGATAATAGCATTGATGGTAGGCCCCACTTGATGGATGATCAACATCAATGGTGGGCCCTACATAATGAATGGTGCACATTAAATGTCGAGCCATAATGATAAATGGAGCACATCCAAGGTGGGCCCCGCATGATGGATAGCCCACATCAAAAGTGGGACCCACACAATGAATGATCAGCATCAAAGGTTGGCTCTACCTGATGAATGGGTGGATGTAAAGGAGACCAAAATGACTTGAGGGATAATTATATATTTATGATATTGGAAAAAAACATGCATTACTACTTTGTGCTAAATAATTTGAAATCACGGTAAGCCACTTATGACATAAATGGCTTATATAAATCTAAACCCTCCTATTAACAGCTAAAAGAGGAAATTTCATTTCAGATAAAATTATGCATTTCAAATACTTCTAATTCCAAATACTCTGAAATTTACGTGGCCAAACGACTGTTGAATTCGAAAAGCAGTCAAATACATATTTGCAAGCGACCCTAACAGGAGCAGACGAAACCAATGGATGGAGACATCTCAGCGGACCCATGTAGCTTATATGTACCGGAACTTCCTGTTGGTACGTAGCATGAGTTTTATCATGGGAAAAATAAATAAATAAATAAAAATCTATAAAGTCAACGTGCAACCGACCAATGATCAGAGACAGTTGTAGACATCAGGCTCAAGCTACAACCGGCTGTACAGGATCAGTTCCCAATATGGAAACAGGTGCCTCGGCCAAGATTTCATTAATTAGAAATAGCTCGTTTTGCCTCTCTTTCCGGGCGTGGATTGCGTACTGACAGAGTCAGTAGCGAAGTGGATACTGACAATGCTCTATGGGCCCCACATGGTGCATGTGTGTTTTATCCCAGACGTCCATCAATTTTTCCAGATCATTATAAATCATGATCCTAAAAATGAGGGAGATGAAAATATCTAGTGGACCACACCACAAGAAAACAGTGGTGATTGAATGCTCACCATTCAAAGATTCCTAAGGCTCGCTGAATGTTTATTGTCATCCAACCTGTTGATTAGGTCACGCACACCTGGATGAAGAGAAAACGTGAATATAAGCTTAATCTAAAACTTTTGTGGCACTTTAGAAGTTTTCAACGATGAGTATTCAATCACCACTCTTTTGTGGGGTGGTCGATATGAGATTAGATCTGATTCAGTTTTAGGCTCGTATAATAAAAATAATCTTGAAAAATAGATGGATGGCATAGATAGGATACATATATCATGATGGGCCCACACAGAGAACTGTCAGTAGTCACCTTGCTAGTGACACTGTAAGTGCGCAATCCACGTCCCTCTTTCACGGCTCCAGATCGCCAGCCTGCGTCGCACCATTGGGTCCACGTGCTGTTATTGTACAAGTCTGGAATCGTCCTTTTCTTATTTTTATAATGCTGTGCTGCGCGCCCCAGTGAGAAGGGTGGGGACGGGGGTACTGCTCCCAGCTAGAGGGACGGTTCTGATTGTATGTATTTTATCCAGCCGTCCATTCATTTTGACAAATCATTTTAGGTGATTATCCAAGAAAATGAGCCAGATCATATACTCAGTGGACCACACTACAAGAAACAGTGGAGATTGAATGCCAACCGCTGAAAAACTCTTTCCCTTCATCCGGCTCTATCTGATCTTACGAGTAAGTTGGAGGGCAATAAACATTACGGTGGGCCTTAGGAAGGTTTCAATGATACCGCTGTTTCCTGTGATGTGGTCCATTCAAGCCTTGTATCTGCTTATTTTTTGGGCCCATTCGTTAAAATGATCTTTCATGATGGTTGAACGGCTTGGATAAAACATATACATCAAGCCCGTAACAGGACCGTCGGTCTATAGTCAGTCCTGTTGGGTTAGTAACTAATCCGCGCTCCACTGAGAACCCATGGTAGTGAACATTTGCGGAGATGAATTCAAACCATTGAGAAGAAAATTTTCAATCCCTGACGTTCAACTCCAAAAACCAAAGGTTAGGATTATCAGTCAAGTATGGTTATTATAATAGTGCAGAGATCATGGACCGTTAAATTCATTGGATCATCTCTGTATGTGGGCCCAGTAGGGCGACACGTGCTAGTGATACTCCCTGGCAACACAGGCAGCATGAACTCACAAAAGAGAAAAACATTGCCACTCCAACAAAGGCTTTCCGCGGAGATGATGATCAAGTCCCCCCCCTATGGTAGGGCTCACAGAGCTTTGATAACTGCTAGCTGGCCGGTGTTGAGGTCACTAGCCAAACCACGTCCAGAGTAGACCCGCATCATTAATTTGAGTTTGGGCCCACCGACTTTTATATACTCTGCTTTTCAGATGAATGGACTGGATTTGCATGCACACAACACCAGTGGTGGGCATCCACTCTTGAATTGTTCCTTGTGTTTGGGTCCACCTGAATTTTGGATTGGTCTAATTTATGGGCTTAAAGCCAAACACGTGAGAATGCATCTAATAGATAGGTTAGGTTGGTGTGGTGGAAGATGGGACAGGTTAGATGTCGCGCATGCATCAAGTGGGACCCACAACAGCGCGGTACCAACACTCACTGCGGTGGTACCGGTGTCACTGAACAATCCTGTTAATAAAATTTTTACTGGATGATATAACTTTCACCACGTCGCCCATTCACTGCAGCACATTCTGGATGAACAGTCTGGATGATCACGTGGCGGGACAGACGGAGAAAAGAGCATGGGCAACCGTCATGTAATGCTTGGCATTTTCCCCAAACCCTCCCGTCTTGTAGTCCGCGGACTACTCAGGTAATTTCGTAATCCCTAGTTGGGCCATGCGCTCCGATCATGAGAACCACGGTAGGTCCCACACCGACTTCAGTGATGTGATGTGTTGACGCCAATAACGCTGTGGACCCTACCGTGATTTATTTATTATATTCACACCGTCTATTAATTTTGTGAGATCAGATCCAAAGCTCAAGCGGATCACACCATAGAAAGTAGCGGGGTTAAACACCTACCGTTGAAAACTTCTTGTGTGCCATGGAAGTTTTGGATCAAGCTGATATAGACCTTATTAACAGGTTAGAATGCAAATAAACATCATAATGGGCATTAGGAAGGTTTCAGTAGGGGTGTCATTATCCCCACGGCTTTTTGTAGTATGGTCCACTTGAACTTTGGATGTATTTCATTTTTAGGTATATGCCATAAAATAATATTTCAAAGTAGATGGACAGTATGGATATAACACATACATCATGGTGGGGCCATGGAACTTAGTGACGTAAACACATCATGGATCTTTGGTGTGTGGCACAACACGCAATCCGCTCCCCATCATGTCCGAAGCTACAGTGCCCCTGTGGGGCACATGATGTCTGTAATAAATCCATTCGGTTTATCAGCTTTGTAAGCTCACAATAGAATTGAAACTAAAAAACGAGGCAGATCCGAAAGTTATCTAGGCCACACTACAGGAAACAGTGAGAATGCATAGGCCCACCATTGATACTTTTCCATGGCCATAATGATGTTCATACGTCATCCGAACCGTTCATAAGGTTATTCCTAGCCGAAAAAAACTAAATATTAACCAGATCCAAAACTTTTGTGGCCTTACAAACATTCTCACCTTTCCCCATCGTGTGGCCCACCTGAGCTCCTGTCCTACTGTGAGCTTGCGAAGCTGACGGACTGATTGGATTTCTCACGTACATTGCCAGGTGCAAAACAGGCAGTTCGAGTCCCACCATGACTAACCCATGGACAAGGTCCGATCTTCAACACCCGTCCTAGCCGTCAAATCCGGGGTCATATACTGATCCACATGGCCCAGCTGAGCTGGCAGACCACCATTGCACTTCGGTAGTAAGACTAACTGCCTTTTGCCCTTTCTCATTTATTCGTACCTATGTATTTCCAACAGTAAAGAAGTTCTGATTCCACAATCAACGTCCAGTGTCCCATATTAATATCATTAACCAAAGAGATTCTTGCGTAATCCCATGTACGGACATATATTTAAAAAGAATTTATTAAAAAAATAATGCTCCAGTACTCTCAGATCACTGTATGTTTAATGCTCTTACTTGCATTGGGACAGTTGAACAATCCGATCGCTTGATCTAGACCGTACATTAGGCACACAAATGATTTTATGGGCAACCGTGCAAATAACACTCTAATCTAACAATCCTATCTATCTGATCATTAGCCTTTAATTTGGACTGTCCACATCATTTACCCAAAAATAGGTACATTCAAATCCGATCAATCTATTTGTTAGAGCCCATCATAGGTGGATGCGGATTGCCTACTTACGCTGAAAATAGTGAGGTGGCTATTGGACTGTGCTCTGTGGGGACTCCCCATGATGTATTCCTTCATCTGCACCATCCATCTAGTTTTCCATATCATTTTATGCCACGAGCCCAAAAATAAAGTAGATCCAAATCTAAAGTGGACCACACCACAAGAAAACCATATTGATTAAAGGCCCACCATTAAAAACTTCCCAGGGCTCAGGGCCCACTATAATGTTTATTTTTCATCTTAACTTGTCCCACATACCTGAATGAAGGGAGATCAGGACTATTTTCTGTAGTGTGGTACACATGAGATTTAGATTTCAGGACTATTTTCTGTAGTTTGGTACACATGAGATTTAGATTTGCCTCATTTTTAGGGTATAAAACGCATGCATCATGTCAGGCCCATAGAGTACCGTACATTAGCTACCGGCTACTGACAGCATCAGTAGGCACTGAGCGTCCATCATAGGTTGCTTTTTTCTCGAGCCCAAGTAAGTAGGGTATTAAGTAAACTTAATGGGGCAAATTGGGATTTATTTCTATCTATGCCGGCCATCCGTTTTACCATCTCATTTTAAGTCATGAGATCAAAATTAAGCTCTAGAATTTGTAAATTGAATGATTAGATGACAAATAAACATACAGGCGGACCAAAAGAAGGTATCAATGATCTACATTATGTTTTCTCTTGATTTATATTTGTGTTTGTGTAACATTAAGAACAAGTTAGGATGACAAATAAACAAATATATGGACCTAAGACGGGTCTCAACATAGACATTATTATTCCCACTATTTGATGTGGTATTGTCCACTTGAGCTCTGGACATGCTTCAAGTTTTGGACTCATACCTGGACGTGAGTCAATTTTTGGATTCATACCTTACGGGCATGTTTGGACTCACGCCTTAAGGGCATGTTGGATATGTGGAATTGAATGATATTGAATTGTATTAGATGTTATTAACATTTTTATTGCTCGATGATTGCATGTCTGGAAATACCATCGTGTTGTAGCAATCCAATCTCATGTTTGGGATACAATTTTTGCTAATAGAAAACAATTGATTAAGTAAAATCATGTTTGGTGGACCATGAAATTGTAATCAATGTACTAGATTCACAACGGACATCATTCACTTGTACATGTATATAATCAAAATGTCACATGTAAACAGTGTTATGGATGAATGGCATGGATAAACACTTGCATTAACATGGGTCTAACATGTATATTGGATTTCAAAATCTACGGAATTCCTGCATGGGACTAAATGCAATTTCATGGGACTACATGCAGACATGTGTAGTGGATTTCAAAATCCACGGAATTCCTGCATGAGACTAAATGCAATTTTATGGGATTAAATGCAATTCCATCCCACTTAATCCCAACCTTTCTCATCCTCTCTAAATGCTGAATGGAATGGGACACCGAACTAAATGCAATTCTATCCCTCCTTGATTTTACCCAATATGATCTAATCTAATACCCTGTGCCAAACGCACCCCAAAATGATATAGAAAATGGATTGACAGCTTGGATGAAAGAAATGCTTCTATGATGGCCCCACAAAGTTTACTCAGGGTGCCTAAGCATATGCAATGGGCTTCATTCTCAAGCAATCCTAACCATGGAAAATGGATGACTACAGAAATAGGGCAAATTAGGGGCAGATAAGATCATCAAATCACCACCATTTTTCCATAAAAGGCCATGAAATATGTTTTGTATTTAATAGACGGTTCAAGTCGATTGATTGGACTATCTTAACTCACCATGAGAAATTTTCTCACGAGAACCGTGAGACCCCTTTGAAAACTCATCTCATGTTGTGTGCGCACAGAATCTGAACTGTCCACCTCACGAGCCATCGCATGAAAACTCTAGCGCTCAAATATCAGACTGATTCAAAAATCAGGTGGGCCATTGTATAGTGAGAAGGAATCCCCACCCTTGATTTTCACCGACCTGATTTTTTGCCTAACACTTCATCTAAGCTAGATGAACGGCCTATATGGGCTGGATTATATATCCAGTTCTCAAATGATTCTTATAGGAGAAAACTTCTCAACTCATCAACGGTCCGAAAGCACCCAAGCATTCATCTTTACTAAATAAAGATTAAAAGTAATAAAACAGATTTAATGTCTAAGCCCATCCTGATTAATTTACACACCCAGGTTTTCTATTTTAGGAATTGAAATAATACAAAATAAAAATAAATAGGGTCAGTGTAGAATGTAGATGGATAGATAAGATACAGAGAGCGTGAGAGGAGAGAGAGCGTTTATAGAGAGAGTTGTGAGGCTCTGTTTTACTATTTACATCCATCCTACTTGACGCATACACCCTCTAATTTCTAACTTTTGGTAATACAGCAGTACAACTGTTGAATTCCCAGGAGTAGGAAAAGAGGGCGCGTTTATCAAATGGGCGGGTGTAGATACACGAAACTCGTTGGAATTCATCAAATGGAAAAGAGAGAATGGCGAATGGAAATCTATTAATCGCAGTAAGCATGTGATTGACCCAACCTCCGCTTCTTCCATATACTCGCTTCCTCAGGGACCAGATTTCCTGTCCTCGTGGCCGGCTCAGATTTGCACCGTGGTAGAATCAACGGTCGAGATGAGACCCCTAACTGGGCTAGCTTCTCTTCATCTTCCTCATTATCTTCTTCTTCTTCTTCTTCTCCTTGGATGGTATCTTCACAGGTTCTGAGATTTTCCTTCTCCCCTGCATCATTGTCTACTGTAGAAGAAGACGGAGAGCCCCAAACGCGATCGGCGAGGGCGGGAGCTCGACGAGGCTCAGATCTGCATCTCATCAGCAGCAGAGCGTTTTTTGGAGGAATGGAAGAGACGAAAACCTTCGATTCTTCCTCTTCTTCTGAATCCGAGTCCGAATCCGACTCATCTGCTGCGGGTTCATGTCCTGGTTTCGGTTCTCGGTCTTCTTCTAGAGCCTGTTTGGGTGGTGGTGGTGGTGGTGGTGGGGTTTTCTGTTGTAGCCCATCATAAGGAACGTGAAACGTCGACGGCGAGCCGGCGGGGACGATGATCTCCGAGGGTGCTTGTTGGTCTTGCGGGGGAAGCGGCTGCAGAAGAGAGCTGTTTGAAGCCATCTGCAGATGGAATGGGTGGGGTTTTTGGAAGTGGTGGTAGTGGTGGCGGAGGAGGATTTGGGTGTAGATGAGGTGTTTGATCTTTTGACGCGAACCTGGCCGATGCAAGTGACCTTGGGGGAAGAGGGCTCTTGGGTTTCGATGGATGAAACGTTCTTTCTTCGAAGCAAGGAAGAGAACATGGGGCTGGAACGGGATCTTCCCCTGCTCCTATTTCCACCATTGCTTCTTGAAAATCTGCTCAAGGGGTGGGAATGAGGAGTTGTTGGGTATTTATCTATTCGATTTGGGCTGGATGAGATGATGGATTTCGACGATAACTTCATCTATTCAGATTGGAAGTGCAGATATTTCAATCTGATGTTGGTCCTCTCAGATGTCCTTCTTCTTATACGATCGAAATCCTAGCTCTCCCTCGCTCGCTCTGCGAGCGAAATCCTAGCGATAGAGCACCGACAGCTGGAATTACACGAATGGGACTTGGCAGTCTGTCTTGTTTATGGAAGATTTTATTTGATACTCTGGCAGATTGTTGTACTCCATACTCGTGCGCCATGAATTTGTACACTTGATGTAAATGTACGCAACCGGAACCGTCAAATATTGTGATGAGCCATATTGATGTAATTAGTTTCATTAACTGACACGTGATTAAGTGAGATTTGCAGTGTTTGGACCGTTTATTATTTCCATTTTGACCTCTCCAATCAATCAACCACTTATGATGAGGCATTCCATTTGAATTTTACGTTATGACCGGTTTATATACAGTAGGATCCGATGCAAAAGGAGGAAATGGCTCTCGAGTATGGAGAATAGCACTCTGCCAGAGTATAAAAGTTTTCCTTCTCTTATTATGTTGTATCATCCATCCATCTATTGCACGGGTGGATGAGTGAGCTTCGATTTTTATATGAGTATAATAACAGTAAAACATGGTACGCTGCTAGGGTGTGATAGTTCATACACAGGCATACGTGGACAGTACATGTGGCATAATAAGAGCTATGATTAGACTGTTGAGATCTTGGCCGCTGAATACTTACATTAGCCTCATGTCCAGACTGCGGATTGGCGGGCATCTCATGGCTGGTGAAAGAGAAAAAATATTCAACGGTCCAAATTCAATAAAAACAATATCAATTAATCAAATATCAGGGTTGCTCTATAATCTGATATTGGATTATTGCCTGTCGTACAGCTCAGCTCCGGACCAAATGTTAGGTAGAACGCCTAAGTTCTGTGGAGCCCACCCTGTTGTGGACCATCCATCAGATGCGCCTCCTGAAGCTTATTGTACGTACCAAATATCAGTTCCAAACCACAGGGAACAACGTAAAATCAGGCATAAAACCACTAATTTTGCTGGGTGGGGCTTGCATCAGACGTGTAATTGGTTTGTGTGTTCATCATGGTGGGATGCACCTGATCAACGGATTGGATGGAATAAGCAAGCCATGACGGCCGCATCCTCCTCCCATTGTTCCTTGTGGTGTGGCCCACCTGAGCAGTGGACCAATCTGTATGTTGGCCTCATGGCCTAATGTTGAGTGACACACCTAATGGACGTATGGGATTACGCGCAGGGTGTGCAACGGGCGCGGATTTGGTGAGCACGGGATAACAGCTTACTGGGTGGTTCCCTGACCGTGGGCCCACCTTGATGTATCTGTTCTATGGGGCCGGATTGGGTACTATAGTCTATACTACCCCCTCCAGGACCTATTTAGAGAGGGACGGTCCTGTCAGGGGCTCTGTGAGGCCCACAGTAATATATGTATTTTATCCACCTGTCCATCTATTTTGAAAGATCATTTTAGCGACGACAAAAAGGAGATATATAGAAGGCTCGAGTGGACCACACCACCACAGGAAGCAGTGGTGACAACGACCCACCGTTGAAACTTTCTAGGGCTTACTATGATGTTTATTTGCCATCCAACCTGTTCATAAGGTCACGTAAACCTATACTAAGGTAAAATATAAATATCAGCTTGATTCAAAACTTCTTTGGCCACCAAGAGGTTTCCAGCAGTAGCCATTCAATCCCACTGTTAATGTGGCGTGGTCTACCTGAGCCTTAGATCTACCTCTGTTCTTGGTTATTACCCTAAAACGATATTAAAAAATTGATGGACGGATTAGATAAAATACATATATCACAGTGGGCGCTACGGAGCCCCTGACAGACAGTCCCTCTCTAGCTAAGTTCTGGTGCGGGTACTACCCAATCCCCGGCCCCTGCTGGATATCCACTCCCTCCGTCAGTTTTTCCAGCTCATTTTAGGGAATGGTCCCAAAAATGAAGCATATCCAATCTCAGCTGGACCACACTATAGGAAAGAAGGGTCATCGAACGCCTACCATAAAGATTTCTGAGGCTCATTAATATTTATCTGCTATCCATCTTGTTTATAACGTCACAGAGGCCTGAAAAAGAGAAAAGACAAATATCAGCTTATAGCCCACGAGAAGTTTTTAATGGCAATGACTACCGTTTCCTATAGTGTGTGTGGTCCCATTTGAGATTCAGATCTGCTTCATTTTTTTGAATCATATCATAAAATGAGCTGAAAAAACAGATGGACGGCGTGGATATACAACACAGCCATGGAGGTGGCCCCACGGTAAGGCACTCACCCACTAAGCAGTTACCCCATACTCACCTAATCCACGCCCGTGTACCACCAAGCTTAGCTGCGGTACAGCTGCGTACGGTGTTGCAGAGGTAAAACACGTGCGGTGAGTTTACCGAGTGGCCCTTAGATGGACCGTATCCAGCACACACAGGTGCAAGATCGTCTAGTGTACGGAGAAGCACCGATTCAATCATAGTCCTACACGAACTACCCTCGGCATTTGTCTTTTTCTACCGCAGCTTTATCTCTCCAGGCATCGTCTCCACCGGGTAACATGTACACGTGGGTTACACCTTTAGATAGGCGGTCAGAAAAGAAAGAACTGCCGACGCCACACGCTTGACTGCAAAGTGCCCCTTGATTCATGGCCACGATCAGATTTCTTAGGCATTCGACGTCCAACATGGCATGTTTCTGACCGTTGATGGGCGGGCCCCACTTTACAAGCAGGAAAAACAAGCAAAAACCGTACATATTTTCACCCAAGCATGTAGTTCTTAGCTCCCACGTGTGAGGGTGTAAGACGTGGATGAGCCTTTACTTGACTCAACTCCATATTTGGCAATAAAGATTGGAGGTCGAGTTCATGTCGTTCCTAATAAGGAACTTTTCTATTTGGAACTTAGTCAATAGATGTTGAGAACATGGTTGGTCTCTTGTTGTCTTTAAACTCTGACAATTATAAGATTATGTCCATGAATCATCATGGAATCGAAATCAAGAATTGGTGCTTGTATTTTGTTTTGATCTTAGTGGGATGTTGTGTCCATGAACAATCATGGATATAGAAATCAAGAATTAGTGCTTATATTTTGTTTTGATCTTAGTGGCACGTTGTTGATGATGTTGATACCCTAATAGAGACTTTCTCTCCTTCTTTACATGATAATAATGGGATTCCAAATTCTTTTGAGTAGAGTTGGGGACTGAAACTTGTGTATGTAGAAGGGAACATTTTTACCTGAAATATGGGTGGGCTCGCATAGATTTGACAATCTACATGATTTTGGGATCTTTGCAAAAGCTGAAGATGAATAATACACATCCAGTGGTCTATTTAACTACTATGAGAGCAAAGATGGTCTGATCATTCCTTTAATTTTATAGCGAAGGACTTCTTAATCATGATCAATGGTTTAGATCATTTATTGAATAAGCTAGATATACATACGAATTATATTTTATCACTCTCTATTTTCTCTTTAGTTATTTTCTAGATTCCCTCTAGGTTGCCATGCATCTATTAAGGGGATACCTCCCAATATTTGTAAGGATACGAATACGGTTTGAGAGATGATGGAAGAATTTGAATAACATAAGACTTATTTCTATCTCATTTAATCTCTTCATCTAAATTTAAATTTAAATTATTTCAATCTCCTTTAATCTCTCCCTCACCTAAATTTAAATTTTAAATTTGAAGTTCAAAATTTAAAAGAAGTCCAAAATGAGAGAAGCAATGAAATGATGAGTGTTATCTACTCATTAGTGATTGCCTATTATAAGTAAGTTCCACGAGCTCATATTTGCCCGGAGGTCATATAGATCGGAACCCGAAGCGATAAGAATGAAATGGTTGGTGTGCTCGTCTCCTCTTCGGCAACATTGGAGGGGAGCCCTACTCCACCTCTAGTGTCGGGGGCTAAATCATCCAACACTTCCAAAATTTCATGGCGACTCCTTACCCTGCTAGGACCACTATATTGGGGGCCCTTTCACTCTTAATCCCGCTTCCAGGCGGGTGGATCTTTGGGCCACGTGAGGGTCATCATAGGCCATAGACTCTTCATGATGATGGATGTGATTACTCGAGTCTCCATAACAGGACCCGTCAATGGCTCATCATTGGTCTCATTGCCTTTGATTTTAGCTGAACCTATTTTCTTCGAGGCATTACTAGTGATTTATACTACTGAAAAGGTGTCGCAGAATGGCAGGAAGGTAAGTCAGCTGATAAGCGCTAATATATCTGAAAAGTGTGAGCTCTAAGTCCTATAGGGGGGGGGGGGGGGGGGGGGGGGGGGGGGGGGTGGAATAAGAGTATGCCAAATAAAAATAAAATGCAAAAATATAACATAGATAACAGAAATATAAAGCAACCTCAAGTGCACAAGTATTGAGAGGCTGATACAAACGTTGTTCTAAGGACAACCTTACACAAAAAACCATTGGCTTATGGTAGGACAACCTGATTTCTAGAATGTTTGTGAATATCAAAAACTTCAATTGATACAGAGGCAAAAGAAATAAACTTAGCTATTACAACATTTACCACAAAAGCATAAAATAAATTACAACATTCACACACATAATCAAATACAACCATCTACCACAACTCCAAGAATTATAGTGGTTCGTGTGTGTACACCAACTGTTCGCAAATAGCCACACAACTACTCCACTCCCAATATCCACACCCACGGGATATTGGCTTTCACTAGGAAAGAAGGTTTTTCAAGGTTCACCTTAAAACCTTTACAATTGTTTTTCAATGGGCTATCACAATAAAAAACCTTACACTGAGATTTTCCTGATTGATCTCAGTCAAAACCACAAATAGAGATTTTCTTGGTTGAATCTCACAAACAAAAAATATAGAAAATAAAATCAATACTTATCTAAAGAATGTTCTTTGATGTAGCCGGTAGAACTGCTTCTTTGTGGATGATAATGTTCAATGTTCAATCTCACAGAAGAAGGGGTTTTAGGTGTAGATGAATTTTAAATAAATCCAACCTTTGGCTACTTGGATTCAATTTCTTGGATCTCACAAAGGGTTATATCAAAATCCCCCTTTTAAATCAAATATAATGGAATCAAGAGATCAAGAAATTAAATAACCAAAAAGCTATTAAAATAAATTTTAAATACCTCACAATAACTTCTCAATAGTGGGGACTTATCTCTCAGAGTGGTGGCTTGAATTGCTTAGAATGAATGATAAATTTTGAGAAATGTCCACTATTTATAAGCTACAAATCGGTTCCCTCGACTGGTCCTAGCCGAACAAATTTTTAAATTTTCTGGCACGATCAGATAAAATAGACCCTCGACTGGTCGAGTGAATACAAATCGAGTTGCTGGAGTTCAAGTCGAGTCATACTCAACTGGTCGAACCAGTCTTCACGACCGGTCGAGCAGGGTACTTGACTAGTCGAGGACCTACTAGAAAATTCTAAAAATTTGAATTTAAATCTGGACTAGTCGAGAAAAATCCTGAATTGGTCGAGCCAGTGCCTGGACTAGTTGAACCAAGACTAAGACTAGTCGAAGCAAAACCTAAATAACGTACAATGACCTAAATTAAACACGTAATGTTAATGACCTAATCCTAAGGTCTTCCTAGGGTCATGTATACCTTAAATGTGAGAATTGAAATTGAACCATCGGTTACTTCGGTAGATAGGACACTTTGAAGCACATGAAGCTTGACCTTGAATTCTTGAACTTGTCTCGAACTTGTGTCTTGAGACTTAAGCTTGTTCTTATGACTTGAGCTTGAAGTAGTGTACTTGAGCTTTAACATAAGCTTGAACTTTAAGCTTGAAGATTGAAGTAATGATGCACTTGAGCTTGAGTACCTCGATTTGATGAACTTCAACTTGTTGTTGTAGTTGAACATACGTACTTGTAGCACATATAACGTCGATGTAGATAATACCATGCTCATCTTCGAATGAAGGTGAACTTTTTATCTATCAAAACAAGTCAACCATACTGAAGTGTTTTGACACAACAAATGTAACATCCTGAAAAATTGGGGGTCGAGCATAACTCAACACCCGAGTTCCAGAACATCACTTTTGCAACATAGATAATGATAATTAAATGTTGTCTGCATTAGTGTATTGAACATGAGTGAGATTAAGCCAAAACAACATATCATACTCCAGAGACAGTGAATTAGCAAGTGGAAGACTGTGATAGATGTATAAAATAGAAAAACTGTGGTGAGTCTCCAGAGTGTGATAACATTACCAGGTTAATAAATTTCAAGTACGTTTCTAAAATATACCAAATGTGTAGATGTAATGTCTTCTATTCCAAGTACCATAGCCCCGTCAATACAATACCAGGTCTTCATAGACCTGTCAGAGAGTTACATGTAGGAGAGCTCCTCCTCAACATTATAGTAGTCCGTCTCTGCTTCATAAGCATCGCCATCACCTGAAACTCAACAAATCTGGTTGGTGTGTACAACACCGTCCCGTAACGTGGGAGTGAGTAGCTAACTCAGTGGAATAATAAAGCATAGGTTAACATGTTATCGACTCAGTCAAGTAGTAATGATAAAGCAGTACAATCAAACACTCCTAACTACTCTTATTAATGCAAGTATGGATGCATTCATGATGTATGCCCTCACCACACCCTCCCTCGTGCCACACCATCTCACGTTCGCGGCATGCTTTCATCCCTCAGTGCTCCACATCTTCCAGGCACATGTAATGCATGATGAGCATGATTATCGAGTATTTATTAGTCCATTTCAAACAACAGGATTGGGAAACTAAGGTACCTCCCTTGTATTATTCCCAAACATGATCCATTCTAGGGTCGTCAGTCCTAGTTAATCTCAGACGATGGTGTGTTTTCTAGGTCACTGCAAAGGCTGTCAGGGCTGTTACGCACAAAGGTTATACTGCTCCCCCATCACCTCTTTAACGATTCATCACTATACAGAAACAAGCCTAGTTCATACTCCATACACCGCGGCAAAACTCTAAGGCTCACCGCGATTCCAGAGTATGCTCGAGGTCACTATAAAGGGCTACCAGGGCTGTTGCTCGCATTCGTTGCACCACTCCCCCATCACCTTATCAATGTAGGCCGACAGCATGAATATAGTGTCCCATACCACCATAATTGGCTCACGAGTTTGGTTGCTCACTGGTCACTACGGGGAGGCACGTGGCCCCAGCGTAGGCCGACAGCTCGACCACGGTGTCCCATACCACCATGCCCGGCTCATGAGTCTTAGCGGATCGATGTACCATGGTTAAAAGGGATTCCACTGGTAAGTTTGGTACCCTAGGTTCAAGCAGTAGCGTCCAAACATGGTGAACATACATAAGACAGATCGGGTTGCCTGACGAGCTCGGCTAGCTCGAGCGCACAACAAGTTGAACGACATGAAATGCATAAGCACTTCGCGTGGCCAACCACTATCGCCAACCGAAGTACGACTCGAGTTCGTCGAACACATCTCACGTGGCAAATGAATCACAACCACGAATTCAATTCTAGTCCCGATTGTCTGGACTATAATCATAGCCCCAAACACAATCAATTTCAAATAGTAAAGCAGTAATGGATCAAGGTTCAAATCATACAATCAAAGTCTAATATTATCCGTTTAGGGCTGCCAGGGCTGTTGCACGCATTCGTTGCTCTCCACTCCCCCATCACCCATGACGGATCATACAACGTAAACATGAATTTAACATATGCATTACATAGATAAAATCATAAAAGCAGTTGAGCATGTTATGAAGCACAACACAAGCATGAGTTTGTACATATTCAATTCCTAATCACACAGCTATCCAAGGAAATCATACACATAGTTAAAGGAGTTGAGAATCATATCTCAACACCCTCAAACATTACAATTTACTAACTACTACTCATTCAGACATTTCAACAAACACTTTAAAATACATGTATCAACATACATGACATATGTTGATCACATAGGAATAAGGCCAAATCCTTTCACTAGGGAGTTACCCCAATCATAACACGTATACACCCACGACGGATAGTCATGGCAAGCAGGAATCTAAGTTCCATATTCATTCAGTCATTTCCACAAACACTTGGGCCACACATTTTAGCATATATAGTGTGTATTGGCCGTGGCGTGATTTAGGGCAAATCCTTTCGTCAAAGGGGTATCGCCAATACAACAATCAATTATCCATGACAATTAGTCATGATGAGCACGAATGAGAATTCCATACTCATTCAGTCATTTTCACAAACACTTAGAATACATTATTACAACATACATGGTGTATGTTAGCAAAACATGTATTAGGGTTATCCTTTAGCCAAGCGAGTGTTTTATCCATGTATAATATATTCATACAGCAAATAATCATGACAAATACATCTCCCAAATTTATACGTATACGGTATTTTCTAGAATACACAATTTCAACATACATAGTGTATATAAGCAAAACATGTATTAGGGTGAATCCTTTCGCCAAACAGGTAATTTATCCACATATAATATATTTATACGACAAATAATCATGTCATACACATTTCCAAAATTTGTACGTATATGGTACTTTCTTCAAATACCTAGAGTATGTAGAATTCAATATTTTTCATCTTTAATCGAAACGGAAAACAGATAGCACTTTGTACATGTGCAATTGCATGCAGATCATGAATCTATCATTATCTGACATTGAAAGCGTTGAAAACCATAACCTATACACCTAAAGTCCGCACCTTTTGTCGTAGAATCGTAATGAATCAGCTAGGTTTGCTACGCCTTCGTATACGGCAGTTTGGTAACCTATAGAATGAAATAGGTTAGCTATTTCATAACCTACAACTATCAAAACCCCAAAACAGATTAGGGTTAGGGTTTCTTACCTAGAAACGGAGTCAGAATCGCCGGAAAAGCAATTAGAACGAGGCGGTTAAACACATATAGCAGCAGGGAAGAGTGGCAGAGAGATTCTCCCACTGCTCCCACACTTTCTCTCTCTTTTCTCTCTTCTCTCTCTAGGGTTTCTCTCAAATTCGGATGGCTGAAATGAGGAGGGTTTTAAGGTCCTTATATAGCCTAAAAACTCACCGAAATAGACTCCAGGTCAAAGTATACTTAGGTTATAACCAAAGCGGACCTGTTTCAGCTCAACGGAGGACTTCTGGCGGGCCTCCTTGAGCCAAAGGTCGGACTTAAGCTCACCGACGCTGGATCTACGTTTAGTTAAGTTTTCGTTTCAGTGGGATTTCCAGATCACGTGTGGCAGACCAGTTTCAGTTCAACGGTCTGCAGATCTCGATCGGAGATTTCGAGTACATGTAAATGTGTATGAAATTTCTCCTGATCCGAGGGTGTAATTTGGTCTGATTCTGACGGTTTGGTTGCTTAAAACTGATCTGCAAGAGAGAGGTGCTAGATTACTATTCAAGATATTTTATTTTGAAATAATTTCACGTTTCTTACACTCTTCATGTAAGACCCGTATCCTTGACCGTACAGTTACATAAACTTCCGCGGTCTTTCCTGTCGAATTTCGGTAACCTTCGACCCTTAACCGGCGTTGCGCGCGATCTTGATTCACACGTCGTTAATCTGATTCGACTCAACCCGAGACTTGTACCATTGGAACGTGCCGTCGCTGCGGTTCCGATGCCGCGACTCGCGCGCCGAGGCAATACTCTGGCCAGGAGATGTAGACTAACGTTCGGTGCGAGAAAAAACGACGCGCGTGGGAAACCCAAGAGAATCTCTACGAGATGTCACATCAATTATCCATCAATCAATCCCATCAAGGGTCAAGTACACATCACTTTTCACCCATTTCCAAGCAACCCCAAAAGTCAAAAAGTTCTTACAAGCCCATACCTTTCTTACACAAAATGCCTCCAAAGTCAAAAAGTATCTTACACACCCATCACCACCACATCCATCACCCATCTCTCCCTTTACAAGCTCTCTCTCTCTCTCTCTCTCTCTCTCTCTCTCTCTCTCTCTTTTCAAAACACTTTCCAAGCAACCTAAAATCTCTCACACGTCCAAGCTTTTCCACTCCAAGAGAGCTACAAGTGTGGCCCACCTTTCCTACCCTCCCATCTCCCATCTCCACCATCCAAACCTCATCTCCCCCATTGGAATCAAAGCTAAGGAGCTAAGGAAGCCTTTGGTGCAAGAAGGAAGCGGTGGGTGATCTTAGATAGTTGTGTTTCATTCATTTTCTTTGATTGAGGGTCCATATATGTGGGACCCACCTTGATGTATATTTGTATGAGGGGCCCATAGTGGCGGGGTCCCTCCATCCTCGCCGATCTTCTCTCTCTCTCTCTCTCTCTCCATTTTCCTTTGTGTATGATGACTTGTGGCCCACTTGATGTATGTATCTCATCCACACCATCCAAATGGTGGGCCACCTTGGCCTTTGTTTGTGGTATGGGCCATCCAAATGGGGGGCCACCCGGATGAAAGGGGAAGCACAAATATTAGCCTGATCCTAACAGGTGGTCCATGTGGGACCCACCTTGATGGGGTGCATACCCACCGTCAGTCACCAGTGGAGGGAGTACTGACTGGTGCTGTGTGTGCAAACCGTGGACTGTCAACTGACAGGGGGGTGTGATAACATGAAGTGTTAACTGACAGGGGGTGTGCTAACATGGCGTGTGCACTGACAAGGGTGTGGGACCCACCCCATCCACACCGTCCATCCATTTGGAATGGGCCACATCACTACACGGTATGGTGTCCACCGTATTTAGACGATGGACCCACATCCCTGTGGGGCCCCTCCTGGACGCATGTAACCCCGCCCATGCCACACCTCAACTGGCAGTGGAGTGGAGATATCTCGTTTTACACTGAGGTCTTGGTACCGTCCCTGTGGGGTGGCTAACAGTGATGTGACCACTGAGGTGGGGCCCACCTGACCTTTAGGTGTGGTTAAAACTTGGTCGGACCCTTCATTCAAGCGGGACACCCACAATGGGTGAGCTGGATTGGTGGACCCCATCTCGGTGGGCCTACAAATGATTATGAATGTTTCAAATGGAGGGTAGCCCTCCCAAACTGTTGTATCTGTTGCGGCCCACACAAGTCACCGACTGACTTGATTTTTTTGACCTAGGCCCACGCTGACATGGTGCATCTGACCAATGGATCAGATTTTGGCAAATATTTACGGTGGGGCCCACACCGATCGACCTCATGGACGTTAAAATCAGCTCGAGCGCTGTACCTTTCCCATATATATATATGGTGGGCCCTAAGTGGGACCCACCTCTGTGGTGTTGCAGGAATTAAAAAAAAAAGAAAGAAAGAAAAAAGCAAAAGGAGAGGGGGCACGTGGCACCCTCTCTCCCTCTACACCTCTCTCTATCTCTCTCTAACTCTCTCTCTCTGACGCTTTCTCTCTCTAACTCTCTCTCTCTCTGACGCTCTCTCTGTAGCTCTCTCTCTCTCTGACGCTCTCTCTCTCTCTAGCTTTCTCTCACTCTCTCTCTAACGCTCTCTCTATCTCTCTCTCTCCCTGTGTGCGTCAGCAGGGTGTAGGCCCCACTAATGTATGTGGTTTACTCCAGCCGTCATCCATTTTATGGTGGTGGACACCGGTGGGGGGATGCGCTGCATCCACCATCCAGCCCATGAACGGTGGATCACAGCCATGATGTATGGGTTTTACACATGCTGTACATTTATTTTGATGGTGGGGACCCATCGTGAGGTATGTGTTTTATCCTCGCCTGGTTCCCCTCCCGGACTTGGGTGCGGCGGCACCAGTAGGCCCGCCTTGATGTGTGTATTATATCCACCCATCCGTTGTGGCCCACCTTGATATGCATGAGGTCCATATGATTAGGCCCATTCGTTGTATCTGTGGCCCGTGGTTGAGGCCCACTTTGATATATAAGGTCCAGGGTTATGACCCATTGCAATGTACATAAGGCCCATTGATGGGGCTCACTTGATTTATATAAGGCCCATATGATGCGGCCCATTTGATGTATCCAAGGCCCATGGGTCGAGGTCCGAGGGGGTGTCCTTAGGGTCCATTGCAATGTGTGATTTCCCCATGGCTTGTGTGTTGATATAGGCAGGCAGCCTTGCCTTGGGAGCAATATTGGTTTGACGTCCACATTGAAAAATAATGTTGGTTAAACGTCCGCATTATGACTCTCCCTAGGGCCCATTGTTAGGCCCCATACTTGTAGGCCGTCTAGCCCATCTCGTTCTTATAAACAGCATTCATTACCGTATGACACGTTTAGTATAGTAGCATTCCATGATTCATGATCATAAGCATCAATGTATGCTTGATATGAGAAGTGACTGATCATAGCATATGCCTTCGGACAGATTGTTTAGGGGCTCCTGGTTAGGCGGTGTTGCCCTACATGAGTGCACGATACGCGCAAGATTGCTGTATGATTGGATCGTGTGATTCATGCATCTTTCATCGTGTGACATGTGTACTGTACGCCCTAGCGACATCAGGGCCGTAGCCGCCACAGGCATATCATGGTTGGCAAGATTGGATACTGAAAATCTTGTTCTACATGGGATGCTATAGATATCCCTGGGTGAAAGTCCCTAAACCCTCTGGTACCGGTACAAGAGGTTGCTCCAACGTCTAGGACCGAGCGTGAGTGAGTCCCAAGAGCGCCGATTACCGATTACCAGACTGCCTGCGGCTGTGTTTCGCACTGTGTCGTGAGTGTCGGTGGGGAAGGGGGTACGGCTTACCCGCCCGAGAGGAGGGGGCAGAATGAGCTGTGATTGCGTTTGACCGCTGGAATTGGGCGTTGGTATCGACGAGCCGCGCCCGATATTGGCAGGGCGGGAGTGAGGTCTCTTCCACTTACTTATTGCATGCGATGGGGCGACAATCTGGTTTAGAGTGTACTAGACCCCGGTGATATTCCAGATTTGAGCCGTATTGATATGTGGATATAGATGAGGATTTGTATTCTTGAGTTGCATCTCACATCGTATGGCCTTGGTATGGCTGACATCATTCATGCCTTGCATTGCATAGCCTTGGTATGACTAGTGGTATTCATGGATTCATCAGCATGTTCCGCATTACTCTAATACTGTATACTGCATTACTACCTTGCGCACACACTTTCACCACCCTCTAAGCTTTCTATAAGCTTATGCACGACCGTTGCGAGCAGGGACGCGCGAGGAGGCAGCAGCAGCGCTGAGGCAGGAGCGCAGAGCAGATTTTTTGGAGCTTTTTGTCCATTCTCATTGTATTTCCCTTTATGCTCATTGTACTTGTAAAATTTTTTTATCATAGTGGAAATGTGATGGAGTTTTTGGTTGTTCTTTGTGGGTTATGCCTTTGGTTATGCTTATTAAACTGATGTTGAAAATCCTCCTTGTAGCATCCCAGGATCGGAACCTGGCGTATGGGCGCTGGGAGTCGAGAATGGGGTTCTACGGAGGCTGTCGATGCCGGATTCGGCGATCGAAAATTTTGTGAGCCCGGTTTCCGAGTTTGGGGCGTGACACTTTACTCCAAGCTCAAGCGAATAGCGCTGGGACACTATCTGAATTTGATTTCCGAGACGGTTGTCAAGCCCAGCAAGGCGGTCCTAATTCCTAACTTCGTGTTAATCGGACTTCCGACGTGCGGTCCAGATCTGATACGGAGTTTTCGAGATGCTCTCGAGAGCAGCCGGGTGGTAATGAGATTGATCCTAGATTTTAGGGTAACCTAGTGTCAATGATTCTACAAGTTTTGGGTCTTGCAGATCATATTTAAAGTGATTGGTGCTAATTTCACAGGCACTCTAGTTTAACACTAGCTAAATCTCGCCTAATTTCTAAAGGATTTAGTCCTGTAAGATTTCTGTCTGAGGTGGTACTTAGTCCTTTGTAGTTTGTATATAAAGTGATCCAAGTTATACTACTTAGCTAGTTTAAGATAGTGTCTAGGGTGAAAGTACTTTGAAAAATTGAAAGATCAAGGTGGTGAAGGGTGGAATTTGTGAAGAAAATGGTTTGAAAAGGGATTTGAAGCTTTAATTGAGTGTTTGAGAAGTTAAACCTGTGTTAGGATTGACCCATCGCCTAAGGACGTCTAATTCCAGGTTGGAAAAAAAATCCGGGTTGTTACAACAAAATTTGACAACTCAGGGTGCTAGATTTACAACTTAGCACTTACAATCTCGCCCTTTGTCAAATGTATGACAAAACCAACTTACAGAAGATTAACCTATTCTATTACACAGATTCACTCAGTTCAAATAAAATCTAACAACCACAAAACTCCCCCTCAATTAACTCCCCTTCAACTTAAGCTCAGTAGAGACCTGTATTAAGAGATACATATACATTTCCAAAAAAAAAAAAATCCTTTCCACATAGTACATGTAAGACCCGTAACCTAGACCATACCATTCTGTAGGACTTTGCGATCCTTCCGGTCGAATTTCACCAATCCTCGACCCGTTTCTGACGTTGCGCACGATCCTAAGCAGAGTCCCTCATGCCGAAGTCGGCTCGACCCGAAACCTATATCTTGGCGACCAAGTCGTCGCCGCGGTTCTAACGCCGTGACTCACGCACCGAACCGATACCCAGTCCAGGAGATACGGGTCAGCGTTCGGTTCGAAGAAACGCCGCATGTTGCGAATCTCGAGAGAATCTCTACGAGATGTCCCATCAATCAACCATAAATGTACCTCCATACCTAAGTACAAGAAACCCATGCCTCCTTTACTCAAAGTCAACTCTCTCTCTTATTTTTCAAAGCTACCCTTACCATGACATCATCACACCACTCCCTCCATCCCTTCTTTCTTTATTTAATTTCTTTCTCTCTCTCATTCTCTCATTCCCTCCCTCTCACAGTCCAAGCCTCCTCTAAGCAATCCAATCTCCCAAAAATTTCTAAGTGTGGCCCACCTCTCATCTTCCATCTCGACCGTCCAATCATCATCCGCACCGTTAAAACCCGATCGACGTCCATAAGAACCGTAAGTGAGGAGTTTTCAAGCCAAAGGAGCAAGGAGGATCGCAACAAGGTGGGTGATCACCGTTGAAACTCTTTTATCCTCTTTCCCTCTTTCTTTTCTTCCCTTATAATGGTGTGGATCGCACCGATTTGTGTAGATCTATCCCGTCCATCCACATCCGGCGGTGGGGCCCACCTCATGGTAGGTGTTGATCCACCCATTCCATTGGACCCCACTCTCATCTATTTATTTCTATTTTATGTATATTTTATTTGGTGTGTATATATATATATATATGATTTTCAGGTGGGCCATGATCATGTGGGACCCACTTGATGATTGGATTCCACACGTGTGTGGGATCCAACATGAGGACTCCCCCATATTGCAAAGATCCCAACATCTAGCGTCTCTGTACGCTGGACGTGAAACAGAGACCCCCTTTAAAAAAAAAAAGAATTTTGGGATGTTGTTCATGTGGGCCCCACCTTGTTGCATTTCCCAAATCTACACCGTCCATCCTCTTCCTCATACTATTTTAGGCGTTGAGCCAAAGTCTTAAGGTTATCTGATCACCGGGTGGGCCATACCCTCTAAAACCATGTGAAGACATGCCAAAACATATAAAAGTACTTGGTGGGACCCACTTGAAGTTTGGATGCAGCTGAAACTCGGTCTGGACGGCCAGACAAGTGAGACACACATAATGGGTGGGTTGGATTGTGAATCACATCTCGGTGGGCCCCAGAAAAAATTAATTAATTAATTAAAAAAAAAGAGGGCAACGGACATTGCAGCTCACGTCGCAGGCGTGCTGCCTGCGCCCGCTGGCGGACGGGAGTGCAGGACCCACGGCTCCTGCCGTGGGCCCCACCATGATATATGCGTGTCATCCACGCCGTCTATCTATTTTGTCAGATCATTTTAAGGCATGAGCCCAAAAATGAGGTAGATCCTAATCTTAAGTGGACCACGTTACAGGAAAACAGTGTTGATTGGAGGCTCACCGTTTTCACGGTTGAGTGACAAATGAACATCACGGTGGGCCCTGGCCCACCTGATTCTTTGAATAGGTTGTATGACAAGTAAACATTACAATGGGCCCCAGGTCACATGTGACCTTATGAGCAGGTGAATGGCAAATAAACATTGTGGGCCCCTCCACGTCTGTGTGACCTTACGAACAGTTGGATGGCAAATATACAACACGGTGGGCCCCTCCACGTCCGTGTGACCTTATGAACTGGTTGTATGGAAAATAAATATCATGGTGGGCCCATGGTCATATGAACCCTATCAATAGGTTGTATGTAAAATAGACATTATGTTGGGCCCATTTGAATGGCAATAATAAACACTATATTGGGCCCCAACTTTGGATAGAAAATAAACAATATGTGGGCCCCACTTTGTAGGAAAACTAAACATTATATTGGGTCCCGTTTGGATGAAAAAATAAACATTATTTGGGCCCCTGTTTGGGTTGGAAAGTAACCATTTTGTGGGCCCCCATTTGAATGATAAATAAATACTGTTTTGGGCCCCAATTTGTATAGCAAATAAACATTAAGTTGGGCCCTAGGTTAAGTGGAAAATAAACATTATGGTGGGCCCTGCTTAGGACACTGAATGTATGTGATTTATCTATACCTTCCATCCTGACGGGACCTAGCATGATATATAGGTTTCATCCAAACCGACCAATCATTTTTGAGATCTTTTTAGGCCATGTGATGAGGTCCATCTTAGCGTATTAGTGGGCCATCCACCGAGGCCCACTTTAGTATGTATAAGGCCCGATATTGAGGCCCACTTGGATATATATAAGACCCTTATGATACGGCCCATTTGATTTACCTAAGGCCCAATGGAGTGCAACTATATCCATTGCAATGTGTGATTCCCTGTGGTGTATATAATGATGTTTATAACAGGCTATACCTTGGGAACAATGATGGTTTGATGTCCACATTGCATGGTCGGTGTCGGTTAAAGGTCTGCACCACCACTCTCCCTGAGGCCCACTGGCAGGCCCGTACTCGTAGTGCATTAGCCGTCTAGGCCATCTTCGCTTTGCACAGACCCATCACTTTATATCATGATTAGTATAGATCCATGATTCATAATCATATGCATCATATGTATGCTTGATATGGAGAGTGATTGATCATAGCATATGCCTATGGGCAGATCGTTTATGGGCTCCCTGATATGCGGAGTTGCCCTACATGAGCGCATGGTATACACAGGATTGATGCATGTCTGGCAGTATGATTCATGCACTTGCATCTGTGTGATTGTGATATGCCCGAGCGACATCAGGGCCATAGCCTCCACAGATATATCGTGGGTGGCTGGTTGGATACCGAAAAATCTTGTTCTAAGCAATTGAGGCGCCATAGATGTCCCTGGGTGAGTCCCTGAACCCGATGGTATCAGAGGATGACTCCAACGTTGAGACCAAGTGGATATACGAGCGCATTAGGACCGAATACCAGAAGGCCGCGTCTCCCACTGTGTCGTGGTCGATTGAAAATGAGTGGTGGCCTTATTTGCCCGAGAGCAGGGGCATTACTAGGCTGAGTTTGACCAGCTCGGAAATGGGTTCGCTATCGATGTGTCGGATAGGTATTGGCTGACTATTGGTCAGGCGGATAGTGAGGTTTCTTACGCTCACTTGGACTGTGCTGCTTGGAGAGAGACAGTGCCATTTGGAGTGTACTGAACCCCGGTGATTATCCATACTGAGAACCGTACCGATTTGGTGCTCTAGTGAGGAGTTGCATTGGTATGAGAGTTGGCATGCTTGACCTACATGTTGCATCGCATGGCCTTGTTATGGCCGATAGCATTCATATCTTGTACTGCATAGCCTTGGTACAGCTGGTTGCATTTACGTACTCATCAGCATGATTCCGCATTACTCTGACTTTGCATTCTCAGCACGTTCGCACACACTTACACCGCCCTCTAAGCTTTTCATAAGCTTATGCACGATTGATGCGTGCAGGTGACGCCAGGACGCAGCCGTAGCTTCGCCACAGTTGGAGCGTGCAGTCGAGCTTTTGAAGTTTTTGTTATTTGCACTATCTTGTATTTCCTTTTATACACCTTGTACTCAAAGTTTTTAATCATAGTGGATTTTGTGGTGGTGTTCTTGTGGTTATTGTTCGTGGGTTGTGTTTGTGGTTATGCTCATTACGAATCAAACTGATTATTAAAAATCCTCCTTGTAGCATCCCAGGATCGGAACCTGGTATATGGGTGCTGAGGGCCGAGAATGGGGTACTATTGAGGCTGTCGGCGCTGGATTCGGTGATCGAAAATTTTGTGAGCCCGGTTTTCGAGTTCGGGGCGTGACAGTACATGCATATCCACATCTCTACATCTCATTTAAATAACCACATTATCATAAAATAAATTAAGATATAAGCAATTAAATACCCAATTTCTCTCCCTTTTTGTCACAAAATGACAAAGGAAGAAAAAATAAAAATATGTGAAATGTGGTAGCTAATAAGTGAAGAGAGTAAGAAAGAGTCGCTGAAAGGTAGATGAGAAGTAGGAGCTTCTCCAGGTGTCATGACCACAGAACAGTGTAAAGCAAGAGTGGTCATCAAATAAGCGAATGGAATATCACTATGCCCTGGATGAAGTCGAAATTGGATAATAAAATAGCAAATTAACAAAGGAAGACACAATGGAATGCCGGATACAACTGAATGAAGAATATGCACCATGAAGGTAGTTAGTTCAGCCTTGTTACCAAATCTAGGGTATGCATTGGAAATAAAAATGTGATGTAATACTCTATATCTGGGCAACATCTAATTGGCCCGGAGTACATTCCCGGAACTCCATTCCGAGTCCATGTTGCATAAATTTCTGGTTAATAAACGTCTTTCCAACTCATTCAATTTTTCAGCCAAAGTTAGAATAGGAATTCCTTCATCATTCACTGGAATGTCCATCAACCCAGAAATTAAGTGATGATCTACTTTATATGAACCTTCTCTAAACATGATAGTGAAGGTCAAATCTTGAATAGATACATCATTTATACATGCATACATTGCTTGCGCAATGGAGTGGTATGCCAGTCCGCCCCAATTCAGAATGTTATCCCATCCTGCAACAACAAGGAGGGGAGTAATGTTGAATTGAACAAGATGGTTAGCAATGACAGTCCGCTCAACAATTATGTTGCAGAGACGGATGTCCCGCACATATTCTGGGTCCTCTTCGGGTGGTCGAAGAGTATGCACCAAAATGGAATGAGAAGAAGATGCTCGAGTAGGTTTCTTATTCGGTCTACCTTCCATTTCAAGAGTAAACAAGAAAATACAAGAAAGAATTTAAGGGTTTCAAACCCAACAGATTTTTAGGTAGAAAACCCAACAAACCACAATGAAACTTGAAATAAAAGCAAGATTCAAGCAAGATGAGACCTAAAGAGCCTAAATCCAAAAGGAAATTAAAAATGGACTACTTACTTGCAAGAATCGAAGGTGGGTTCGACCAGTCGGAGAAGGGGCTTGAGAAGAAGAAGAAGATTTTGGAGAAAAAGTGATTTTCACCCTAAAAAGGGGTTAGGCCCACGCACCACGATTGGTCGAGTACATGCTCGACCGGTCGTAAGAGCACAAAAATGCATATATTATATATTTTTTCTCAAATTTTAAAATGAAATAAAATTGCACAAAAATACACAATAGAACAAGAATGTAATCATGAACATTTCAAGAAGAATTACACATACCAATATCCAATTTTAATTTGGAAAACCTGTTTCTGTCAAGTGGTTTAGTAAATATGTCAGCAAGTTAGTTTTCAGTCTGCACATAGTCTAAAGAAATAATTTTCTCTTCCACTAATTCCCAAATATAGTGATACCTAATGTCAATATGTTTGGTATGGGAATGTAACGTCTTGGAAAAATTCGTACAAAGACCCGAGTACCACCTCAGGCAGAAATCCTTAAGGACCGTGTTCTATAGAAATTTAGGCAAAAATTAATTAAGTACTCATTGACTGAATCGGTGGATTTAACTCTAACCACTATTTATACAAATGGCAAGACCCAAAACCATCAAAATTGCAAACTCAACACTACTAAAAAACCTAGGAAAAATCCAAAAAGCTTGTTGCTCTCGGGAATACACTGAAACTCCGTATCGGACTTGGAACGCACGTCGAAAGTCCGATGACCGTGAAAATATAGGGTTATGACAGTCTTACTGGCTTGACAACCATCACAGAAATCGAGCCCAGATTATGTCTAGAAATGCATAACTTGAGCTCTGAGTAAAGTGTATGAGAAACGCGAATATCTTTAGAAAGTTATTGAAACTTAAGTGAATTGGGCCATTCACTCACAGGAGAAATTGAAGATTTCAGACCGTCAGTTTCTGACCAAACTTCACCTAGAGAAAAAGGAAATTTCCCTGCTCTTATCCATATACATGTGGCCTCGATCGAAGAAGTACAACCGTTAAACTAACATGGGTCCTCCGCGATCGATCAACTAATCCAATCACGCTGAAATCACATCCTAGCATAGGTTCATTGTCAGGGAGCTTATCCTACGACATAAGTGAATAATGAACCTCCAGATGATTGGATTAGTTGGCACCCTTTGGTTATAACCTAAGTACATATACCATGGCCATGGGGCCATTTACTCTAAGTTGGCACCCTTTGGTTATAACCTAAGTACATATACCATGGCCATGGGGCCATTTACTCGAGATGATATACCATGGCCATGGGGCCATTTACTCTAAGTACATATACCCGTTTGCTCGAAGTTGGCACCCTTTGGTTATAACCTAAGTACATATACCATGGCCATGGGGCCATTTACAACAGTTCTAGGCCTATATATAACCCTTAAACCACCTCATTTCTATTCCATACAAATTTCTCTAACCCTAGGAGAGAGAAGAGAGAAAAGAAGAGAAAAGAGTAAGGAGAGAAGAGAGAAACAGGGAGATCGTTGCAGGGATTCTTTCCCACGACTACACGCCACGGATTCACCTCCTCACTTCGCTATATAATTGTTTCCGGTTACAATTTGGGTAAGAAATCCTAACCCTAATCTTGATGTAGAAATCCAAATAGAGTAATCGATGAAATAGCTAACCTATTTCATTGTTTAGGTACCCGTCATCCCATTTTCTGGAACGTAGGATTCGAACTGAGTCCGAAATGAGTATTCCGACGAAAGGTACGAACTATAAACATTTAGGTTATGGTTTTCAATGCTTTCAATGTCAGTTAATGATTTATGTCTGACTTGAATGCTACCATATCGTCTTAGACACGCCAATTTCGATAAGTTTTACATGTATGAACTATGTTGGGCAAAATATGCATTCTATGTGTTTGTTGAAATGTTTGAATGAACATGTAAACATGATTTGTGTTTGCTATGCCTACTAATCTGGGATTCATTACTGCCATATGTATGCTGGCTTCTCTGTGTAAGGATTTGCTAAAATATATGTTGATCATAGCATAAAAGAAGTTTACCTACACTATGCTGATGTTGAGGGACTTCTAAGGAGCGAGGGGAGATAATAACCGCAACGACTTCCAATCCTTTGGGACTGGTAGGCATGTTAGCTTCCCCCATGATCAGATCTATCTGCCTATTTAGATACTCTGTCCGTTCCACCATTGTAGCATTACAAAACAGAAACAGGGTAGTTATGTCTGTCGGTTGTTCCACTGTTGGATGTCCTCTCCACTAGTGATTTCGCACCCATAAGATCTCTATTCCCAGTGAGGAATTGCTGACTTTTTGTTGGGGCCATTAGGAGAGCTGGTTCTAGGGCTATCGCTACCAGCTGTCTCATATCAGCATATTCACAAAC